>JAYESA010000014.1:133201308-133283808 GCA_036927795.1 Iris macrosiphon
TATTGAAAGTGCTGTCAATGTTGAGAAAAAGCTCAAAGACGCTCGGCACTTGGGGTTCAATATCCTTACTGCTGAAGAAAAGGGCAAGCGTCCCAACAGCAGCAACAATAATAATAACAAAAACACTGGTGGCAATAGCAGTCGCGACAGAAAGGAAAAATATGGTCGCTACCTTGACCAAGAAGCATGAGAAAAAGTCGACAGGGCCTCCAAAACTCAAGGAGACTTACTCTTTAGAAGATGCTGATGTCAAATCCATCTTCGAAATACTGATGCAGGGAGGCAAAATCCATCTCCCCGACATCAGACGTCAGCCTGAGGCGACGGAGATTGCCAACCCGAAGTACTGTCACTTCCTCCGCTACGTCCATCACCCGACGCAGGAGTGTTATACTCTGAAGTGGTACATCCAATATTTGATAGACACCAAGGCTCTTTTCCTGGACTTCGATGACATGACGGTCGCCGTCAACATGGTGTTCCTCCAGTTTGGCAACTTTCTACCGACGAAAGCCCAAGACAGAGTAGTCCCGGTCCCTAAGGCGACCATGTAAGTGGTCATCCTTCCACCAGCTCGAGACCAGATGGTCGGGCTAATACCGCTTGCCACACCACGTGGAGAGGTCATTTGGGTCCATCTCGACCTCGTGTCAGACTTGGCACAGCCCGCGACATCCTCCACCGCCAAATCCAAAGGCAGAAAATCCAAGACTTGTTACACAGTTTCCTCCTCGGCTGAAGAGCTGGCATTTGGTACAACAAGATCAGTCACAATATACCAATCGATGCATGAGGATACGTCCCGGTTGTCGCGTCTACCACCACGGGTCCCGGGACATCTCAGCCCCCACCGGTGGATAAGTCCAAATAGACGCGTTTCGATAAACTATTGTGCAATGATGCACTACAAGGGCTGAAAAGGCCCTATAATTTTGACATCTTAGCACAATTAGCCCACACTCCAGCAAATTTTTTAATATTTAAGCTTTTTTGGCTCTATAAAGACACTCAGGCTGCCCTGACTGAGGCACTGCAGAACGCCAATGTCTACCTGGCGCAAGTCAAGCCGCCAACCGAAGATCCTGCTGCTTATCCACATTGCAACAACGCCATGGATGCGATACCCTATATCATCGTCTTGCAATAGGACATATTGCTCAAGAATAATAGGCACGATCAGCCCCTGTACAACACCGGGTATATTAGAGATATCAAGGTGGACCGAATGCATATTGACCCAGGATCATCGATCAGCATCATCCCGAGAAGTTTGCTTTAGACCCTGGGGATCCCGATGCAACGTCTGATGGCCACCAATACCTCTATCAGTGGCTTCAACAAGAAAAGAAGCTACCCTCTGGGTAAAATCCGCTTAAAATGCCAGATCGGCGACTTAAAAACAGAAGTTACTTGCTACGTCATAGACGTAGATACGTCCTACAACATCTTGTTGGGGCGTTCGTGGATACATGAACACATGATCGTGCCATCCACCCTCCACCAGTGCCTAAAATATCTAGACGAACATTGTTTCGTTAAAACAGATTTTGCTGACATCGATCCATTTAAGGGTATCGAGATCTACTACTCCGACTCAATCCCCTATAAGAAAGTCTGCCAAGATAAAGGTGGAAACGAGGCCGCCGATGAAGCCGATGCCACAACAGTACCCGAGGAGCCTATGAGAATCCGCCTCAAGGCTCGCACTCCCGATGCGGCCGCACCTCTCATCGTCAAATCACGTAGGAAGGCACCTGAATCTCCGGTACCTTCGGCGTCGCCAGAACCATTAGTCGTCCGCCTTCACAAGCTGAATCGACCACCAAAAGGAGATTCTGCCATATCTATGCCTTCTAAACCAATGGTCGTTCGCCTTCACAGGCCGAGTCGACCACTAAAGGGAGACCCGACCGCACTTGAAACTTCTGGACCTTTGGTGATAAATTTATGCATAAAACCACCAAATCCTTCACTTACGCTGGGGGTAGCCAAGGAGAAGGGTGAGCTGAAAGAATATATATCCGCCAATGTCAAAATCCCCTCCCCTGACGATGTAGTTCCGCCGGAAGAGATACCGTATTTTCTCAATAAAGGACTATCTTTGAACTACTCAGAGCGTATGCATATAAGTATACTCTACTCCCTGTAGCACGGTCTGGACTTTCACCTACACACACAAGTAACCACTACATGCACCGTGCACCGGCTTTGCTCTAGTCAGGATTCTTATTTCTTAGTCCCACCCAGAAAGAAGGAAGATAAGCTCATCATCTTCGGCAGAGTGGAATACCCCCGGTCCTTCATCCCAAAGGAAGAGGAACTATAATCCGGGATCGAAAGAATGCCACTCTACTGGTATAGCTCGCAAGTCCTACATCTTATCTAAAAGATGGGATACAACCTGGAGGTCACTGAAGGATTAAACTACGGCAAAGGCCGAAGGGCGCCTTTACGACTTTCTTCCCCTGCGGGCAAGCCCGAGGATTACTATCATAAGACTAAGCATGGCTTAGGATATGTTATACCTCCTACAACCCCCAAGGGCTCAGATAAATAAAATAAAGAGCGCTCACACTCTTCAGAATCTTCAGCCGGTGACTCCGACGTCAGCATCGGGAACATGCTCAGACAAATGCCGTCCTCCAACATGGTGTCTGCCGACCTATAGGAAGACAATGAGGATCCACCCGAGCTCTTTGAGATGGAACCTTGGGCCCAACACCTAGGTTCACAATGGAAGATATGATTTGAGCAGCGAGAATCTTCTACCAAGGACGAGGTTGTCCAAGTCAATCTAAGTGACGAGACCTCCCCAAAGCCTTTCTTCGTTAGCAAAAGTATGCCCGACAGAGACCGAGAATTCCAATTACAACTTGCCAGGCAATACATCGATGTCTTTGCCTGGAGTTACGAAGACATTCCAGGACTGGATCCCCAAATTGCGTCCATAAACTAAATATTCAGCCATACGCCAAAATAGTCAAGCAATAACAACGACGGTTCCGGCTAGACGTGATGGATTCCATCGAATCTGAAGTAAACAAGATGATAGCTAGTGGCTTCATCCGCGAGGAACAACACCCCGACTGGGTAGCCAATATTGTGCCCGTTGTTAAGAAGAATGGAAAAATCCAAGTCTGCATCGACTTCCGTGATCTAAAGGCGGCATATCCCAAAGATGAATTTTCTCTCCCAATCACCGACGTAATGATCGACAACACTTGTGGCTTCGAGCGCATGTCCTTCATAGATGGCTTCTTAGGCATAACCAAATTAAGATATTTCCTGAAGATGAGAAATATACGTCATTCTGGATCCCGATAGGCGTATACTTCTATACGTTCATGTCTTTCGGCCTGAAGAACGCATGTGCTACATATCAGCGAGCCATGAGCACCATTTTTTGTGAGCATCTGCGCAAGACGGTAGAATGCTACGTCAACGATATCTCCGTCAAGAGTCGCTCCAAAGATGATCATCTACAAGATCTGAGGTCTATGTTTGGCTTAATGCGTGCACACCGCCTCAAGATGAACCCTACCAAGTCCTTCCTGGGAGTCTCCTGTAGCAAATTCTTGGGTTTCGTCATCACTTCCGGGGTATTCACATAGACCCCGACAAGACCAAGGCCATCCTGGAGATGCATCCGCCAAGGTACCTCCGGGAACTCCTCGGCCTCTAAAGAAGTTTGGCATACATCAGGAGGTTCATATCAAACCTCTCTGGACGTTGCCAGCCGTTCACACAGCCCATGAAGAAAGGTGTCTCCTTTGTTTGGAATAAAATATACCAACGAGCGTTCGACAACATCAAAGAATACCTATCAAACCCTTATGTGCTGGAGGCCCGATCATGGGAAAGCTATTCATGTTCTATGTATGCGCAATGGATCACTCTTTCGGTGCCATGTTTGCCCAGAATAGTGATTCAGGCCACGAGCAGGCCATATACTACCTCAGCCGGATGATGGTCGGCCCAGAGCATAGATATACTGCCGTCGAGAAAGAATGCCTTGTGCTAGTATTCGCCATCCAGGAAACTCGACACTACATGATTGGATAGACCATTTATATAATCTCGCGAGTCAACCCCCTCAGGGTCCTCATGACCAAACCTGGGGTACTCAGTTCCTGCTTGGCTACCTGGGCAATACTATTATCTCCATATGATATGGTATTCATCCCACAGAAGGCCATCAAGGGTCAAGCATTGGCCGACTTTCTAGCAGCCCACCCAGGGTCAGAAATATCAAATCTCTACGAAGAGATTCTAGACAAAGTGGCAGATGCCAACGTCACCTCAAATAAAGCGGTTTGGCGAATGTTCTTTAACGGTTATTCAAGAACAGGGCCCAAAGGCAACATCATCGCTGGGATCGGGATAGTATTGATCTCCCTATATAGCCTTGTCATCAATTGCATATACTCCCTCACAGAGCCATGCTCCAATAATGTGGCGATGTACAACACCCTAATCATCAGACTCTATCTCGCCGAATAAGTCATAGTAGAGTACTTGGAAGCTTACGACGATTCTCAGCTTATCGTCAATCAAGTCCGGGGAGTATATGAAGTCCGAAACGAGGATTTAATCCCCTACCACTAAGCGGAACACAGCATCATCGCAACTTTTAAGATATTCTATATTGAGCATGTTCCTCGGTTGCAAAATATTAAAGCGAATGTTTTAGTTGGTCTCGCTCCTTCCTTGGCAGTCCCAGACAACACCCATCATTTAATTATGATAATCGGTCAAGAGCTGGTCTGTCCCAAAAGTAACCTATGTTTATGCCTCAGCTATGCAGCGAAGGTCGATACCGATACTCTAGATTGGAGGCTTCTATTCATCGACTACGCAGTCTATGAAATTCTTCCTGAAAACCCAAAAGAAGCTACTTCAATCAGAAGACGCTTCCTCCGTTTCTATTACGACGCGGAGACTAAAATATTGTACCGTCGGTCCTATAACGGACTCGGTCCTATAACGGACTTCTCCTTCTATGCTTGTCGAACGCAGAGGCAAAGTAAGCCCTCCGCGAAGCTCACGACGGCGTCTGCGGGGCGCATCAACCCGGTCCAAAGCTACAGGACCATCTTCAAAAAATAGGCTACTATTGGCTGACGATGGCAGTAGATGTTGTCAACTTTGTAAGAAAGTACCAAGCATGCCAAATACACGCAGACTTCATCCACCAGCCATCCGAGTTCCTGCACCCAACAGTAGCAACTTGGTCGTTTTAGGCGTAGGGAATGGACATCATCGGGCCAATCAGTTCGCCTTTATCAAAGGGACATCGGTTCATCCTAGCGATCACCGACTACTTCTCCAAATGGGCGAAAGCTGTTCTGTTCAGTGAAGTCTAGGAAGCCAATGTGATTAACTTCGTCAAACATCACGTCATATATCGCTTCGGCTTGGCGCGTAGGATCGTCCATGATAATGGTCCACGGTTCGCAAGTCAGGCCTTCTATCGATTTTGTGACAGGAACTAAATCTAAAATATAGCCTCCACGACATACAACCCCACCACAAATGGTCTGGCGTAAGCGTTCAACAAAACCATCATCAAGCTCCTCAAGAAATTTGTGTCTTTCGACAAATGCGACTGGAATGAGAAGCTGGGTGAATGTCTCTGGGCCTACCGAACAATAATCCGGACAGCTATTAGGAATACGCCATTCTCTTTGGTGTACGAAAGTGAGGTGGTACTCCAGTTTGAGATCCAAATCCCTTCACTACAGGTAGCTCTCTCCAACCAACTAATCACGGACGACAACTACCGTCGACGGTTACAGGAGTTGAAAGCACTCAACGAGAAACGACTCTTAGCCCAACAACACATAAAGCTGTATCAAGAGCGTCTCTCTGGAGCCTTCAATAAACGGGTAAAACAAAGAACTTTTCAAGTGGGTGACCTCATCCTAACAGTAAAAAGACCGATGGTTATGACCCACAAGACGGCCGATAAATTCTAACCTAAATGGGAGGGCCATTTCATTGTGGAAATCGTGTTTTCCAATAGCGCATACCAGCTAGCAAAATCCAACGGCGACTTACTTCTGATGCCTATCAACGACAAGTTCCTCAATAAGTACTACGTCTAAGTTAGACTAGTACTCCTATATTTACCAACTATATCGTATCTTCCTGGGCATTGGTTCATGTCCTCAGGACCTCTGGACTGTCGCTCTAATACACTACTCCGGCGGAGTCTGCCATGTCCATTTTACCTCTGTGCAAACTTTTTGGCCTTAACCATCAATCATCACATCTATATTACCTTTGATATCGATTTTCTTCCAACTTATCACCCGTACCCAATCCGAAGTATGCCCGCGGTGTTAAGTTCACAAAAACTATCACGTCCACATTACCTTTTGTCACTACCACATTTTCTAGGAGAGGGTATTTTAGTCATTTCATAATTAATTAAATATTATGCATGTGAATAATTATTTATTATATTATTTAATTATTGTTAGATGTTAGTAGATTATTTTGGGCTTGTGTTAGTGGACCTAACTAGTTTAGTTTAGCATCATGGACCAACATATTAATTTGTTAGAATTGAGCCCAATTACAAGTCCATTGATTAGGAGGATGATTAGTTTAATTAAAACTATTAGACTAGAACCTTCCCTCCTTAATTATTTTTTCAAGAGAGGCCCCAAGGGGTATAATAGATATTACATAGTAGCTTGAGGAAGGGGCAAGGGGGGCCGGCCTATTAAAAGAGGGAGGAAAAGTTTCTCTCTCCTCTTTTCATTTGAAATCTAGATCTAGAATTTCCCTCAATCAAATTTCTTTATTCCTACATCATTTTCCTGCCAAATTTCATCCCAATTCCTATCATAATCACCATTGGAGCCTAGTAAAGCAAGGATCTAGAAGGAGAAAGCAAGGATCTACAAAGAGGAGCAAGGATCTACAAGTTGAAGAGCAATTTTATCACATTTGGAGGTTGCATTGGGAATCCATCTCCCAATAGATATAATTCAGTTTCCCCCCTTAATTTAGGCTATAAATCTGAGAATTAACTATGAGAAGCCAACCCATATGCATAGGCTACCCATAGAAATTGGAATTGAGTTCATAGGAGGCCTATTGAGAAAGTTATGATACTTTTTGTGTCAATTTGGGAGAATTTTGAGATTGACACTTGTTGTGTTTGTCAATTGGTCCTATAGATCAACTTGGTATATGTTTGTGTGTTTGTGGCTAGTATCGTGTCTATAATTGGATATGTGTAAGACGTATCCCAACACTTTGATGATACGTATTGATTTGGGGATTTTTATCTCCGACACGGGACTGTGCATGACATATTTTGACACGGACACGTAGATGTGTGTTTGACTCTTTGTGTTGTTCATATATAGTAATTTAGACTTGCTCGTGCTCTTCGGGGTACGTTTGGTTGTGTGGTGGACTCGTGTCGCAAGCGTATCATAGATCTAGTGTGATACGGGTGTGATGCACTCCACGTGTTTGTTGTATTTTATTTCTAGATCCAATTTATGTTATTCTTAGCTATTGTAGTAGAGGTATTCATATGTATTTATATATGTATGTATTGTTATGTATACATATGTAATTATATGTGCTAGTGTTTCAAGTATCTATATAACTGTGTGTTATATATATGTAGTTATACCTTTCTATATATAATAACTATTTGAATAAGTTATGTTATATAAATACTTGTATGTTATCTATATATATATATATATATATATATATATATATATATATATATATATATATATGTGTGTGTGTGTGTGTGTGTGTGTGTGTGTGTATACGTGTATGTGATGCTATGTATATATATGTATGGTATACTATATATATATATATATATATATATATATATATATATATATATATATATATATATGTGTGTGTGTGTGTGTGTGTGTGTGTGTGTGTGTGTGTGATTATATATATATATATTGGTGTACATATGTATGTGTGTTGTTGTGTGTGTGTGTAATATAGGGGAGGGCCCGACAGCTTGTAATAGCAGCAGCAGCAGCTTCCAACAGCAACAACAGCAGCTTATAGAAACAACTGCAGTAGCAGCAGCAGCTTGCAACAGCAGCAGCTGCAGTGGCAGCAGCATTTCGAGAAGCAGTAACAGCAAGGTGAGATCAGTTATTTAGTGTTAGGATGTGGCTAGATATTTAGTAAGTAAAATATTGTTAGCTAATAGTTAGTTAGTTAGTTAACTAGTAATAATTATTGTTAGTTATTAGCTAGTTAGTTAGTTAGTATCTATTTAGTTATACCTCTTGTGATATCTCTAAGTTATATATATATATATATATATATATATATATATATATATATATATATATATATATATATATATATATATATGTGTGTGTGTGTGTGTGTGTGTGTGTGTGTATATGTGTGTGTGTGTGTGTGTGTGTATGTGTGTGTGTGTGTGTGTGTGTGTGCGTATTAATTGTATTTATAGTTAATATAGCATGAGAGTTAGTACTTAAATTCATATTGGTGAATAGTAGTAGTTGATATTAGAGTATACTAGAAATTATATTGGGATGTTAGTTATATACTAGATATCACAATAACCTTGAGATACCAAGGTAAATATCAAGGTATTGAGGATATTCAAGGTATTGGATTTGGGTATCGAGATGGAGGTTTAGTAGTGCGATATCGCATTGGTTCAAAGCCAAGGTATTCATTTAGCATTATAGTTAGAATTAGTATATATATAATATTGTTTGAATATACATATATGGTATTTCATATCTCTTCTTTGCGTATCTTGAGATACGATATCTTAGTATTTTAGAATTAGCTTGTATGGCCTAGTTCATAGTATGAACCTAATATCATTGAGATAGACTCATGCAACCTAGAAATAGGTAGTTTGACCAAGTTTGACTGGTTTAACTTAGAGTTGACCTAGTTTGACTATTTTGACCTAGAAATGGCTCTTTGACCTAGATGTTAACTAGTTTAACTTATTTTTATTCTGAAACCTTGTATTGATATTATATTTCCTATTTAGGTCTTCGAGGCATCGTATCAGACATCTATGAGACTATTTGCCGGACTTCAGGTGAGTACATTCTCTGATAGTTTCTCATTTATGATATCCTCTATGTTCATTGTATCTAGTGTAGATATTCTTGATTTCTTGACACGATGGTTACATGGATTGGTATATCCGGATCTCGTCATGAGATGTTATTCCTTGGTATATGGTGTATCTTGTGCAAGCCTTGTTTTATTGTTCTTCTTGTACATGTACAGACACTGATTCTCGGGGAGAGTCACTATCTTCCTAGAGAATCCTGTGCCATAGTGTACCATGGTTGGATCCCCTATACCAGTTGGGGGTGGGGATTATTTTAGTGTAGATATGTGATCATACCTTTCTTGTGCATATCTTATTTCCTGTGAGTGTTGGTCATACACCGCACGTATGACTAATCAGGCCCTTATTCCTGTGCAAGTTTTTTGTACAAGTTTCCAAGCCGATCACATGTTAAAGCTAGTACTCACACACTTAGTCATTAGTATTCTTGTTCATTACTATATTGTTCTTCTTGCATTTATTTCTAGTATTTTCTTTATTGTATATCTCTTGTATCTATTGTTACATCTTGTATATTCACATCTATTTACTGTTACATAGTTTATATCATCGATTAGAACTGCTATTAGAGATGTACTATGCTCCTTTCCTGACTGCCTATATTTTTTCCAGATGACACTGAGGAGTGGTATCCTATATATTATGGGCCTCAAGATATTGTGGGCATAGAGTCAGAGACCCTGGCTCAGGAGGGACTCATCCCGACTGAGACAGATAACCCGAGACTTGTAGCTTCTTAGTATTCTTTGTACTGGATTTTTCTCCAGCTTATTATTTAGTATTTCTTCAGACTCATTGATGTTATTATTTAGACTAACGAGTGTATGGTGATCACTATTCTATTCTTTATCATATTTTGTGCTCATTTTTATCTTAGATCTGTGATTGAGTATATTGGTATTATTGGTGGCTTATTATATTGTTAGATAGATTACCCGAACATCGTTCTACTGCCGATTCTGCGACATAGGCTGAGCATTGTTCACGACTTGCACCCCTTCTCCGGGTGCGGGTTATGACATATTTTTAGTGGTGGCCCATGCAGGTCTTCGAGGTCGCAATTAGTGCAATTCATAGTGGTGCTCTGAATTGAGTGCTATTATGAGCCTGTTTCGGGATATAGGATATAGGCTATAGGCTGAGAATACTCAATCACATCTAGAAAAAATTCTTTTGATTCATTCAACTACTCTTCCTTGACATATGATCTTTAAACTGTCATTCCTTTGAGTATCTTACATTATGTGCCATATTGATTCTTTCTTTCGCTTTGTCTCAGGATGTCGCCTAAGACTAGATCGCAGCAGGAGAGAACAGCTTCTGAGAGGTCTCGACGTCCCGAGGGCCTGTACCAGTCACTTCTCCGGTGATTGGAGTATCAGCTGCTTTCGGAGGTCCACCTCTTACTCAAAGGACTGTGCCAGCTGTATCTAAGGGACTTCCACCTCCACCTCCCGTGCCAGCAGATACGACACAGATGTTCACACTATTTCTTGAGATGTTGGAGGCGTAGAGGGCTCAGTCAGAGGCACATAAGAGACAGACCGGCGTCTTACGGTAGGGAATCGAGAGTGCTCATCAGCTTGCTCGTGACGTAGTAGAGAGAGGAGTTCCAGTCCAGTAGCAGATTGCTCCTCAGGTTGCTCAGCTTTGGCTAGGCAATATTCAGGACTTCAAGAAGCTGGAGCCTAGGGTCTTAAAGGGGACGGAGGGCATCGTCTATGCTGATGTTTGGCTCAAGGACATTGAGAGTCTTATGAGGGTGTCCCATCTTTCCGAGGATCTGAAGGTTAAGGCAGTGGGACTTCAATTGTTCGACGTTGCCCGCACTTGGTTCAGGAATGAGCCAATTTTTGTTGACGCAGGACAGTCTTGGGAGGTATTCAAGGACCTCTTTAAGAAGAAGTTCTTCACTCGGGCAGACAGGTTGGACTTAGGGAGGCAGTTTGAGAGGCTCATTCTAGGGAGCATGTCTGTGGAGGAATACACTGCAGAGTTCGGTAGGCTGAGCTAATTTATGGAGTATTTGGTGAGAGAGCCGGAGGTTCGGGCTATTCATTTTTGTGAGGGTCTAAACTGAGAAGTGAAGATCCTTATTCTATCTTTTTATGAGACATACTCGAAAATACTTGCGGAGGCACGCAAGGTTGAGCGGGAGTTGGGTTTGAAGCCCAAGAGAAATTACGATTCTTTTCTGGGGGCCAATAGCAGTACAGTATCTGTCAAGTGTCCTCATTTCTAGTCCAGGCCTTTTCAGCAGCCACAACAACACCAGACTCTAGCTAGGGCACCATTTTACCAGGCACCACAACAACAGAGGCAATTACAGCAAGCTTTCTGCCACTTCTGCAAGAAGCCCGGCCACATCTAAAAAGTTTGCAGGAAGAGATTGGGAGTTTGTTTGTATTGTGGTACTGAAGGGTATCAAATGAGAGGTGTCCTCATCGTATAGTTCAGGGATCAACTTCAGCTCCGAGGACACAGACGAGACCACCTGCAGTACAACCGAGGGGACCGCTTCTGACCCAGCAACATCGTTATGTCCAACATCAGCATCAGAAAGGTGCACGTCAGGGACGAGCGTTCGCTATGTCCGTCAAGGAGGATGAGCCCACCGGAGATGTCATCGCAGGTTATGTTCTTCTTGATTCTATTCTAGCTTTAGCTTTGTTTGATAGTGGTACTTTCCATAGTTTTATATCTATTTCTTTTGCTCTAAAGCATGGTTTGGTAGCTGAGTCTTTGCTTAGGACTTGCAAGATCATGACCGGAGGAGGCATTATCCTGGTTAATGATATTTGCAAGGATCGAAGAGTTACTCTGGGAGGCCGGGAGTTGAGTGCGTGTCTACTTGTTATGCCACTTTCGAGCTACGACATTGTACTCAGGATGGATTGGTTGAGTAGGCACCATGCTAGTATAGATTATAGAGGAGGTAGAGTTTTGTTTGGTCCGCCAGGAGAGCCAAAGTTCGAGTTTGCTAGAGGAGCTGCAGAGCAGGGAGAAGGCATTATTTGTGGAGTTGTGGTAGAAGTCAAGGAGTTGCCGTATACATTGATAGCAGAGTTCTTAGATGTATTTCCTGAGAAATTGCCAGAATTGCCGCCAGATCGAGATATTGAATTCTTTATAGACTTGGTGCCAGGTGCAGAACCAATTTTACAGTATGTCTATAGAGTAAACAATAGCGAGCTGATCGAGCTGAAGAAGTAGGTGGACGAATTACAGGATAAAGGATTTATCAGATCGAGTTCTTCACCATGGGGAGCCCTGGTATTGTTTGTTCCGAAGAATGATGGATCAGTGCGCATGTGCATTGATTACAGGGCATTGAATAATCTCACTATTAAGAATAAATATCCTTTGCCACAGATTGATGACTTGTTCGATCAGTTAAGTGGTGCCAATGTGTTTTCTAAGATAGACTTGAGATTAGGCTACCACCAGGTGAAAGTGAAGCCGAAGGACATACCAAAGACTGCTTTTAGAACTCGGTATGATCAGTATGAGTTTATGGTGATGTCGTTTGGGTTGACTAATACCCCGGCAATATTTATGAACTTGATAAACATGGTGTTCCATCAGTACCTTGACAAGTTTGTGGTGGTGTTCATCGATGACATACTCATATACTCGAAGACACCGGAGGAGCACGAGGAGCATTTGCGTATTGTGTTGGATGTGCTGAGGAAGGAGAAGCTGTATGGGAAGCTGTCCAAGTGTGAGTTTTTCCTGGACAAGGTAGAGTTCTTGGGGCATGTTGTGACTGGTGATGGTATTTCAGTGGATCCGAGGAAGATCACAGCAGTAGAGTCTTGGAAGACCTCGAGTTCGGTAGTAGAGATCAGGAGTTTCTTGGGATTGACAGGCTACTACAGGAAGTTTGTGCAAGATTTTTTGAGGATTGTCGAACCGATGACCAGACTCACCAGGAAGGATGTAGAGTTTGTTTGGACGGAGGATTGCCAGGTTACTTTTGAGGAATTGAAGAAACGTCTGCTCCTATTTTGATGTTGCCATCAGGGTCTGGAGGTTTCACTATTTATAGTGATGCATCGAAAAAATATTTGGGTTGTGTTCTTCAGTAGAATGGAAAAGTGATTACCTATGCATCTAGGCAATTGCGTCCTCATGAGAAGAACTATCCTACCCATGATTTGGAGTTGGCAGCAGTCATCTTTGCCCTAAAGTTGTGAAAATACTATTTGTACGAAAAGTGTGTGGAGATCTTCACAGACCATAAGAGCTTGAAGTACGTTTTCACACAGAAGGAGTTGAACATAAGGCAGCGTCGGTGGCTGGAACTGATGAAGGATTTTGACATATCTTTGCAGTATCATCCTGGGAAAGCCAATGTAGTTGCCGATGCCTTGAGCAGGTATCCGGTAGCTATATTTTTGATGCAGGATCAATATTTGTTGGAGGACTTGGAGAGCTTGGACATTGAGGTGATAGTTTCTGGTTTGGCTATACAGATGTGGGGATTACAGATACACTCAGATTTGACGTACAGGATCAAGGCAGCATAGTATGAGAATATATCTCTGAGGAGCATCAAAGCTCAGGTAAGAGCAGGATTGGAGGATAATTTTACCATTGCTGAAGATGGTTCTTTGCGGCATAGAGTTAGATTGTGTGTGCCTAGTGGGGAGCTGCGTGAGGAGGTATTATAGGAAGCGCACCGCTCTCAGTATTCCATACATCTAGGTGCCAACAAGATGTATCGGGTTATGCGAGAGAGTGTGTGGTGGTATGGCATAGAGAGAAAAGTGGCAAAGTTTGTATCCAGATGCTTAGTGTGTCAGCAAGTAAAAACCGAGAGGTAGAGGCCAGGAGGTTTACTTCAGCCATTACCCATTCCAGAGTGGAAGTGGAAGCACATTACTATGAATTTTGTGTCCAAACTTTCACGATCCCCAGGAAGGAAAGACGCAATTTGGGTCATCGTTGATAGGTTGACCAAGTCGGCCCACTTTTTGCCTTTCAAGGTAGGTTTGTCTACGGAGAAGCTGGCAGAGATATATGTGAGGCAGATCGTCAGGATAAATGAAGTTTCCATCAGCATAGTCTCGGATCAGGATAGTCGTTTCACTTCTTATTTCTGGAGGAGTTTGCAGGCGAGTTTGGGCACCTAGCTCAAATTCAGTACTGCATATCATCACCAGACATATGGATAGTTAGAGAGGACTATTCAGACTCTCGAGGATAAGCTGCACACTTGTGTACTAGATTTTGGGGGATCTTGGGAGGACCATCTCTATTTGCTAGAGTTTGTTTACAACAACCGCTACCAGGCTAGTATAGAGATGTCACCATTTGAGGCTCTGTACGGTCGGAGGTGTCGTACTCCTTTGTCATGGGACGATGTTGGAGAGAGAGTTTTGCTTGGGCCAGAGATGGTTGTGGATGCAGTGAAGAAGGTTAAGATGATCAGAGACAGACTTCGAGTGGCGCAGGACAGATAGCGGTATTGGGCCGATAGCCACCGAAGACCTTTGGAGTTTGAGGTATAGTTTTAGATTTTATTTTGTGCTTGTTAGTGGTTGTTTATTATAGTTTAAGTTCTTAAGGTGGTGTTTTGTTCTAGGTGGGTGGTTTGGTGTTTCTGGAGATTTCTCCGATATGAGGCACGATTCGTTTCGGTGGAGGCGGAAAGCTTAGTCCGCGATTCATCAGACCTTTCACTATTCTAGAGAGGGTCGGTGCAGTTGCTTATAGACTAAACTTGCCACCTGCATTGGAGGGAGTGCACAACGTATTTCACGTGTCGTAGTTAAGACGGTACGTGGCAGATCCTCGTCACGTGTTGGATTACTCGGAGATAGAGGTGGGCCCTACTCTTAGCTATCCAGAGCAGCCAGTTAAGATTCTGGATCGGAGAGAGACGGTGCTGAGGAACCAGATTATTCCTTTGGTACGCGTCGCATGGATGCATCACTCTCCGGGGGAGTCTACCTGGGAGAGAGAGGATAAAATGCGGGAGCGTTACCCATATTTGTTTGTGCCTTGAGGTATGTTCTTTCCTAATTATATTATATTCTTTTCTGTTTTGTTCTATTATTTTCTAGGGGTAGTTTCCGTTTTTGAATTTCGAGGACGAAATTATTTTAAGGAGGGTAGACTTGTCACTACCATATTTTCTAGGAGAGGACATTTTAGTCATTTCATAATTAATTAAATATTATGCATGTGAATAATTATTTATTATATTATTTAATTATTGTTAGATGTTAGTACATTATTTTGGGTTTGAGTTAGTGGACCTAACTAGTTTATTTTAGACTCATGGACCAATATATTAATTTGTTAGAATTGAGCCCAATTAGAAGCCCATTGATTAGGAGGAGGATTAGTTTAATTAAAACCATTAGACTATAAATTTTTCTCCTTAATTATTTTTTCATGAGAGGCCCCAAGGGGTATAATAGATATTACATAGTAGCTTGAGGAAGGGGCAAGGAGGCCGGCCTATTAAAAGAGGGAGGGAAAGTTTCTCTCTTCTCATTTCATTTGAAATCTAGATCTACAATTTCCCTCAACCAAATTCTTTTATTCTCATATCATTTCCCTACCAAATTTTATCCCAATTCCTTTCCAAATCACCATTGGAGGCTAGTAGAGCAAGGGTCTAGAAGAAGAAAGTAAGGATCTACAAAGAGGAGCAATGATCTACAAGTTAAAGACCAATTTTATCATATTTAGAGGTTGCATTGGGAATATATCTCCCAATAGGTATAATTCCATTTTTTTCCTATAATTTAGGTTCTAAATATGAGAATTAACCATGAGAAACCAACCCATATACATAGGCTACCCATAGAAATTGGAATTGAGTTCATAGAAGGCCTATTGAGAAAATTATGGTACTTTTTGTGTCAATTTTGGAGAAATTCCGAGATTGACACTTGTTGTGTTTGTCAATTAGTCCTATAGATCAACTTGGCATGTGTTTGTGTATTTGTGGCTAGTGTTGTGTCCATAATTGGATACGTGTAGGACGTATCCCAATATTTTGGTGATACGTGTTGATTTGAGAGTTTTTCCTCCGACACGGGACTTCGTGCATGGCACATTTTTACATGGACATGTAGATGTGTGTTTGACTCTTCGTGTTATTCATATATAGTAATTTAGACTTGCTCGTGTCCTTTGGGGTACGTTTGGTTGTGTGGTGGACTCGTGTCGCAAGCGTATCGTAGATCTAGTGTAATACGGGTGCGATGTACTCCACGTGTTTGTTTTATTTCATTTCTAGATCCAATTTATATTGTTCTTAGCTATTACAGTAGAGTTATTCATATGCATTTATATATGTATGTATTATTATTTATACATATGTATTTATATGTGCTAGTGTATCAAGTATTTATATACATATGTGTTATATATATGTAGTTATACCTCTATATATATAATAACTATTCGAATAAGTTATGTTATATAAATACTTGTATGTTATATATATATATATATAGTTTGATATATATATTGGTGTATATATGTATGTGTGTTGTTGTTGTGTGTGTGTGTAATAGAGGGGAGGGCCCGACAGCTTGCAACAGCAGCAGCTTCTAGCAGCAGCAGCTTATAGAAGCAGTTGCAGCAGCAGCAACAGCTTCTAGCAGCAGCAGCTTATAGAAGCAACTGCAGTTGCAGCAGCAGCTTACAACAGTAGCAGCTTCCAGTAGCAGCAGCTTATAGAAGCAGCTGCAGTAGCAGCAGCAGCAGCTTAGAAGCAACTGCAGTAGCAGCAGCAGCTTCCAGCAACAGCAGCTTATAGAAGCAGCTGCAGTGGCAGCAGCATTCCGAGAAGCAGTAACAGCAAGGTGAGATTAGTTGGTTAGTGTTAGGATGTAGTTGGATATTTAGTAAGTTAAATATTATTAACTAATAGTTAGTTAGTTAACTAATAATAATTATTGTTAGTTATTAGCTAGTTAGTTAGTTAGTTAGTATCTATTTAGTTATACCTCTTGTGATATCTCTAAGTTATATATATATATATATATATATATATATATATATATATATATAAGTCTATGTATTAATTGTATTTATAGTTAATATAGCATGAGAGTTAGTACTTAAATTTATATTGGTGAATACTAGTAGTTGATATTAGAGTATACTAGAAATTATATTGGGATGTTAGTTATATACTAGATATAACAATAACCTTGAGATACCAAGGTAAATGTCAAGTTATTGAGGATATTCAAGGTATTGGATTTGGGTATCGAGATGGAGGTTTAGTAGTACGATACCGCATTGGTTCAAAGCCAAGGTATTCATTTAGCATTGTAGTTAGAATTAGTATATATATAATATTGTTTGAATATACATATATGGTATTCCATATCTCTTATTTGCGTATCTTGAGATACGATATCTTAATATTTTAGAATTAGCTTGTATGGCCTAGTTCATAGTGTATGAACCCAATATCATTGAGATAAACTCATGTAACCTAGAAATAGGTAGTTTGACCAAGTTTGACCAGTTTGACTTAGAGTTGATCTAGTTTGACTATTTTGACTTAGAAATGGCTCTTTGACCTATATATTGACTAGTTTAACTTATTTTTATTTCGAAACCTTGTATTGATATTATATTCCCTATCTAGGTCTTCGAGGCACCATAGCAGACATCTGTGAGACTGTTCACCGGACTTCAGGCGATTACATTCTCTGATAGTTTCTCATTTATGATATCCTCTATGTTCGTTGTATCTAGTGTAGATATCCTTGATTTCTTGATGCGATACACGGATTGGTATATCCGGATCTCGTCATGAGATGTTATTCCTTGGTATATGGTGTATCTTGTGCAAGCCTTGTTTCATTGTTCTTCTTGTACATGTACAGACACTGATTCTCGGGGAGAGTCACTATCTTCCTAGAGAATACTGTGCCATAGCGTACCATGGTTGGATCCCCTATACCAGTTGGGGGTGGGGATTATTTTAGTGTAGATATGTGATCATACCTTTCTTGTGCATGTCTTATTTCCTGTGAGTGTTGGTCATACACCGCACGTATGACTAACCAGGCCCTTATTCCTGTGCAAGTTTCTTGTGCAAGTTCCCAAGCCGATCACATAATAAAGCTAGTACTCACACACTTAGTCATTAGTATTCTTGTTCATTGCTATATTATTTATTCTTGTATTTATTTCCAGTATTTCCTTTATTGTATATCTCTTGTATCTATTGTTGCATCTTGTATATTCACATCTATTTATTGTTACATAGTTTATATCATTGATTAGAACTGCTGTTAGAGATGTACTTTACTCCTTTTCTGACTGGATATATTTTTTCCAGATGACACTGAGGAGTGGTACCCTACACATTATAGGCCTCAGGATATTGTGGGCTTAGAGTCAGAGACCCTGGCTCAGGAGGGACTCATTCCGACTGAGACAGATGACCCGGGACTTGTAGCTTCTTAGTATTTTTTGTACTGGATTTGTCTCCAGCTTATTGTTTAGTATTTCTTCAAACTCATTGATGTTATTATTTAGACTCAAGAGTGTATGGTGACTATTCTATTCTTTATCATATTTTATGCTCATTTTCATCTTAGATCTGTGATTGAGTATAGTGATATTGTTGGTGGCTTATTATATTGTTAGATAGATTACCCGAACAGCGTTCTACCGCCAATTCTGCGGTATAGGCTGGGCGTTGTTCCCGACTTGCACCCCTATACCGGGTGCGGGTCGTGACACCTCTGGCAGGGCTTGTCTCAAACCTATTACTTGCACTAACGTGCGCAAAAAGTAATGGGTCCAAAAAATCTATCGCGTCCAAATTACCTCTGATAGGGTTTGTCTCGAATCTATTACTCGTACCCCAAGTGCACAAAAGGGTAATAGATCCACCAAAATCCCCCAGCAAGATGTCCTTAAAATCCACAAAACCTATCACGTCCATACTACCTCTAATAGGGTTTGTTTTGAATCTATTACTCGTACCCCAAGTGTGCAAAATGGTAATAGGTCCACCAAAATCCCCCAGCAGAATAACCTTAAAAAGCTACAGTATGGTACTACATTCACATTATCTCTAGTACAATACCCAAAAGTCCATATACATGCAAAATTCTAAAAAATGAGAGACTTCATTAATTAATATTCAAGATCAAAAGTACATATGATGAAAATCTATTACATTTAAGGGTTTTTATTAGAATTCAAGATCAAGAGTACATATGATGAAAACCTATTTTAAAAGGGTTTTTATGAAGTCTTGTTAATACAAAACTTTTTTATTAGAAGCGCCCCTCCGGGCTGTCGTTGCTACTGACGCAAGTCGAGCCCGCAACAAAACTTAATGCTTTCTGGCTCACCACTCCACAGTGCAAATCTCAGTATATAAAAAATCCATGCTGATGGATAGCAAGGGAAGAGCAGGAACAGGCGCTCTACGACCATGCTTGAAGACTGACGACATGAATGAAAATTAATCAAAATCTTGTCATCGACCCTGCAGTCTACCGGCCGATAGTGAACCACATAAAAGGGAGAAAAGCAGATGACGCTCTATATGAACAAGGACAGCTCGGTGCATGACACAAGATTTTTATCCTCGTCTCCAAGATTAGTTCTTGCCAAACGGACCATGTCTCCTGGCGAAATACCGTATAAAGTTGGTTTTCATCCCGAACAACGGGTGTTATGATATCCTTCCATGTCCCATCATAGGCGACACGAGTAAAGAAAAACCCTGCATAAAGAAGTCGCATCAGTCCTAACAAAGATTATAAAAAGGCATAACCGTCGTATATTGCTGTTAGGCTACAGCCACGTACAATTAAGTCTGGACGAACGAGCATTATGAGATCTCACCCATGCGGCCAAGACACATACAGGCTCTGGACGCATAAAATAGATGATTCCTCATCCATGCGGCCTCGCAAAAGCTCGGTGCACATGTCAAACAGGTTTTACGTGCGTGTCATGACGGAGTGCTCACCCACACGACAGAGCTCTGTGAGGAGGTATGCACATGTCCGAGGGGAGCCTTCATCTATGAGGCAGAAATTTGCTAAGGTTCGGCTTACGTTGGTGGCTCTGTGACCTTAACAGCACAACACGAGAGATATGGTACCCCCTTACCTTGGAGTAGAATTTCTGCATCAGGGGGCCACGGATCAATCCTGATCTCGACCGACTCCTCGACGAGAGAGACAACAACATCTAGCATCTTCATAAAGGAGGAGGAACTGAAGATAAAGTTCTCTCTCATCCCTAAGTCGCCTACTTATAGGCTCCAAGAGACGCGAAAGAGATCGAGGTAACAAACGGGGCAGTTATGGCGATGAACCTGATGCCTCAATTTTTGCGTGCCACTTCGATATCCTTGAAAACTGTCACCTCGAGCCCTGCTTCAGGAGATGGTACATAATCCGAATAAAATTCACTCAAGGGTCAAGGTAAATTGGGCAATTAATAACAAAAGGACAGCCTGGCAGTGTTCGCCTGTGCGTCGCAATAACCATGCACCCCGAATATACCCCATCCATGTTTCTTATTCAAAGTATTTCAAACTTACCAGTTTGAAAACTTTGAAGGGGATCTTGTAAAAGCATGAAAAATATACAGCCATGCGCCTAACGTCCATGTGCCCCAAATCAAACTCAACAGATGATGGACCGCATAGACACAATGTAGTCCAGAAAAAGGGTCACCCAAGCGATCCAAACAAGCATCCTGACAACTGGCTACAGGTTGATTTGACATGACGTCCTGACAACAAAGATGGTGCCTGACACTGAATCCTCAAAAAAAGGACTTTCCAGATCACCTTGAAGGACGAGAATACACTAAAAGGCAGAAGTCCCATGGATGGTGTAGAGCCGTCACGTGGACAACCGGACAAAAGGATCCCATGAGTCTCTGGCCCATGAGTCCCAGACTCCATGCGTCCCATGTGACTCTGGCCTATGCATTTTAGACTCCATGCGGTCTATGCGTCTCTGGCCCCGTGCGTTCCAGACTCTGTGCGTCCCATGCGTCTTTAGCCACATGTGTCCCAAATTCTACGTCGACCAAGTCTTGTTGTTACAACTGAGTGGTCCTCTACAACCAAATAGCGTCCACGTGTCCATTTGACCAAGTTGCGCCTACATAGTTGAGAACCGCCCAGATACTCAAAAAAATAACAAAATCCCAACAAATATTCACGTGGCAACCGAGCCTGGATTCCTATGCATAGTTGTAGCACCCTTCCGTTGAGAGGGAACACGTGGCAAACCTCGCCACCCATGCAGCCCAAAATCCATGCGGCCACAAATATGACTATAAATAGCAGGGTACTACCCCCATGAAAGAGGCTGGCTGGCTATCTGTGAATCAACACTCAAGGAAGAGAGAAGAACTTCCGCATCGGATCATCCACGGAGTAAAGAGAGTTGCTACATTCCTAACCCTCCGTCGTCACCCCGCAAAAAATAAATTTGTACTTAGATTATCTCCTAGGACTCTTATTTGTACTTTCTTAGTTTGTTAAATCAAATCTAGTTCTCCCATTTCTCGTTTTGATATTAAAATAGCAAACAGCTGCTTGCTGCATCAAGTCTGGCACAAGATCCGGGTGGACCCACATGATTTTGCCCCTAGGCATAGTAAGTGGTGTTAGACCGATCGCTTGGTCGCGAGCTGGTGGAAGGTTGATCACCTTCATAGTTGCCTTTGGGATAGGAACCACTGCGTCTTAGGCTTTCGTCGGTAGGAAGTTGCCAAATTGGAGGGATGCTATGTTTACAATGACCGTCTTATCCTCGAAGTGGAGGGTGAGCTCATTGGCATCGATCAATTTTTGGATACATCTCTTCAACACCGAGCAGTCTCTGGTTGGATGATGAATGTACCGATGAAAGATGCAATATTTTGGGTCATCGACCTTATCAGCCTCTTCAGGACATCTGATGTTGGGTAGCCGTTTGTTTCCCTCCATCATTATGTTGAAGATTTTAATGATATTGTCATCATCGAAGGAGAAAGTCCCCTTTGGCTTTAGGGCTTTCGATTCCTGAGTCGTACGGTCCTTAGGGAAGACATGTAATTTTGTATCATTTTTAGACTCTGAGGGAATTCTACCCCAAGCTTTGGATGCTGCTCTGTCTTGTCGTGGGAGACTATCCCCATATATTTCATTATCTATTTCTTGGGAATCACTGTCCTCACAGCATGACGGGTTGGTGTAGATCACCAGGTGATTGCTACTCCCGGCTTGTAGAGTTACTGTAGGCCCTGAGATTGGCAGGACCATGTTTGCCTTGATCTCCATTATTGTCTTGATCAGAGTCTGCATTGTGGCACTCATGGTGTGCGTCATTGCCTCAAGGGCATCGATACGTTGGCGATCGCTGAACCCTTCCGCCATCGGTTCCTGAGTCGCACTGACCCCAGGAAAGACGGGCATTGTTGCATCATCTTTAGACTCAAAGGAGATGCTACTCCCAGCTTCATATGATGCTCTAACTATTTTAGGGTGACTACCCCCCAGCATGTCATTGTCTGTTCCTTGGGAGTTACAGTCTTCAGGGGAGGTATGCATCATCACACCGTCTTCCGATTTTGGAGGATTGCTACCCCCAACCCTAGACGTTGTATTAAACCTAGGCATGTTGCTGTCAGCTTCCTCGGAATCATTGTCCTCAGGGAAAGCTAAAAGTGCTACATCTTCTTCAAACTCGGAGGGAATGTTACCCCATGTATTGGAATGCGCATCTTCTTGATACGGGTGATTACCCACAGAGAACTCAGCATCTGTCCCTTGAGATTCACTATCTTTACGGAATGCTAGGTTGTTGTATAGGCCCGAGAAATTACTACCCCCAGTGTAGAAGATTGTATCATTTTGGTGGGAGTAGCTACCCTCCAGGATCTCAGAGTCCGTTCTTTGGGAATCGTTGTCTTCTCGGAACACCGAGTAGTTGCGTATGTCCAGGGGAACACTACCCCCAGCTTGGGCCATCCCTAGGGGTTCCGAGGAAGAACTACCCCCAAGGGCTGACAACTTCTTCCTTGAACGGGTGACCTGGAAGACGCCTTCCGCAGGTGTCGTAGCCAGCCCTCCGGGTAGTCGCCTTTGCGACGTATTAGTAGAGAGCGACGGACTGGAGGTATTTGACTTCTTTCCTCCCTTGGTGGCTGGAAGCTTTCCAGTTGAGTAACATGAGGGGAAGGGCAACTCCTCCTCCAATGGTACTTGCACCTGATCTCTGGTTTATTGGTGGATAGGTGCTTTCTAGCGCGGTCGTTGGAAGGCCGACTGCCTATCTGTGGGTACTGTCACTTTATTGCAGCAGCAGTTGATAATAATGTTGGCACAACAGTACCTTGGAGAGGGCACGTCGCACGTCGTAGTTATTTTTCTTGCTTTGCGTTTGTGAGTAATCATGTCACACAAATCATGCGAAGGGTGTTTTACCTTTATATCCTCTTTGAGAGTCCGGGTATCCCAGGCACACGGATGTGCAGGTGCTGTATTTTCTCCCTGGCCAGGGGTTTGTACACGAACTTGCCCCGAGGTATCGTTGGAAAACTTTTGAGACGGACCCTGTCCATTGGTCCTTATGGGCTGGACGCATGGGTCAGTCCTTTATAAGTTTCTGTCAAAGGCTCGCATAATAGTTAGCGATGCATGTTGGCGGTCGATCGTATGAACAGTTGCTTGAGCTTGATGGACTTTTACTGCCCTACACTTTTTCACGTTAGTAACCGAAGTCGCGTAGTATGAAGAGTCCAGATTTGGGCTTTCACCATTCTCAGTGGGTCATATAGGATCTGCGCCGCATGAGATACCGTTAAAAATAGAGGTTCTATTGTTACCAAGGCTGCATGCAGCCGTCTGTCTGCAGCTGTGAGTTGATGCCGCATGGATAGTCTTATGCGGCCTCCTACTTGGCCGCATAGAAGCTTCCTCAGCACCAGAACGTCTGGCATCGTAGTGTTTTCTTCTGCCAGAGTCCGGGTACTGAACAGTTTCTATGCCAGCCTGGGATGCCGCAAAGACGTGGACGTTATGGGTGTTCGTCTGACGACCGTCATCGGCAACAGAGTGAGAGGCAGAAAGCGTCTGCTCTGCAGCTGGATGGGGCGCAGCGGCCTTGGCCACCCCGTTCTGCATGTATTCTTGGGCATGGCTATCCTTGGCGAAGGATTAGCACTTCCTTCCGAGAGCATTTCCTCGAGCACTTGCTGGTCGAAACAGACTACTAGCATATTTTGCGTCAAGATGAGCTTGGACGCATCGGACTGCGTTACCGACTTCTCAATAGAGGAGAAGGACATTTCCAGCAGAGTCTCCATCATGTTTGCCATTTAAATCAAAAAGAGAACCAAAAGAACTGGATTTGATTAACAAACTAAGAGAAAGTACAAAGAAGTCCTAAAAGATGATCTAAGTACAAATTTATTTTCTGGGGGGTGACGATGGAGGGTTAGGAGTGTAGTAACTCTCTTTACTCCGTGGATGATCTGATGCAAAAGCTCTTCTCTCTCGCTTGAGTGTAGATCCGCAGATAGCCAGCCAGGTCTCTTGGTTTGGTCTCTCTCTGAAGCAGAAAAAGCCGACCGTTAGAATGTTCATATTGCTCCTATTTATAGCCATCGTGGTGATAGGATGGTTTGCCGCATATGCCTCTGTTTTGTGGCCGCATAAGGCTCCTTTAACAGAATGCGGTTGCAACTGTTGTCGCATGTCATGGGAAGATTTTCACGTGGTCTTGGTTGAGATATGTTGTTGATGTGATCTCAGGGTTGTTATCAACCCGTTATGGGCGTGACTTGGTCAGCTGGACACGTAGTCAACACCAACTATACAAAGATCTTTGCAGTTGTAACGAAAAGATCTTGTGAGCTGGAGGCTGCATAACAACTTGGCCGTATAATAGTGAGACTGTATGGGTCTTGTAGCCGCATACGTGTTATCGTTTGGGCCTTGGTCGAATGGATACTCTGGCTACATGTTAGAGAAGACGCATGGGTCTTGTAGCCGCATACCTGCTCTCGTTTGGCCTTGGTCGGATGGACACTCTGGACGCATATTGGCAAGGCCGCATATGTTCTCTCCTCCGGCCTTGGTCTGATGGACACTTTGGCTTCATGAGGACGATAACGCATAGAGTCGAGGCCGCATGTGTGCTCTCGTCCACAGGCTCCTAAAAAAGGGGTCGGGCCTACGAACGTCCAACTTTCACCTATTTATAGCCGTCATGCTGATGGTTGCAACTGCGGACGCATATCACAGGTGGGCTGCCACGTAGTCTCGGTTGGGATATGATGTTGATAAAATCTCGAAGTTTATCTCAACCCATTGTGTGCGTGACTTGGTCAACTGGACACGTAGTCCGCATTGATTACGTGAAGATCTTTTAGGTTGTAACGACACAATCTTGCAAACTAACTGTCGCATAGGGCCGTTGCCGTATATGTGCTCTCATCTGGCTATGGTCGAATAGACATTGTGTCTGCATGATGACAAGGTTGCATAAAGCCAATGTTGCATATGTGCTCTCGTTTAGCCTTGGTCGGATGGACATTGTGGTCGCATGGTGACGAGGTCACATAGAGCCGATGCCGCATATGTTCTCTCGTCCAACCTTGGTCGAATGGACATTGTGGCCGCATGATGACGAGGTCGCATAGAGCCGTCTGTTTGTGGCTTATAGTCTGGCCGCATGGATGCACTTGCAGACTTATTTTGGGGATCTAGACGAGTCCCTTGGCCGCATAGCTTCTCTGCAGCATGACTAGAGGCAGGCTTTAAGGTTGTATCTTTTGGTGCATGGACTCAGGTTTTTCATGCTTCTACAACAATATCCAAGCAAGAATGGAAAATTGACAAACAACTTGGGTTTGTTGATATAAAATATGGAAAAAGATATATAAGTTTTGAACCATTTGTGTTGGCTAGTCAAACAGTTCAAGTGTATTATACGAGATATCCTAATTGATGATTTAGTAATAAATATTGGTGGGATGTATGCAAAACTAAAGCTAGAAACACATATAATATTGGGGATCTAGCATACCAAGAGGATTAGGTGGTCATGCCTCAACTTGCATATATGAGTTTGGCTAGTGTTGATGGTATGGAGGTTGACGTTACCATAGAGGATGATAGAGTTGACGAAGAGATTGAGATAGAAGATTTACCTTATATAAAGGATAACTCTGATATAGAGGTATCGAGCGAGGAACAAGAATTGGAAGATAAGGGTGATAGTGATAGTGGAAGTGAAAATAAAAATGAAGAAGTAGAAGATAAAGACGATTCGGAAAATGATTCAAAAGAGGATGATGATTCAGAAGATAATGAAGATTAGTACGTACATATATATGCATTATCTTAGATATTTATTTAATTATTTCATGACACGATTATTATTTATTTTATCATCACACTAGTATTTACTTATTTCACCACACTATTACTTTATGATTATCTTTTAATGACACCATTTTTTATTTGCTACAGATTTACCTATAGTATGGCGGGACGAGGACGAGGAAGATGACAAGTTCAGAGAGTGTCATATTCTCAGCATCCTCCATGCACTATGTCTGTTACCCCAGATTCTCGCACACGACCTGAGGACGAGTTCGTAGATGCGGCGGATGGTTTATCCCAACCATATACTCGTTCTTCAGTAGGAGGAGCTACTCCATCTCCCGAATTTCCATCTGCTGCTACCCCTTCTTCTACTCCGGCCACTACCATCACTACTACACCGGCTACTCCACCAGTTGCTCCCACATGAGAAAAACTATTTTCAGGACTTCTTGTCACGCCCCAGTCCCAAAATACGTAGGACCAGGAATACGCAACATGCCAGCTATGCATTCGACCAGACTCTGGTCCGAATCAAATACGTATAAGCTGTATAATAATGGTCACTATCTAAATAATCCAGTAAATATAAATATCTATGTCTCAATCCACAATGAATAGAAATACACAATAATGAGCTACATGTGCTAAAGTCGGCCACCCAATAATACACAAACTCGAATAGACTCGAGAAGAAATATGAGTCTATAAAAACTAGGCTACAACAGCAGATGAATAGACAATATAAATAAAATAACCATAACACCGGTAGAAATAAGATAAGTACCTGGTACCAATGCCTGCAAGACAAGAAACTCCATCAGCAACTCCAAGGCTCCATAATCGTCTATACTGTAAAACTGACAGGGGACCAGGTCCTCAGAGGGACATAACAAGGTACAAAAATAGTATGCCATAGTATAACAGAAAGAAACAAGTGCAACGCCGGTGTAATCTAGCATAACCACCTAAGTGAGACATAATTTTGAAGACAATGTTCGACGCGTGGGCTGTCCAAAATAAAACTGTAGCTCCGGACACGGAGACACACGGGGCATACCGTAGCTCCTAGCAAAGAGTCATACGGGTGATACTACTACTCCGGATATATGAACACTACATAAATAGGACATATACATATATATAGCGCGTGCAGAGGAGTCCAAACGTCTAGTAACTGTCTTTCCCTCCCCAAGCGGTCAACGAGTGTTCACTGAACCTGAAAACGTCTAGTAACTGTCTTTCCCTCCCCAAGCGGTCAACGAGTGTTCACTGAACCTGAACCTCTATCTAACAGTCTCGTCATACTGAACTATCAACAATCGTGACCCTAAAGTTGTCTCAGATTTCGGTCATGCTGACAGTATCATGATACAGAAGATCTGGCACGATGACAGTGTCTGAATGTGTCTTAGGGTTATGATGTAACCAAGTATGTACATCTAGGTATTGCGAACATCTATCAATCGTTACCAAATGTTACCGATGAACGTCTGCACCCGGTTATGACCCGGACGCGAAGTAACGATTCTGATCCAAAGCGCACACAATGCATATAATAAATAAATAAAAATTAGGTAACAGAGATACAGGCTGGCAAGGTACACTTGCCTGGATCCGGATGCTGAAGATGGGTCTCCGGTACAACGTCCAAGTCCGCGGGTCCCGTAGTACCTAGAGACGAGATACAAGCTCAATCAATAAACTATCACGATGCTAAAATAAGAGGTGACACACGTCTAGCATAGGCTTCAATCTTTGTTACAAGCTCACATAGACACTAAGCTAGAGGGTTGACCACGGTTGACTAGAGGTACGTTACATCTAATACGATCAATTACCAGTATAATATTATCAGACCAAATCCTCAATCCCCTATATTTATCATGGTGTTTTTAGTAGTTCGAGTTATGCTCATTCCTCAAATTTTACCCCGGTATTCACATATGTTATCATGCACGTTTAAATATATCATCCTTAAATAATTATTATTTATTAAACCCTCAATTATAAAAGCTGTCATTTAATTATTTGAACACCGCTTCCCAGTTACCTAGCTACTACTCAAATAAATTCATTATTATTTATCATCTCTTAATAATGACCAATATTTTGATATTACAACACATACTCAATCAACCTATCAACAATGCATATAACAATTGAATGAAACCCTAAAATCTCATCTCAAGCTTTCATATCCCTAACCCTAACTAAGTTCTATATAACAAATAAACAATATAATACTACACAAGGAGATGGGGGAGAGGTTACCTCGGTGGCGGCGTATGGTAGCAGCGTCGCCGCTGCGGTTGGCCGGAGAAGGTGGTGGTCGACGAGTGGAGGTGACGGGATGGAGGTAAAACCGCGGTGGGTGGTAGCTGCTCGGCCGAGGGTGGTCAAGGTTCGTGGAGATTGCTGGAAGTAGAGGTGGTGGTTCGTGGTGGTTGCTTGGCCGGAGGATGGTCGACAACGAGGTGGAGAAGGTGATGTAGCAGTGACTCGGGTGGAGATTGCTGTGGTTTCTTGGCCGGAGGGAGCGTGGTCGAGGTTTGGAGGCTGGTGGAGGCGGTGGTAGCAATGGTGGATGGTCGACGAGTGGAGGCTGGTGCAGCGGTTGCTAGAGAAGACTGCGGCGGTGGATGAGTGGTGACTCGCCGAAGAAATCTGCGGGTGGCTGGGGTAGCAGTTGGCCGAGGGTTAGTTGATGTGACGGTGGTGGTTCTGCCGGTGTTGGTTCATGGAGTTGACGGAGGTGATGGTGCAGGTGGCCGGTGGAGGAAGGCTGCTGGAGGAGGGATGGCTCGCCGGAGAAGAAGAGCGGATGAAGGCAGGCAATCGAGATTGGAGGCCAGTCGAGGGTTCTCGCCAGAGGGAGCAGGTGACACTCGGAGGTGGTGAAGGGAAGAAGAGGTGAAGAGAAAGAAGTGAAGAAGAAGAAGAAGAAGAAGAAGAAGAAAAAGAAGAAGAAGAAGAAGAGAAATAGAGGAGTTTCGGCTGGTGTGGTAGGAAGAAGGAGGAGAGAAAGAGAGAGGGGTTTTTCTATGCTCCTAGGGATTAGGGCCAAAATGAGAAAAGAGGGGTGAAGAAGTGATTATATAGGTGAGTGTGTGGTTAGGATGAAGCTTTAATTTGAATGGAGGGCCCATATTCTACATAAAAAAAATGTACAACAAAAAGAGGAGAGAGGGTTGATTTGACCGGTCAAGAGAGGGAGAGAGGTTTTCTTTATTTGCCTTGACAAATGGGGTGGTGACACCTATCACCATATTTGCAAATAAGCCCCTTAACTTTTGGGTATTTGCAAATGCATGTAAAATAATGGGGATTTGGTGTCGGAAGTGGTGTTTGGTGTTATGTAGGGTGAGGGGGTGTTGTGTGTTTTGCAATGGCTTAATGAATGGGATATTGGGATAAATTGGGGTTAAGTTGGGATTAGTCAAAGTTGGTATCCCCAATTTAGTTAAAATAAAATGACATGTGCTCTTAAATTAAATGGGGGCACATGGGGTCTTAATTAGGAGTGACACAAAGGTCATGAACGGCGTAGGCTTGGTGTTAGTCTTGGGCCCTTTAATTGGTTCGACGGGATGGGTTGAGTTTGTGTCCCAAAATGGATGGCAACGACAAAGGTACGCGACACAGGATTAAAGAATGGATTTTGGGACCAGGAAGTTGTGCAATTAAATTAGAGCACGAGGGATTATATTTGTGAGTGACGAAAAATTCCAGCGCCTAGGTTGGCTTGTCAAGTCAAGAGTGCAACAATTAGTTGGAAATTATGGGCTATTGTTGGGCTCAGAATATTGCAACAACGGTAGGGTACACCAAGGGTTAAAATAAAGAATAAGATAACTGTAACATAACTTCTAAACCTCAAATACCTTGACACTACAATAAATTTTTTAACCCTATCTAGTCTACCTAGAATAATAATTGAGGGGGTTTACACTTCTTGTGGACAACAGAGTATATATCCGCCGTTCAAGATTTGCAGACCCCCTACTCTACCAGAGCGGCCAGCCAATATCTGTCGTCCCGAGCTTTGGACCGATGGAGCGACGTAAGCATTTATTTATCAATTCACACATTTATTTTTTATTTTTTATTTTTTATTTTTATTTTTTATTTTTTATTTTAATTGTATATTGTCTACTTTTTTTAGATTCATCCCGATCAAGGATGGGAATGATCTAGGGGAGATCATGCGAGGCTACTTTGATGGCCCTTCCGCTCGATCGATGATTCGCTTGGCTGGAGAAGCTTGTGGTATGTATATGAATTTTATTTATAATAATATATAATTTTTTTTATTACAATGATAAAAAAATATTTTTCTAATTTGTAGAGGTTGTATTGGTAGCCAGATTATAGAGATAGTGATATCCGGAAGTGCTACAAGATCGTCGCCAGTAAGAGGTGAGAGATATGATCAATGACAAGAAGGCGTTGGCGTTACTTGGACCGGATCACCGCAATGAGTGGCTGAAGGCGGAGAACTGGGAGAAGATAAAGAAGAAGATGGACACCCCGGCCTACAAGGCCAAGTGCGAGAAGGTGAAGGCTTCCCGTGCTAAGGATGGTCTCCATACTGGTGGATCCATTCCGACCGTCGAGCATTTTCGACAGATGGTTAGTATTAAAAAATTTTGTTAGATCAGTTTTTTGTAATTCTAATTTTTTTTACTTATTTATTAATTGCTTAATTTTTACAGTACGATGAGGCCGCAAGAGCCGAAAAAGACCCCAAGACCGTCGACTTTTCAGCAATCTTCCAGCGAACCCACAAAAAAGAAGAATGATGGAAAGCTCGTAGATGAGCGGGCCGCCAAAGCATATGTAAATTGTCTTTATAAAATTTTATCAATTTAATTAGATTATTTTTATAATTTAATTAGATTCTAGGTTTCTAGGTCAAAATAGTCAAACTAGGTCAACTCGAGGTCAAACAGTCAAACTATGACTCTATTTTCTGGGTTGATTTTTTTTATCCATTCTGATGGTTTATGAAGTTATATTAGGTTATATTAAGATTTTAAAAGCATATAAAAGAGGAAAACTTATCTATCGCATGTAAATTAATCGACAAGGTTATTACTATTTCATTCAATTTCAAAAATACTAAGAAACAACACTGTAAATACTTAAAATTATGCACCTTTGTTAATATCTTATTTTAAAAAACAACACTGTAAATACTGTAAATATTTAAAATTAGAATTTCATTTAATTTACTTTAAACCTCATAGAAATGGTCCGATACCGATTCCGATTTTGATACTTTGAACCTTGGTTAATATCCTATTTTAAGATATCATAAAAATCAAATATAGCAAATATAACTCAAATTATATACATATACTATGATATCTAGTATATAATATGATACTCTAACCAAAATCAAATATAGCACATATAAGTCTAAAATCCTTAACTTTAAACCTATTTATATAAATAAATATAGAAGACATATGAGACGTTAGAGGGGGGCACTGAGAGCAGTACGCCGACTGAGAGAAACGATCGGTGGGTACAAGCTGTCGGGAGAGGAAAAGGCGGTAGCGTGTACGGTACCCGATCGTTGGCATCACAACCCTCGGTTATTTCCAGAGCTCCTCCTACGGCTAGTCCAGCACCATCAGTTCCAGGCTCCAGTGTTCCTTCTTGTGCGATTTCTCTGGAGCAGCTCACGACGACTGTGCATGAGTTACATGGGCTGGTCCGACAGTTGATAGCCACTCGTGATGCTGCATCACTTGTTCCTCCGACGGCTACGATGACGGCTCCTCCGACGGCTACTACGTTGGGTCCTCCAGATGGGTCATCCAGCTCCTTCGACGGCTCCTGCCACTGCTCCGTCTTCCATTGCTCCTAATGATCTACAGGATATCATCGCTATGATTGTGGCGCAGTACATGGCTAGCCGACAGTCGTCGCCGCCTCCGTCTCCATCGTCGACTTAATGTATTTTTTGAGTTTGTGGGATTTTTTTTGAGTTGGTTGTAATTTTTGACTTGATTGTATTTATTGGACTTTGTGGGATTGTATAACAGTTATTTGTATATGTTTGGATTACTCTACTTTATTATTTCATTGTATATATAACATTTGTATATGTTTGTGTGGGTTTTATTAGTTTGTGTGGAATTTACTTATGTGAAATTTATTTGTGTAAAAATTAGTGAATGTATAACAGGTATATGCTCAACAGAAATTAATTTCTGGAAAAAAATTACCTGTAGCGACGGACAAACGACATAATAGTGACAAAAAAATCTGGAAAATCTCAGGTCAGCGATGGATTGTCGACGAAAATCTCAGGCCAACGACTACCTACTGACGGACTATTCCGTCGCTAAAACGTCTGATACACACAAATGTGCTAAACATGTATCATAGTCCGTCGCTAACATCCGTCGCTAACATCCGTCACTGAGAGTGATGACTTAGCGACGGATTAACGACGAACTCTGTGAGCCCTGAATGTGCAAAACCTTTTAAAAATTTTGGCAAAATTTGGCTCACATAACCCGTCGCTATTATGTCGGTAAGTATTCAAAAAGTTTAGTGATAAAATTTATACGTCACTGATCCATCGCTGGTTTTATGTCGCTCATTCTGTCGCTAATCCATCGATAATGCAAAAGATTAGCGACGGAATTTCCGTAACGATGTTAATTTTTCTGACAGGACATTTCGTCGCTAATCAGTCGCTAAATGCAAATAGCGACGAAAATATGCATTTTATTTTTTTAGATTTTCCAAAAAAATGGTGTATTTTTGTAGTGTTGGTACTGTTGGTTCATTGGTTGTATGGTCTTTATTTATTTATTTTTTGTTTGAAATATATGTGTTATATGTTAGGTTGTTAGCAGAATCCGGTGTGTTTTTTTTTAAATATATGTTCTTTGTTAGCAGTATCACATTTAAGTGGTTTTGAATATTTCAAGATATTGACTTGATAAAAAGTAATAGTTCAGGTTATTAAAGTAAAAAAAATGTAATACACGTTATTAATTTAAAAAATACGGATAGTTCAGGTTATTAAAATGAGAGATAAATTAGGTTTCATTCAGTATTTCAAGATACAAAGATTTTTTTTAAGGTGTCGACACCCAAGTCTACAAATGTGAATGCTTCTCCTAGAAATCAATAAGAAGTTCATCACTCAATTCCTCCTATGCTCCCTCAATTCCCTCGTATATAGATCAACTTGAACGAGCTTCCTACCAATCTTGGATTAAGAAAGAATATTCATGAGTATCATGTTAATGATAGAGAGAGGGTTTGATGGTGGTATTTACAAAAAGGACTATGTCAATCTAGAAATTATCATTTTTTGAGGACACTATTTTCTGGAGTTAATCGTAGTTTCGTTACAGCTTAGTTTGTAAGACATGTGAAACTAAATACTGTATGTTATTTTTTAGTATGTAATTTTAAGACTTTCTTTAATCGACCCCATCTCTTAAATTCCTGTGTCTGCCCCTGGCTAAGATAATCCTTTCATAAAATGCCAGGCCAACCAATCCATAGTGGAAGTAAGATACAACATCAACTGTGGAACTAATGAATTTTTTGTTCTCATATATGCGAAACATGTACAGTGTACCATTTCAATACACAGCACCATCAAAATCTTAATTTCTTGAAGTTAAACATATATTGTGTGCCATGTTATCATGCATCCTATAAACACCCAGATTTTTAAAATTTTTAAAAATAAATTTTTAGAATTTTTCTTGATTTTTAATTAATTATTATTAATGTCCTTCAGGGATTAATATTTTTTGTGTATTAAATTAAATATTAAAATATTGTAAAATTTATATTTTTGAGTGTATAATTAATAATAGGTTGTTGTACAATTTTTCTGAAATTTATTAGGCACAAAAAATATTTTTAAATAGCTAAAAATCTTGTGCTTAGATAAATCAGACCGAACCAGACTTGAACCGAACCAAACCAAACCAAACTGAACCCAAACCCAACCCTAATAGGTCGGATCCTACCCTACCCGACCCGACCCCCTCCCACACACCCACGACTCCCCCACCCCCGGTTCCCGCGGACACCCTCCGCGACCCCTCTTCTCCTTCAAAATACCACCCCACAACTCATTTGTACACACCCCACGACCACCCAACAGCTCCCCACGACTCCCACGACCATCGTCGGCCACCGCACGCCGCGACATGTCGTCGCACGTCAACCGCGAACACCATCGCGGACACGCCCTGTCACTAACAACATCGAGGTATGCTCATTCCCAATCTCGTATCTCCCTGTATATCGATCCAAATGTCGTTCTGTCGAATCCTATGCGAGGACCCTCTTGAACCCTGTATAATTAGTTTGGGGTATCGCTTACTGTGTCGGTCGCAAATCGTGACTCAAAACAGGAAAAAACAACAACATTTTCTGGTTCTGGAAACTGTCCCGAACCCCTATGTTCATAGCCGATTTACTCCCAACCTGGTTAATATTTTTTAGATTCTGTTTGAATAGTAAATTAGACAACCTAACCGAGATTAAGACCCTATAATTAGTTTATTTTAATTTGTTGCATGCTGTATTTTATTCGCGGGCAAAGTCGACCAAAAACTTAGTTTTTAAAATACAGAATTTCTGAAACGGGGTATATCCCGCTAAACGAGGTAACTTCGTCGTGTGCGAATTATACCAAAAGGTACATATCGTCAATGCGGATGTGTGAGATTTTGTGAAAGTTGATTTGGATGTGCGTGCACACCGAAATCAATGCATATCGGTCGAAAATGTCTCATATCGGGCCGTTCTGACAATTGTTGTAATTTCGTGTGCTTATCGTTTCACAACGAAACTTATGCCATTGGATTCATAGCATTACGCTGGTCCTATGACCCAAGTTTGGTTCAATTCTGAGAACGTTGACAAAACCCCGTATCGTGGGCCCCACGGCTCCACTTGATTGGCAATTTTATGACCGGCTCATCGGAATCCTGTTCTGCATATTCTGTTGGGTTCGTATTATCCACATATGGACCCCACTTTTACCAGAAACTGTCAATTTTGCCCATGTATCCAAATTAAACTTATGTGTAGTCAATCCTACCTATTTCACATATTCTGAGAGTAATGGTAATGTTTGTTTCAGCATTCGGAGGCGTTCCTGGAGATTTTGCTGTTACCAGAGCAACTGAAGGAGTTCAAACCCAAGGCAAGTGTACCTTGCCAACTTGTAATAGTTTCTGTTATATTATTTGCTTGAGTTCTTTCTATATATATATACTCTTGAGATGTACATATTCAACCTAGGACCGTGAGACGTTGCTTAGCGTCCGAACAAGATTCGGGTGTCGACGCCGTACGCGGAGTCGTATAACATCATTTAGAGAGTTAATTCCACGATCTTATATTTTCGTGCTTGCTTTATCAAGTACGTCATACCATAGGACAGTTGACACTATTCATGAGACAGAATCTTTCCTGAGTTATTCATGGTTATTCTGTATAGGCTTACAGGATTCGTGACATAGGTCTTGCATATACATAGATATTATTATGACTCGCTGTGCTAGATAGAGGTCATGATCTTGCGTGTTATGGATATGAGACGTCGTGGACATGAGATGTGTGATTACATTGGGTGGGGAGAGTCTTACCATACCAAAGACTGATTATGTTATATATATATATATATATATATATATATATATATATATATATATATATATATATATATATATATATATATATATATATATTCTGGGAGTGCCTTAGACTCTGACCAGAGCTTTGGCACATGTACTGGCCCTTCAAGATAATAAATGCTGCTATGGGTTTCTCAGAGCTTATAGTAGTTTCAGCCTGAGTATGATTAATGCTCTCATTTGCATATCACATAGCTGGTTACATAGTTTATCCTGTGGATATTTATTTTTGTATACTGCATTTATTTGGCTTGAGTTATTCTTGTACCTTGCTATGTCCCCTAAGGACCTGGATCCAGATTATGTCCCCAGGTTTAGCAGAGAAGATCTATCCCGAGGTGTACGGGACAGGAGCAGACACTGGAGTAGTACCAGCACCAGAGGACGAGGTGGTGCCAGCGGATTTCTCCTGAGTATTTGCTTTATATACTTAGTTATTTATGTTTCTAGTTACTCCATTTCCTGTCTCTTGGATTATTGTATTAAACTTATTATCGGGTTGTTCCCTGAAGCACTTTTATTGAGACTTGTTGTTAGATTATATTTCATTTCGATTATTCTGACATTTGATTTGTGTTTACCTTTTGTGGATGAGATTAGAATTAAACTGTAACATGTATCGTAGACCATTATATTATTTTACAGCTTAAGTACACTCTAACGGGTCCATTAAATTGGGTTTGCCCATTGGAGTTGTGCTGCTGGCCATTGCCACATGGCTAGTCCCTCGGTATTTTGGGACTGGGGCGCAGGGCCGGTCCTGAGCTCACAGGGGCCCGGGACGAACTTTCAAAATGAGGCCCCATACATAATGTAAAAAAAATAAAACAAAAGTAAAATAAAAAATATGCCTCCACCAAGATTTGAACTAGGAACTTCTTGTGTGCAAGTCTAATGTAATAACCACTACACAACAATTGCTTTGTGATAAGAATGGTCAATGGTAAATACTAGTTCTATTTTCGGTACAAAATTATTTATATATTTAAAAAAAAAAATTTGGGCCCTTCTGGCCCATGGGGCCCTCCCTTCTGGCCCATGGGACCCTGGGCGGTCGCCCTGCCCGCCCTGGGCCAGGGCCGGCCCTGCTGGGGCGTGACACATCCTGTAAGAATTAAATCTATATTATTTTTTCATGTTTGAAGAAATAAAATGTTGATGTCATGTGAACCTTACCTTTATTTATGTGTTCAAGTCATCTTTGAAATAAATGAGAACCTTCATGTGAGCATTCACATTTATTTTCTAATACGAACCTTCGTGTTCAACTTCAGGAAACAAAGATTTTGATGGTTTGAGAGAGAGAAAAATGAGAGGAGGTACAACAATTTTTAGACTAATATGAAAGTTTGAGTTAGTGTAAGACTAAATAATTTTCTCACAAATAATCATATTTTTAGGCAATAAAGTGTTACACCAAAAACTTAGTGATACCCTGATGTTTGAGTTATATATTCGTATATATGTGATAATAGACAAACATATTAAAAGAGGGAAAATTTAGACGAATAAGTCACAACACATGTTTCTATCTCTATTAATATAATATGACTGGGAACAACTAAAAAATTGAGCCGTCCAAGCCGTTTGTATATCCTCTACTAATTAACAAAAAAAATCCTTCTAACTATCACCGTATGTATATCTCTTACATAAAGAAATCTTAAATTTTCTTATAATTACCTGAATATATATCTAAATTTCTATAAAAAAATACTAGTAACGTTTAAAGAAAAATTGTTGATTTTTTAGTATGAATTTATTATAAATAATATTGTCCATAGAAATTGAATATAGACAACTAAGAAAAATGTCTCCTACCTTAACCACTTGAGTTATAGATGTTTAGTTATAAGTAAATCATATTAGGTAGTTAAATAATTAGTTAATTATTTAAAATAACTAATGAAGTATTTACAAACGTCTTAGACGGTTCAATTTTGAGTTGTTTCCAAGCCACCTTATATTAGTAGAGATAGAGATAGAGATATATTAACAAATCTAAATCAAAATATATTCAATATTCAAATTATAGTTAAACTTAAAATATGATATATATATATATATATATATATATATATATATCCAAACTTCTACAAATTTATCTATAATAAATTTTAATAAAAATATATTCAAATCAATATAATTTAATTTTTAATTAATTTTAATAATATCAAAAGTATTATATATATATATATATATATATATATATATATATATATATATATATATATATATAACTATTTTTTAACAATATCAAAATAAATTTATGTGCAACACATCTGAATTTACTAGTAGTTAATAATAGTTATTCACGTTGAAGCAAGTATAATCCCTCAAAAGACTAACTTGACAAACAAAATCTTAAATAAAATTAAACAATATCAAAACTCCAATATGCTAATACAATACAATTATTAATTCACAGGAGGAAAAGGCTACCTTGGATACATAAAGAGGTTTGACGAGCAGATCCACAATGGATGAACAAGCCCATAGAGTGGCGTGGATTGAACCACTATAAGAAGAGGCTCACTAGTCCTAAACTTCTTTATCAATTTGTTGGAAGTGAGCGACTGCCCCCCATAGGTACTTACTACATTTGGAGTGCAATCAAATTGACTGTAACTATACAAGTAATAATAGTCTCACATGAAGTTTTTTATTTTTGCAAATAATCTATAGTAAAAATTTGTTTGAACAAAAAATCTATATCGAATTTTAGTTTTTTGGCACATCAATGTTCAAGTTCTGCTCAGTCTTTAGTTGACCAAATCTCGAACAGAATAACTAAAATATTTTCGAACTAATAAGTTGTTTCTATTCGTTCTCTTAACGCAACAAAACTAAAATCCTCAAGCTCAACGACATAAGAACCAGAGGCAGATCCATATAGGGATTGAGCTGGGCCAGTCCACAATTTTGTTTATATGAGTCAGTTCATTCTAGCCCACGCGAGTCCATCACATCTCAAATGTTTGGTTGTTCCTTTTGGCAATAACCACGTACAGGCGCTGAGTTCCTGTCGGCAAGAAAAATCTTAAAATCAAGATAATGTACTGATTAAATCGCTGCACAGACAGTATTGCTGTTGCCAATACCATAACAGTGCGGATGACCTGCGCGCGGGAAGCGGTGAGCCCACGATCGACACCTGATATGCTTCACAAATGGCAAGCATTTCGTCAAACACCACTCAGTCACCGTGGCATATATGATCAAACGCCTTTAGGCCAAAAGTTGAGTGAGTAGTCGGATGTCACTCACCACGAGCAAAGCACATTCCACTCTTTTTCGTCGTCATCGTGCTGAGTACTATTTAGCTAGTGCATTTAGCTAGTGCTCGTACAATTATAGGCTCGATTATGCTATTGCTAGTTTACACGTGCGTGCGTACGTGCGACGACACGTACGTAACTAAAGCACAATTGCACCTCAATTATAAGCAGCGCTCCCATGTGCCTTTGTCTAGCTAGCTAGTTTTCACTGGAGAGATGGCAAAGCCAACTTTGATAACGTGTATATGCATGGCACTTCAAGCTCAGGAAAATAAAATAAAAGGTTGATCCAAACAATTGACTAAGTCGTCTTGAGATTGCATTGCGATTAGAAAAAAAAAAATGTTGTTTTCTTATTGAAAACTTTATGAATCGAAAAAAAAAAAAAAAAAAAATTAGATTGATATTACCGGCCCCTGAAAAAGTCGTCCACGAAGCACTGTCCTAAGAGTTGATTCGGGATCTGTGTGCAGACGTTTTCCAAAGCTCCTAGTGGTAAAACCCTCGCACTACCGATATCTCGTAGCCGCACACGACTCGGAGAGAACGACCAGGACTTAGTTCTGCCCAGAGCTTGGAGACGAGTGAAACGACGAAGATTGGACAGAACAGAATGTTGGCAGCAATTATTTTGGAGAAAATATTTCTGATGATGTTTACAAAGAAAATCAATCATATATATAATATTCCATCCAATATGTAAAGGTCTGAATTAATTTTCTATTAATTCAGCCGTTACACAGACACATGAAGAATGAATCTGGACACAAAATGTATTAACGGTTCAAAAACAAATAGTAACGGACAAAATTAATTTTCCAACGTTCAAAATACTAAAAAAGAAAAATTGAAGAGGAGCAAAAAGAATTTTAGGGTCTCAGTCCGAATCCGAAGAGGAAATCGAATCAGCATTCGGCGTCCGCAGATGTGGACGCGTACCAGCACCTATTAGCCAGCCAGGCCGGACGGCGGCGACTGCGCGCGCGTGTGGCCCAAGAGGTTCCCCACACAACAACTTTAAGAAAGCAAAGAAGATGAACTAATATATATACACAAGGAAGGGTTGGCCTATCCGATGTGGGATTAAAAAAAAAAAATTTGAACTTTTGATCAAGCAAAGACAACACTTCAAGCTCAGGAAAATAAAATAAAAGGTTGATCCAAACAATTGACTAACTCGTCTTGAGATTGCATGCGATTAGGAAGAAGAGGAGAAAAGATGTAGAAGCGGAGACACCGACGCACTACTTTGTTGACTTACCACACAGCGTGCGCGCGGCCATTGGAGTTTTTTTTTTTTTTTTGCGCTGGAGGTCCCATCCCTTATTCAATCTCCTGATCAATCTCTGATGTTACCACTACATAGAAGATACATCGCCCATTGGAGCTTGATTGGCCTGAGCTTCAAACGTACACGTGAATTAATGAAGTGTGGGAGGGTTACTTTTGGACCCGGACCGACCGTTTGGGTCAAGCAAGGGTCCTTCCGGTTCCCACCAACCTTGGCAAATCTGCGGAGCTATCAAACAAAGAGAATGTCCTTTCGCTTGTTTGTAGGGATTGGACGCGACGACATCGACGTAACTAAAGTCCGTACCGATCGATGCCAGTCGTGGTCTGATCGATGGAGGAGAGCTGCATGCATCTCTATTGCTTTGTCTACTTCAACGGCCAAGTTAATTTGCCTAACAGGGACGTCATTTGGACCCGAAACAAAAAACTAGGGTCTTTGAACCGGTAGGATCTGGAAGAGTTCAGGTTCATATAAATTCAAAAATAAAATAATAAATTATCCAGAGAAATGCAGTTATAGTAAATTTGTCTAACAACTCAGCCGACAAATTTGGATGATGACATCTTCCATTATATGGTACTAGATTTACGCGTGTTACACGTTTTTTTTCTTCTTCTAATATTATTAAAAAATAATTAAATATTTGTGAATTAAGATTTGTTATATATATGTTTATTAAAAAACTAAAAAAAAAAAAAAAAACTATGATATTATTAAAAAATTAGATAAAAATTTAAATTATATTAAAATAGTTTAAATATAATTTGAATTTTGAATATATTTTTATTTTGATTCGTTATATATATGTTTATGGATTTGAATATATGTTTAGTTAATTATAATAATTTTAATATATTTTTACGTCAGGGAAATAAATACGGGAGTAGTTAGAAGAATTTAATTTTTTTAATTATTAATTATATGAGGATTTACAAACGGCTTGGACGGCTCACTTTTGAGCCGTTTCCAAGCCGCATTATATAGAAGAAGATTTGACATTGCAACTGACATTACAAATTTTAATCAAAAAAAATAATTATCCATTTTTTAATATTAATTTTAATTTTAATGTTAAAATTTGTTATGTCAGATGCCACATAATAGGAGGTGGCATCATCCAAAATATTTGGGTGACAAATAGCATTTTTGTTTGCCTAATAGGGATGTTATTTGGACCAAAACTTGGGTTCGAACACATAGATCACGAAGAATTCAGGTTCATATATATAAATTCATAAATTTAATTTTACCCACAAAAATAAAGATACAGTAAATTACATCCGAGAAATTTTTTTTGCCAAAATTCTACTCAAAAAAATCAAACGCCATAGTAAGAACGAACACAACTAAACATCGTTTTATTTCTGCGGCTTAAAAAATTAAAAGAAAAAAAAACGTTCTTGCTAAAACGTCCTTGCTAAGTACGTATTTATTCCGATGAATGCAAGAAGCGTCCTTACTAAGGTGTCATCCTTCTTATAGACATTTTCATCCCCGTATATTTTGCCGTTAGAAAAAATAATATAAAAACGTCATTACTAAGAATATCTTTTTATATATGATGCAGAGGATACATCCTTACTAAGAACGTATTTATAGTTGTTATTTTTATATATAATAAAAATGTCTTTATTATAAGGATGTTTTTATACGTGTTGCAGAGAATACGTCCTTAGTGTAGACATTTTTGTAGCCATCTGAAAAAAAATTCATAATTTTTTTTTCTTACTAAGAGAGTTTTGGTCACATGACATTCATTAAAACTCTCTTACTAAGAAAATTTTGATCACATGAAATTTTTTGGTTTTTGTTATTTTATTTCTTTAGCATTTTATAAATAAAAAATAAATTTTTTAAAAAAAATATCCATGTTAAGAGCATTTTTATTGTGTAAAAAAAATTCAGTTAAAACGTCCTTAATATTGATGTTTGGATTCCTATTACTTAATTCTTACAAATTTTTTTTAGATACAATTTCTTGTAACTTTATTTTTCCGGTGAAGATTTATGATATAAATTCTATTCGACCTAATTCCAAATGCGTGAAATAGTCAGATTATCATATGGGTAGGATCAAATCCAAAACTTGTACTAGAAAGGCTAAAATGTCTGAGTACTAGGACTCCCCTGACTCCACTCAACCATATAACCGCTCTAATTGTGTATAAGTAGTTTTTTTTTTTTTTTTTTTTTTAACTATAAACATCAGCATCAAGAGATGTTCCAAAGAATGAAGGAGCATCATCTAACCAGATATAATTAGCAATAGACAAATTAAGAAAATATTGAGAAAAAATTCTAGGAACATACTAAACTTTATTAGCCATGAATCTACTAGCAAGTTTGTTGGGACCGACATAGTCGATACCGTGCTTCAATATCGTATTTGAAATTGACCACAAAGAAAACTAGGCCAACCACATTTGAGACAACCAACCACTTGTTTAACGCAAGCACCAAGACATATCAAAATACAGTATATGTTCAGTGACTACGTCTTCTGGATAAATCCCAATCTTTATAACTTCAAGTGAAATTACAAGATTGAATAAACTATGTTGAATTATTTGTCCAAAGATTCAATTCCCTCACCAAACTCAAGTAGAAAGACAAAAACTACAATGAAACCATTCACCCTACCCGTAGCAATCTTCCTGAACGAAGACGACGACGATGACTCCCAGAACAGATCTTCTCTTCCTGCTGTCTTGGATGATGAGCCATAAGAGCAAAGTACGAACTTTTTCTTAGATTTTTCGTGGACAAGCACCCTTGGATCTCCCGTGTGTGCCCTTCCTATGTCTTCACCTTCAACCCATATAAATAGGTTGAGAAATCATATTTTAGGTCATAGGAAACTCTAAAATAGCCTAGCACAAATCCTGGCCATCCGAACGAAACCAACGGTGCTGATTAAAACCAAAAACTCGTTCAGCCTCGACTGAATTGAATTTGAATCGAATTCAGTTATGTCCCTGCTAATAAGTTCTTTCTAAAAGACCATCAAACTCGGACCGAACTTGACCATGACCGAATTCTGACCGAGTTCGGTCCAGACTGAACGGTACCAACAAAGCCTCCATAACTCTTTGAAAATAGTTCCAATGTATGTCAAGAGTTTTCGCCTGGATGAGATTTTTTTTTAACTGTGACAACTGTCTCCATCTCGAGACAAATTGTTACGCCCCAGTCCCAAAATATATGGAACCAGGCCACGTGGCATTGGCCAGCTGACACGTCACTAAGGGATTACCCAATTTAATGGACCCGAAGAGACGTGCTACGCTGTCCTAAAATACTAACAAGTCTAATACAGGTAAAGTCTAATCTCATCCACAAAAATATCAAGGAATACTGAAATGAGTGCTGAATATATATAAGTGCTAAGTCTGAAATATCATAATACAAATCAGATATGTCTGGTGGGAACAAACCCACTACAAAAGATAAAAGTGCAGAAATATAATAAGACTAGAGCATCGTCTATCTAGGTAATGAGACTCCAGCTTCAGATGAACCCACTACTAAAGATCAGGGAGACTCTGATGGCGTCACCTCTAACTCCTCCTCAGTTGCGTACCTCGTCTCCTGTCCGGGTCCGTACACTGCGGGGTAGTACGTCTCGTCTAGATCTGGAAGGAAACCAGGTCCTCAGTGGGACATAACAAGATACATAAAAATATGCCATATATAAATACTGAATAAAGTAAATAAGGGTGTGCTAACCATCTAAGTGAATGCAATGTGAAGACCTCATAGTACGTATGGGAAAGTGTAGGCTAGACATATGCTGACTTAATTCACCAATCGTCGTGACTGGCTAGTATATGCAACATATGCCCCCAGACACATGTGCACTCTGCAATCGGCCATCTCCGAGGGGCATGGTATCCGAAGGTATAACGTCAAGGAGGTGGTGTCCCATACGCCTACTAGTTGTCTTCCCCGCCCAATGCGGGTATACAAGTCGAATACACAACGTGCATACCACGTAGCTATATGCCAAGTTATAATCTTCCTGAATATTCATGATTTCGTGCTAAGCCGTGATGCACGTCACACGTACTGGTAGCTAATCAAGTACGCAAACTCGTATCCCAAAATGAATTATAACGTGTTGCGTGTACAAGTGTCAGGGTCTAGGAGGATATTAGGATACCCTCGCAGCTGTTAGGTAGGGCTGCTAAAGTCTAAGTCAGCTGTACTACATGTCAACGTATTTGTTGACGGCACCCGAGGTAATCTCGGACGCACACAGTTATATGTAAGATTACTGAAAATATCATACAGCAGTTTATTAAATTAAACAGTAAAACTTGGCAAGGTATACTTGCCTACGTCCTCAAGCTGGGCGTGCCAAAAACCTGTTTCCGCAGTCGTGTCTGAGGGGTCATGTGACCTGGGGTCACTGACTGCGTTGTAGGTGCACTCTGTTCAAGATGTACAGGGGCTCGTGAATTAACATTTAAATAATGCGTACCTTAAATAGTATTTATATAGTATGATATATATTTATACTTATATATATATATATATATATATAAAAGACATAAATAATATATATATACATATTTAACATAACAATATAATTATATAATTATAGTATTTATATGCATAATATAAATATATGTATATCTATATAAATATAATAATAATATTACATATAATTATATATAATAGGATATGTAAACAAAATATACATATACATATACATATACATATATATATATATATATATATATATATATATATATATATATATATATATATATATATATATATATATATATATATATATATAATAGTACTTATAATAATATATATATATATATAATTAATATAAATACATATATATAAGTATACATATATACATATATAAAAATATATATAAATAATTAATATAAATACATATATATATATATATATATAAATATACATATATATATATATAGATATATATATAAATAATATATATCTATTCTACTATATAATGCCAAAAGTAGGCTTCACCGTGGAAGTTTTCTTCCCAAAAATGCCCTTCAATATATTTACTAATTAAAAGAATACCTACAATAAATTCCACTGATAACCATTTAAGAGATTCATTAATGTATTACGGAAATCGAAGGGTTCATACTACTTGCTAAATCTTCTAAGATGTTCCCACGGAATTTGAAGGATTGAATTCTTAACCTATATAATTAAAAACAATAAAGTTAAATCAACTCATCCACTCCAAGATACGTGCAAAGCACGTGCATATATACTAGTAAATAATAATGGTAATATGTATATATATATAATATGATTATATATACTATATACATATATCATAATATTTAGTAATATATAAATAATATATATTAATAATATGTATAATACATAATATATATATATATATATATATATATATATATATATATATATATATATATATATATATATATATATATATATATATATATATACTATATATGCATAAAATACAAAATACACACATATGTATTTATATATATATATTAAAAATATATATATATTCTGTGTATATAATATAAATATAATACAATTATATATAATTAATATATATAATTATATATATAATACAATATATATAAATATATATATATAGATATACATATACATATACATATACATATATACATATATACATATACATATATATATATATATATATATATATATATATATATATATATATATATATATATATATATATATATATATATATATATATATATATATATATATAAATATATATATATATATATATAATACAAAATACATATATATATACATATTTACATATATAATAGTATATTATATTTACTGTATATATATATACATATAATAAATTATAATATAAATATAATTATATATATTACAATATACATATATATATATATATATATATATATATATAAGTAAAAAAAAATACAAAAATACCTATATATATACATATTTAATATATAATAATATATTATATATATACTGTATATATACTGTAATAATTAAATTATATATAATAATATATATAATAATATATATTTATATAAATATACATATATATATATATAGATATATACATACATATACATATATATATACGTATATACGTATAATAGGGGGGTAGGGTACCTGACACGTAGGGGGGCCCACGCCGTCGTCGCCGGCGGGAGGAGGGCGGCTGGCCGGGACGACAACAACAACAGCTGTAGCAGTCAGCAGCAACAACAGCGGCAACATCTGTGGCAGCTGCGGCGGTGGCTGCGGCGGAGGCGGCGGTGCAGGGTGGTGGAACTGTGGAGGGGATGGGGGCGAAGGGGACGGTGGTGGTGGCGGTGGTTTGAGGTGGCCGGGGGAGGGAGTTCGAGGGAGTCGGGGGGGGGGTGCTTGGGTTACGGTCGGGGAGGTCAGGGGGTTCTGTGGCAGAGCTGGCGGTGGCTGCGGTTATCGTGGGACGGCGGGAAAGTAGTGGTTCGGCGGAGGGGGTCGAGGCGGAGAGGATGGGGGCGGTGGCGGTGGTCTGAGGTGGCGGGTGGTGGCGGTTTAGGGTGGTCGGGATGGGGGTGCTGTTGGTGAAGAAGGGGGGAGTTGGGTGCTGCGGGGCTGCCGGCGGCGGCTGCGGCGGCCGGGGAGGAGCTAAGGGAGGGGCGAGGCTGAGGGCTAGGGGTCGGGGGTGGTGGAGCTGAGGTGACGGAGGAATGAGGTTTCGGGAGAGAGAGGGGGGGAATTTATATAGGGTTTAGGTTTAGGTATTTTGGTAAATTAGGGTTAGGGGTGGGGGCATTTTAGTAATTTTGTAGTTAAAAATATCTTAGATATTTTTAGATATTTATAGGACTAATAATGCATTGAATGAACGGTGTAGGTTCACCCTCCAATGGGAGGTTGACACCTCGCACAGTATTTTGCAGATAAAACCCTGCAGATTCATAATTTGTACAGAAGTCCTATAAAATTGGGAAATTGCGTAATTACGCAATTGTTTGAGAAAAAATACCTTATTCCTGAGGGCACTGTATTGAACAGAAATGAGGGGGTGGTGTCCAGTGAGGGCCTTGAGGGTGTGGGGGTGAGTCTGGGCAGGGGCTGGGCCTTGTTTTGGGTGATACGGGTCACCGTATTAATTAATTAAAAATTAATGCGCACGGTATTTTCTAATTATTTAAAATAGGTAGGGCCAGAATTTTAGTGCGGTGTAAATATACTAGTCGTAGTATACTCAAAGTAGAATAATAACATAATTTTGTTTGGTCAAAACATGTGCCTGTTGAGCCTCTAATTTTTATTGGAATGGACAAGGGTACAGGTCTGAAAATTAATTAAAAATTAATACGGACGTTTGTAACGATATTTGTGCGACTAAAACGAGACTCATGCCAGCGTATCTGTGAGTTGCACAAAGTTCAGAATAGTAGACTGGCATGTCTAGGAGAGGTATGTGAACTTTGTTTGGGGATAACAGTCAGTGTAATGCTCTAAATATTGATGTGATGGACATGTGCACAAATCAATAGGATATTGCATAAATAATTTTAAAAACCTGTAATAAATCCTAATTTGCTAAATCTTAAAATAATCCTAATTTATTATTAAATGCTGAAATCTGATCGAGGGAGTTTACACAAATGAAACAAAATCTGACATCAAAAGTTATGATTAGCTCATGACGATTTGCTGACGCTTTACATAAAGATGGATCAAGCATTGACATCCCACCTTTCGAAAAGCAAGTCATGAATCGTTCTCTCGAATTTCTAACACCACCACGAATTCTTCCTGTATATTGTTAGTAGTTCAGATACCATCCGTATTTAACTTATAAATTTTATCACGAGGAACTTTTTGCATTTTGTGTATATTTTATTTTATTATAATTTGAAATATATATCTTTTTATTTGTTATTTCTATATGAAACTGTATAAATTTTAAATTTATCATTGACAACAAAACGATAATTTAAATAACTTATCAAGGAACAATATAACGTGCAGAAAAAAAAAATCATTATTACACTATTTTTCTAGAAAAATGTAAGGATGACATCCATCTTCATTAAGGTCAATTGCCATCAATTATATAGCTACGAGCCTAGCAAAGGATAACATAAAGAACTAATTAAGAGAATATGTCTGTCTCGTATAGGTGGACAACATGGGGACAACTTCATCACATTAATTAGGGTTCCTGTGCTATTGGAGAAAATAGGGATATTAATGTATACATTTACATTGAACATCAATATCATGAGACAATCAAAATAAATGTAATTGCAGATAAAAAATTATATATTAAGTCTACTGACCTTTTATATATATATATATATATATATATATATATTTCTTTCTTCTACTCAAGAACATTGGGTGATTTCGATCCGATTTGTTGATCAATACGGTAGATGACACGGACATGATGCTGACGTTGAAGTATTAATTCATGCTTCATAATTGAGCATGCGCAATATTTTATCGATCACAAATGTATATAATTAATCTATATGTATGTTTGATACACAATTGCTGACCAATTTAAAACCTTAATCACTGCAAGAAAAAAAAATTAGGGGATGTTTTCCCCCCCCCCCACTTATAAGTGAATTTTATGGTGTATAATGAGTCGGGCGGTCCGAAATTCAGTTCGGGTCCGACCTGGTCAAAATCGGTCTGGGTCAGCCGAGACCCGATCAACGGACCGGTACGACTCGGCTCATGGTTCTAGCGGGTCCGAACTGGGTCCAATTTTTTGACCTGACAGTCCGGTCCGGTCCGGTCCGGTCCGGGTACCTAGCGGGTGCGGTCCGGTTAAACTAGAAAAGTTCGGTCATACCGGTCCAGACCGGCCACCGACCTGGTCCAAGCCTGGTCCAGGTTCGGTCCAAGCCCGATCTGACTAGGGGTGAGCATTATTCGATTTTGGACCGAAAATCAGACCGAACCGAATTGAATAAGAGATTTTGTTCGGTTTTAAAAAATTCTGTTCGATTTCGATTTTGAAAATAGTAAATTATTTTATTTGGTTTCAGTTTTGAGTTTGGGTTTCGGTCCAAAACCGAATAAGAAAATTTAGTTTATATATATATATATATATATATATATATATATATATATATATATATATATATATATATATTAACAAAAAAAATTGCAAATAAACCAAAAAATCGAATAAACGGAAACTGAATCAATTTAATTCGGTTCGGTTTGGTTCGATTATGGGTCATTTCGGTTCGATTTGGGTTTTACTTATTCGATTTTTGGTTCAATTCGATTTTCGATTATTCGGTTCGGTTGGAACCGAATTAACCGAATGCTCACCCTTAGATCCGACCAAATTTTTTTTTTTTAAATTACATATATCCGTTGGGAGGTATTTTGGCCTCCGTTTTGGTGGGCATTTTGTGGTCATTTTAGGGATATTGTGATCATTTTGCTGAAAATTAACCACAATTTTTTTTTTCTTTCTTACAAAATTATAAGCAATATAGTATGAAGTGACTATATTAATATCATGAAAAATGATCAACCACCACAGCAACCGCAAGAACAACAACCTCAACCAGCACCGCAACAAGAGTTTGAATAAAAAATTTGATATCATTTTAGCGGAATTTATAATGAGCACTATACGGAAAGAAGATACTTGAATAGATTTCTTGTTGAATGCTTGCATTGTAGAAAATGACTCAAATGAGACTATAACTGTGATACAAGAAAGCTATGTGGGCATCTAAAAATGTGTATGGATATTTAGTAGGGCTATTTGATTTTATCACCCTGTTAGATTATGTATATTGATATTACCCTACTGTTAGATCAAAAGTTGAGTTTACCTCCCTAAAAGTGTCGTTAAAAGTTTTTAAAGTGTCGTTAAAAAGTTTTTAACGACACTTTCAGGAGGGTAAATTTAACTTTTGATCTAACATGAGGGTAATATCAACATATCTAATCTAACATGGGATAAAATCAAATAGCCCTATCTAGTAATATTGTATTTTTTTTTTCAAAAAATGTATCATTTTTAATATATTTTATTATTGTTAGATATGTCATACAACCTATGTTTGAGTTTCAGCTTTCAGTCTCTCTATAAACTTTATTAGTAGTATTACAAATAAGTTTTGAAAAGAGGTTGAAAAGCTGAAACACAAATATATGTTGTATGCTTATGTAACAAAAATAATATATATTAAAAAATTATCTTATTTCTGATATTTTTATGTATTAGTAATATTAGTATGAGTCATTAATTAAATTCTGCCTCAATTAAGTTTTTGTTTATTTATAATAAGATAAGGGTTGTTTACATTTAATATTTTTGTTTATGAAAATGATCTCATTAATTAAATCAAATCTTTAATCTATTATGTTTCTATTATCTCATTAATTAAATTAAATTATATCATCTATTTATTAATTATATATATTAATTAATATATATAATTTTCTATTTAAATTGACTAACAAATGACTTATATATTAACATATATATATATAATCTAAAATTTTATATTTTATATTTAAAATTATTAACGTATTATATATATAACTTATATATACAATGCTTAAAATAAAAAATTACGGGCCGGCCCGGCCCAGACGTGAACAAAGATCAGGACCGGTTCGGCCCAGTCCGCCCCTAACCAGGTCATGGGTCCGGGGTGGGTCCAAAATTTTTGCTTCCGGGCCGGCCCGCCCGCTTCGTCTCCCTGGTTAAGCCCAGCCCGAACCTGATTAAAATCGGCCAACGCGGGGCGCGGGCCGACCAGACCCGGCCCATTGAACACTATGAAGTAAATTTCACTTATTCTGTGTGGGACCTCACTTATGAGTGAATTTGGTCCCAATAAGTGCATTCGTTTTTAGCAACTATAAGTAATTTTTACTTATAAGTGGCTCCAAATTCATAAGTGATTTTCTTTTTCACTTATTAGATTGCTTAAGTACTTATTGCATCCGAAAAGTCTATTACGTCCTTGTATAAACTTAAATTTTTTTCACTTTTCCAAATTCTAATAGAAACTGGTTTTCCTATTTGTAAATCTAATCATCCAGTAATCTTCCCTTTCTCCTTCCTAACAACCAAGAATCCCCTCTCTTTTCCGTCCAAAACAGTCCCAAAATTTCGTCCCAAAAAGTAGATTTATTTTTCAGCATCTATCGCGACTTCGCGGGACCATATCTCCTAGCTTCGAAGTCGGGATCGTTTCCTTTTTTTTGTTGTTGGAATCATTCTGAGATAACCTTTATGAATCTTGAACTAAATATTTTGGTATTTGTAGTACACTATTTTGGTCTGCATATTTTTGAATTGTCATCTATCATCCATGTTTTATATGAGAGGACATAAGGGTAAAATAACACTTATAAGTACAAAAAAAAAGAACAAAAAAAATCACTTATAAGTGAAAAAAACCACTTACAAGTGAAAAGAAAAGGAACAGATATTATAAGTGCACTTATAAGTGAAGGCACACTTATAAGTGAAAAAAAAGAAATTTTTTTGACTTACCCTCCACTTTAGTTACACATATTCAGGGTGCACCCCACATTATTTTTATAATGTATAAGTTCTCCCATTTTTGACGGAAACCGTCTCTTCCTAACGGTCAACTCGTTTGACTCATTTTTTTGAACGAAAATACCTCTGTCTTCTTCCCCTCTCCTTGCTGCAGGCCCCCACTCCCCCCTCTCTGCCCCGCCACCGCCCCCCGCGACAGCCACCGTCGACCACACTCCCCTTTCCCCGCCACCGCCCTGGCCCCCCCTTCCCCTCCCCGTCCCCTGTCATAAACTATTTTTAATTATATTTCCTAGAATATATATATTTGGAATTTAGTATTATTTTACTAATGGTGTTTTTTTTTCCAATTTATTTCAGCCCTTGGATAAATTTTATAATCACACATAGCCTGAATATTTTCATTTTCAACCCTCAAAATTTTGTGTCATTGCAAAGTTTTCTAACCTACCTACCAATCCAAGTGTCACTTGGATGAATGAAGAAGAAATGACTCTTCCCCAAAACACAATTATAAGTGTTTTAGGTTTATGGGAATGAGCAGAAGAAAAAGGAGAAGAGGGGGGGGGGGGGGGGGTCAGTCCTCCTCACAACTCTCTTTCTCCCTCCCTCACTCATCTCTCTCCCCCTCTTATTCAACTACGGCTGCTGCTGGTACTGTTCTGCTGCTGCCACTGCTTCCAGCTGCAGCCGACGCCGACGTCGGTCATCTCCACCTGGACGTCTCCCCTCTGGCCACCTCCCTCCGATCATCTTATCACTATTCTCCACCCTACTCTAGGTATAAAACCTCTTTTCATAATCTTCTAAATTTTTTTTTCTTCCAATAGAAACCTAGGTTAAAATTCTTCTAGATGAAGAATTTAATTTGGATCATACACATGACATTTTTGAGTTCTAGGTTGTAATTGAGGAGGAGTAAAGGAGGAACAAGAAAAATTTCCAATCAAGGGAAGAACCCAAAGCTAGGCAAGCCCTTCTTAACTTTCTCAAAATTTATCTTCTATTTGATTTATTTTCTTTAATCATCATGCTCAAACTAAATTAATTTTTTGAGAATTATCTATTTTATTTTTCTGAGAATTTCAAACACACACCTATATAATTATGAAGATGCGGACACAAGACTTGGACACGACGTGTCATATCAATAATACGTAATTATTAATTATAGTTGGATTTGATATATATATATATATATATATATATATATATATATATATATATATATATATATATATATATATGATAGGATGATGATAAACAAATATGATTCTTTGTTGCGATATTTTATACTATTTAAATTAGAACATATATGCATGTGTAATGATTTTGTATATATATGTGATGCTTTTAAAAGTAATATTCATATGAGGTTATGAATTTAAGAAGCTTAAAGCTTAGGAGAACACATACAAGTTATGATTTAAAGAATTTTGCGAATATATATGCTTGTGTACGTCTAATTATACACACACACACACACGAGTTTGTATAGATAAGAAATTAAAGTGCTATATAATCTAGTTGGCAAGAGTATTCACTCATGGTTTTAACCAAAGGTCTACAAAGTATAGCATTAGAATATTTATGTAAACATAAGTACCTATGTGTAGATTGAATTATTTTCTTGAGAAATACATAAAGAGGTCATTTTATTTCATAAAAAAATTGATATATATATATATATATATATATATATATATATATATATATATATATATATATATATATATATATATATATGGACATAGCTTGATTTATCTTATCTTGTGGTTAAAACAAGTAATTACAAGTATCTATGTATTAGGGTAACTTAATATTAATTTCTATCAAGGTTAAAGTATTGATTTTATACTTTTAAGAATGTTTGGAGATAAAATCAATTTAAGTTGATATATATTCCTATGAAGAATTATCTTTATTTTAAACTTGGGTATTATTGCAACAAAATGGTTATTTGTGCCTTTAGCTGATAATGATATTACTACTTTGTGAGAATATTGATTGAAAATTTTATTCGTATATGAAAATTAGCAAATTTAAAATGATCAATATCTTGCAAATGAATTTCTTATAAATGAAATTCGTATTAGGAGTTAAGTACATATATTAAATTGTTGTATTGATTGTTGGTAGATTATTTTGTATAGATTATGGTTATCAAATTTTCTTGTTTAGTTTGGAATCTTGTAGTAGATGTCGCAAACAAAACATGGATGGCTTGCATAAGGGTAAAAGTTAACCGAGGTAAAAGCAATATCTATAAACTAGCTTTAGTAAGAAACTTTTTACTTTAAGAACTTGTACTTTAGCATTTATATTAAATGCGTGCGATACCGGTATAGGGAGTTGCTCCAACGAAGGGATCGGCAAACCCGAGAATTCTACGGAGGGTTACTCCGGGTCTGTTATTGATTGTAAAATTTTTGGAGTCCAAATTCTTAAGGAGACTCTGCCGAAATTTTCAAACAATTTTAGACAATCGTTTTTCGGAAAGTCCGAATAAATAATTTTGCTCTAATTTAAGTTATTATAATTTTTAGTTTAGGATCAACCCTAAAAATCTTAGATTATGAGTTTTATTAAATTGTAGGATGCGTAGGACACTTATGCACGTGCACAAAAGAGCAACAAAATAACATTTATTTATATTCCACGGTGAGGAGTATAATTTTCATTTTTTTAGAATTTTTTTTCTACCATTTGGAATAGCTCCGTTAAGTGTGATACCTTGAGTTCATGAAAAACAGAATTTATATATATACATTATTGGAGAATTAACGTTTCTGCAAAGACAAAATAATTTTGCTAAAGAGATATTCTCACAAAATGTGTAGTCTCTGATGCACAAGCCGAGATACAAAACATGAACTATAATTCAACTTAGTGTGATACCTTGGGTTAAGTCGATAAAATCTAACATATGCCCCCGAATCAGTCTTTCCTCCTCTTTACAGGGCCGTCTGCAAACCCTGACTCAACAAGATATTCGGTTCTTAATGTTGAAACTGCTGATGTTGTTGCACCACCATCTGGTGTTGCTGTGTAGCCATCATTCCCCTAAGGATCTCCAGCAATGTCGGGTTGTCAAGTACAACTGCTACTGGTGGGGGTACGGGTATTTCAGGGGCTGGTTGCTCGATATGTCCCACTTTCGGTTCCACTGTGCCAGCTTATTCAATTTTGGCTTTATTCGAATTTGACTCTAAATAGGTGCTACCTCCCGTTGTTGCCCAGGGGGACCCTGTCCTGCCATGCCTGCTGCTCTAGCAACTGAAGAAGCCTTAAAGAAAAGGACAAGAACCATCAAGAACAGGACAGGAAGGATCAAGTAGGCAAGCAGTTTAACAGTTCAAGCAGTTGTATCGATGAAGATGAAGCAAGATATCAAGGGAGACAAATTTTGATTGAGACTCCTATGACCATAACACCCCACAAGTCTAAAAACACAGACCTGCATGGGCCACCACTAAAATCTTGTCATGCCCTGTCACGCCCCAGTCCCAAAATAACGAGGGACTAGAGATGCGTGGCAATGGCCAGCAGCACGCACCGATGGACAACTCAATTTAATGGATCCATCAGGGCATGCTTAAGCTGTAGTCTAACAGTAAAATATTACAAGTCTCAGGTATTTCTAATCTCATCAACAACAGATAATCACAGATTAAATGCCAGAAATAATGCAATAGAATAAATAAGCAAATCTCAATAAGTGTCTCGGGAAACAATCCGAGAATATGTCTGGTACATCAATGCAAATAGACAGAAAATAATCAACTGGAAATAGAAATAACTGACTATACACGGCCACTGCTCAGGAGAAGTTTTCTGGTGCGAGCTCGTCCTCAGGTTCTGGTACAGCTCCTGGAAGTGCTCATGTACGGTATATCTCTGAATGGATCTCTTCGGCTATACCTGGGGACATAATCCGGATCCAGGTCCTCAGGGGACAGCAAGGTACAGAAAATACAAGCCATAATAATGCAGTGAAATAGTCAATAAAATAAACAGGGTAATTATGTAACCATCTATGTGAAATGCAGGTGAGAACATCATCAGTACTCAGGCTGAGACTACTACAAGCTCTGAGTAGGGGAGCCGGGGTAGCAGCGATATCATGTAGTTGTCTATCTCGTAGTGAGACTAAGACGCCGGCATAATATAGTCAACCTGTAGCTTGTGTGTCTCTCCAGCAATAAATGGAACAATAGGGATATACTAAGTAACCAGCTAAGTGATATGCAAGATGAGAGCAGCACAAGAACTCAGGCTGAAACACTACCAGCTCTGTGTCGGGGAGCCGGTAGCAGTGATATCATGTGGTTTGTCTATCTCGTAGTGAGACTAAGACGCCGCATAATATATAAAATCAACCTGTAGCAGGTGTGTCTTTTCCCACCCAATGTAATCATACGTCTCATGTCCATGTGGCCCATGTCCATGTCACGTAAGATCATATCTAATGCAACAAGTCATATAGTATCTAGGAACATAATGTCAATGTCAAGTCCTGTATCCTATACAGAATCACCACGAATATCTCAGGAAGATCCTGTCCATGAATAGTGTCAGGTGTCCTGGGTCGTATGGTACTTGATAAGACATGTACAGGAAAATAAAGTGTCACGAATATCCATCTCTAGATGACCATACCCAACACCGCGTACGGTGTTGGCACCCGACTGATAATCGGATGCTAAGTACGTCACACGGTCCTAGGTTAAGCATGTAGAACAGTTATAAATAAAACAAGGAAATATGCAACAAGGCTGTCAAGTTGGCAAGGTATACTTGCCCTCTGATGTATAACTAAGCCAAGGAATATTTAGCAAAGACTGCAAGTTTTGGCGAGGTACACTTGCCTGTGGTTCCGGCTCTGTTTGCGGCTCTGACTTCAGTTGGATTTGTAGGCGGTACTCCGGTTGCTGAAATAAACATTGCCATCAGATCCAGAAAATATCAATCAGCTAGAAATGCTAGTCCTTGAGTCCAATTTGGAGACAAGAGCAAAAATGGCAGTTTCGGGTCAAAACGGGATCCACATGTGGGCCCGCTTTGCATCGAAAAATGCGTCCAGGTCAAAGGTCTCCAAATTCACCAAACTCAGTGTCAACAGGTCAGAAACGCTGATATGAACCCAACGGAACTTCCAGAATTGAATTCCGATGAGCCGATCACAAAATCGTCCGTCGAGCGGGGCCTGTGGGGCCCACGACACGCGATTTTGTCAACGTTCTCAGAATCGAACCAAACTTGGCTCACAGGACCAGCGTATCGCTACGAGTCCGATGGTGCAAGTTTCGTTTCAATCCGACATGTGTACACAAAGTTAGGATAAAATACAGAAAAGTCGGATACGGGACGATGTCCGCGGATACGCGTTGATTCCGGTGTGCACGCACACCCGAATCAGCTTTCGCAAAATCTCGCACGTCCGTATCGACGACGCGCATATATCTGTGAAGATCGCGCGCGACCAAGTCATCCCGTTTGGTGGGACGTATCCAGTTCCGGGGTGAAATAGGGTCTGGTTTTTCCTGTTTTTGGATCGCGGTGTGCGATCACCACAGGACGCGATGTCCCGAGCGGTTTGTCCGGGCACCGAGAGGGTCATACAGGCTTCGCAACGCAATTTGCGGAATCAAAAACAGAGCTACGAATAAAAAGTTACAAGTACCTGAAGGGGACCCAAAAAACAGGGCAAAATCGTGTCCGACACGACACGCGGATACTGTGTCCCGTGTCCGTGTCCGACACAGGAATCGGATTTAGGGTTAGGGTTTGGGGATGCGGCGGCTGGGACGGTGGCTGGGCGGCCGGGCGGCTGAGGCAACGGCGGAGGGGGCTGGAGGCGACCGGGGAGGGGACGGCCGGGGTTCGCGGCGGCGCTGGAGGCGGCGCGGGGAGCAGCTGCGGCCGCTGCTGCTGTTGCTGCAGCCTCGTCGAGGCCGGAGGCAGGCGGAGGAGGGGAGGAAGAAGAAGGAGGGGCCGGGGGAGATGGCGCTGCGGGCGGCGGCGTGGCGTCTCAGGGCGGCGGCGGTGGCTTGCGGCGGAGGGGTTCGGCGGTGGAGGAAACGGAGAGGAGAAGGGGAGGGTTTAAATAGGGGGTCGGCCGGAGGCGTGAGGCCGAGGATGGAGGAGGGGAGGCCGGGTCGGGCGGGGCATGGGGTGGACGTGGCGAGGGGGCCGGCCGGAGCGGGCGGAGGACGCGGCGGAGGCGGCGGGAAACGCGGCACGGGGCTGGGTCGTGGGTGAGGGAGAGAGGAGCGGGTCGGGTGCGGGTCGGGCGGCGGGTGAACCCGACCCGACCCGCTAGCAATTGTGGGCTGGGCCGAATTGGGCTGGGGGAATGGGCCGGGCTGGGCTTAGGTTTTATTTATTAAAAATAAATAAATAATAATTATATCATTTAATTAAAGAATTAAATAATAAATGTTTTTAGGTATTTTAAAATAGGTCCGGGGCCCGATAAATTCCAGAAAAATTGCCCTAAGTCCAATTTTTCATTTTACATCCAAAAATATTATTTTCATAATATTTTAATACTGTTTAATATCAATAAAAAATCATTTAATACTTAAAACCCTATTTTTAAATTACAGAAAATTCCCAGAAAATTCCAGAAAATTGTGAAAAATCCAGTTTTGAAAATTTTGAAAAATCAGGGGGTTTACATGCCCTAGTACCAAAATACAAAAACGAACATGGCCAGCTCTCCCGTACAAGGTATATAACGTCGTATAACGGTTACGGCTGTAACTAGACAAGGGGGTGGATACTACAAGCAAGTCACTTAGGGTCACATAGAACATCTATTGTCTCAATCAGTCAAATAAGAACAGTAAACATAGAGCATATATGACAAAAAGTAAGGTGTCTCAAATGCCCTGCCACAACATTCAAGAAACTAGCTGTGCAAAAATAAGAAGGCTGACAGAGTAACAATAGTACATGACCATGGTCAGCTGCTGTCTGATTCATTACAATCATGTAGGGAACTAAATATCCAGATTCACGGCTAACAAGTGTCGGTGGCTAAACGCCCAAAATGAGTAAAATGTGAAATAACGAGCAGGGAAGAAGAGACCCACTCGTTTTACTTAGTGGCCATCCACCTGGTGCGCGCCATTGTTCAGGGGGAAGTATGCTTAATTCTCTAGTGCTGGCTTTAAACCTGGCCATACAAAACCAGTGGAATTAGACACCAAATGGCAAGTACCAAAAAGGAAGCACGAATGCAGAAAAAACCCAGGTTATATATATATATATATATATATATATATATATATATATATATATATATGTGTGTGTGTGTGTGTGTGTGTGTGTGTGTGTGTGTGTGTATAAGTACCAAAAAGGAAGCACAAATGCAGAAAAAAACCAGGTTATATATATATATATATATATATATATATATATATATATATATATATATATATATATATATATATATATATAGTTTTGTCTCATAGTTTTGGTTCATAGCCTATCGTGACACAATAATCTAACCCCACAACCAAACAAGGACAAGGGTTGAATCATTGCAAAATGATAGTCCATGTCCCTAGACTATTTGACTACATATACAATACACAAACACACTCAGTTACATAATCTGCCAATTATTTGTACGGCTTACTAGATGTAGTATGGGTTATCCCAGAGATATTATGCATATATGAATCCTCAGATCGAACCAGGTACTAGCAGGGTTAGTCGAGCCACAAATCGTCGCATAGCACATAGTAGTATGCACCGGTCCCTCGTAAGGCCACCGTGCTAAGATCGTATCGAATACATAGTATCATATAATAGTCGGATATTGCCATCTACTAATGATAATTTAAATAATATCCATGGGGACTAGCCTGAACACCCCAACTCAGATGACTGGAGGTCGCTAGATAGGCACGATCTCGAGATTCCATTCCCTCCTAATGTTCTATTAGTTTAGTTGCCTAGTTAACCCTAATGTTAACTGGAATCTCATGGCGTGGTCATATGGTATTCCCCTTATATGACGTACCATAGTATGACCACGCTAGATACTAATCTACTTTGTCACTTGATAGTTCAATTTGGATTCACCCCAGCGTGATGCAACAATCAACATATCCTAGCCACGCTTGGTCATTGACTAACCCTTATGTCCATGCTGAAGATTAAGTTATATCACATATCACGTAGCACATAGGTACATCGCAGTATAAACATGTAATATAATCGCGTAGGAACACTTAGCACATAGGAATACATAACACGTAGTAAGTGTATCAGCACGGATACAAGTGGTCAGGTCATGACGCATATATAGGTCTAATACTTTTGTGGTCATCAAATTCACACATACAACTCATAACGTCCAAAGGAATATTCAACCAAAACTAGTCCAATAAAACTTGTGCAAAGGGGCGCATGGAATCAGCTGCCGCATAAGATCAGTTGTCGCATAGAGTAGGATGCCGCATAGATTCAGTTGTCGTATATGATCAGTTGCCGCATAAGATCAGTTATCACATTGAGTAAGTCAAAGTTTATTCCTCGATTAATCGTGTAGAAACGACGGTTAATAAATGCGTATCAGGAAAGTGACTGATGTGACAAGCCAAAAAGTGTATCAGAAAGAAAACCATAGAAATATGTGCCACGGTTTCAGAGTCATGCGTCCAAGGTTGGTGGCCGCATACTCTACTTGCCGCATAAGTGTCGGTGTCGCATAGAGTTCGATGCCGCATGGAGTATTTTGGACTTAGCAAAATTCTCATTTGTTAAGCGAGTGAACACAAGTGTTCAAGGATACTTGTGTGATGTCAGTCATGCATCCAACAAGATAGACTCATACTGTCACGCCCCGACCCCGAAGGTCCCGACAATGCCCCCGTCGGGCGCGTATCACAGCGCCTCGGCGCTCCCGTGGGGCGTGTATTATAGTTTGCCATCGGGACGTGATGTCGTACGAGCCTTGGGTTGCGCCCGCACAAGGCAACATCGTTAAAGTTGTGGCTATCATCGAATCGATCGAGTAAGCAGTGGAGGGACAGTATTACAAACATTAATCCATCTGAGTAAACGGACAAGATCGAGGCATGAGGTTCTTTGAATACAATTGCATCATTCCAAATATTGTATCCCTCTATACAAAAGTATCTCAAAGCAATCAATACAGCTCAAGGCATCGAAACCAGATTTTCAGGTCCTGGGGATGAGGCATGCATATCGCTTCCTCGAACGATCCAGTACCTGTGAACAAGCAAACTGTTAGTGGGTCAGCACTTTGGAGAAAGTACTGGTGAGTCTAAAATTAACGAACAGAAGCAACATTCATTAAAACCAACACTAAGTAAGCATGTGGCAAAATATTATATTACTAGTGATCTTTCTAGTTTTACCTATATTCGTTACATGCAGCACATGAACGGAGTTATATTACTTCTTTTAGAAATATCTTTTGAAAATAGAGTTCATGTTTGATTCATTCAAGCATACAAGGCAAGCTGATTATTCTACTATCAGGATGTGCGCAGTGTGTCTCGTGAGCTATACCCAAAGACTCTAGGAACAAATCACCATCTAAGAACTATCCTTCTCTCAAGCAAATATGATGAACTATCTATATGCTTTTCGGTCATCGAGAAACTCATGATCAGTAGCGATAATCCAACTAACTAATGACTCTTTTATCTAATGCTATTAGCAGCTGTGACTAATGGTTGCTCTTCACTATCATTAGCAGTCGGGACCAAGGTTCAGCTCTTCACTAATAGCCATTGTCCGACCGATGCGAATGCCTAAAATACTATCAGATAAACTCTCAGATTATAGACAAAATGAACAAGAAAACCATTTATCTCTTCTCTTCTATCTCTGTGCGGACTGACCGCCCTCTTTGAACAAGTTCAAGCATGATGGGGTTCTATCAAAACACAAGCGATATAAAAATATGTTCAAGCAATCTCTAACTCTTCTTATTAGCATGGCAAGGTTCTCTATTGACAAGCGTTCAAGTTCTACCTAAACATGCAGTTCTATTATCAGGCAACAAAAACAATAATCTTCTTAGCAACAAGCATTATAAAACTCAGATTAATTATTAAGGAGTGTAAGAATCAAAGAATGAAGTTTTTTCCCACTCACCTAGATCAGTCATCTCCTGGTTCAACAAGGAGCTCTTAAGAAAGATATCCTTTTTGAGTCAGCAAAACCGATATCTCTTGTACATAGTGCCGATGTGGAGCAGGGCACTACATACTTACCCCCCAAGAAAGAGTTTCATCCTCGAAACTCAAGGAGAAACTTTTCGATATCCAGAGCAGCGATAGTCCTCATCCCTTACCATCCTCAATCGAAAACTCTAGCAAACCACAAGTACGAAAGCACAACTCTCAACAATAAATCAAATTCAGAAAACTTTTGCTAGTATCTTTGAGAATATCTATGGACTTATTGTATGGAACGCTCTATTCAATAACGATATCAAATGTACAAGGAATCGTTATCAAGAACAGAAGCAAAATAGGCATAAGGCCAGAGAATCGAGTTGCTCTGATACCAATATGTCATGACCCAATCTCCCGCAGGCAATCGGCCATCCTCGCTAGACGCAAATTACCGTGCCAGCGCTCCCGCGAGACGCTCGCTTGAACCATCTGGGCGTGATGCCTTAGGATCAGTTTTATGGCAATCATGAATAGCCTAACTCGTGTGGCAGTGCACCGTACGATATAAGAAACACGACGAGACTTACCAACTTACCATCCATTCTTCCTTGTCCAAGAAAACTAAGTTATTTCAAGCACGAACATATATGTAATGAATTCAGGGGCAATAGAATATGCAAACACAAGTGTTGTGAGCGAGATTAAGTTTCGGGTGCACGAGTTACTCGGATTTTTAGGTGTGTTACAGAAAATGTTGAAGTGCTCCATATGTACAATTGTGTTATATTCATGATCATTTAGGTATTTCACATATTCTTGATGCGATGCAATGACTCGCACGCGGATTGCCGCTAAACGATGATGACTTATCTATATGAACATGAGTAGCTTGGCATAGCCATAAAGGATCATAGTCATGACGGGAATAGAATTTAACGAGAAAGTATATGAGGTGCTACAAACCATCCCGTCATTGTACATGAAGACCACACGTGAAGTTCTATCCGGATCGGATCGGCCCCGGTGCCCTGGTGACCGTCCGTGGAACTGTACCTTATTTCCAAGTTGTCCGCGACATGCAAGTCTCTAAGGTCTTCCAAATTCATATCTTGACATGATAATCCATGATTCTTGTTCTGAACGAGCATTGCTCCATGAGCTGTGATACTTGATTTGCATGACTTGATTCTTGTTCAGATATAAATTTAACATGATTCTCGTTCAGAGTTTAACTTGACTTGATGTATTCCCCTGATTTGGGGACTGCCTTGGCGACCTAACGGTCCCGGATACTTTCAGGTTTATATTTGCATGGAACGACCATTAGAGAGTCTTCTGGGGAGAACTAAATAAATGCATGACATGGATAGTGTTACATGGTCATGGCATAGATAATACGACAAGAATTAAAATGAGACAACGAGCACAAGTTGACATATAAGCAAGCAAACATGCATTTATAAAAACATAAGCATTTACGTTTGGCATGGGTCTAAGGTTGAACCGAGGAGTAAAACCATACGGGGACATACCGAGCGATATAATCTAGGGTCGTGAAGTATAGCAAATGAAGCAGTGCACTACGAAGAGTATAATATTCTACTCGAGGCATAGTGGGGTCTACTTGCACAAGGAAAATGTAGCATTCGAGGGTCCATATATAAGCCAAGTTTTATTTTCCATGTTCTAACACAAGCAATGCAAGTTGGGATTATTCCCTTAGCTAGGTGCGTTATATTCTTTATTAGCATGCATGTGGTGATTCACCTAGCGACTAGCATGTATCATCCATATTTAAGTGTGATGGCTAAGCAATAACAAGTTCATCGTAGCCACCCACCTTAGCAATGATTCGCCTCGGTCGAGCGATTCTCCGAGCAAGCCTCTGAAAGTCTAAGCCGGAACTTCTGAAGGGCCAAGTCGGGAATTTTTTTGCCTCAAACAAGTATTCTCGCTGAGCAAAGCGGGTCGGGTCATTGCACTTTTGCCATTTGAATCAGCTGTCCGCTTGCGCGGAATGGGTCGTTACACATACTGGTCAATATACGACAAAAGCTCTGGCCGTATAATCCTCTCGGGCCGCATAGCACTCTCAGCCGTATAGCTCGCTGGCCGTATGAAAACTCCGTCTTCTCCAACAGCAGGTTCGTCCATGGCAAAAAAGCTCCAAAATCTAAAATTTATTTTCTTCATAAAAACTATATTTTAACTCTGAATTGAGTGAACCAAAAGCCAAAACATTCAAAATAAAGTGCTCCATCCTTCCCAAAAACTATTTTTTGAAAATGCTATGTTTTAGTAGATCAAAACCACCAAAAACTCAAGGAACCCATGAAACTCTAAGTTAAAAAAGTAGATCTAAGCAAATATATCCATCAAAACCGAGAATAAGTATTAAAAGCGGTCAAAATCATCATAAGCACAGAATAGACTAATAAAATGCAAAAAAAGAACAAAAATTAAAAATTAAAAGATTTCTCCATGTAGTGCAAGGTGTACTTGCCTAGAAATAAAAGAAAGAGGGAAAATAAAGAATGAGGGAAGAGAGAGAAATAAGTTAGCTTATATAGCTAGGGTTTGAGGTTTAGACCATGGGTTCAAATCCATGAATAAACAACAAACCACAAATAAACCATGAACCATGCTAAACTAAAGAATGGGTCTAGTCTCCATGCGTGCAACCTAATGATCATGTGAGCAAAAAATACTCTAAGCAGAAATAAATACAAGCAAAAAATAAATATATCTTAAAATACGTATTTCAGGAATGGGGTTGACATCTCTGCCCACCTCAAAAAAAATTTCATCATAGGAATTCAAACCCAAGCCTAACTAGAGAAATCAGAACAAGCACTACGCTAACTACAAGATCATGCAATCAAATTCAAGCATATGAAGAAACAGTGTACATAGCATGGATAAACAAATTACGAGATTCGAGATACGAAGGCATAAGAATGAATATATCTTCCGAGTCGAATAGGTGCAGATATCAAGACCGAATATCATCCTCGCTCTCCCATGTTGACTCTCCCAAAGGGTGATGACCCCAAGCAACTCGAACAAGATGAATAGTCAAATTCTTTAGCATATTATCCCTTCGGTCCAAAATAGATACGTGCTACTGCTCATAAGACAAGTCGGTACCAACGACTAGCTAGGAATAGTCGAGGATATGACTCAGATCCGGGACATACCTACGCAACTGAGATACATGAAATACATCGTGTACCTCATGTAGCGACGGCGGAAGGGCAAGACGATAAGCAACATCGCCTACCCGCTCGAGAATATCTAACAGACTGACGTATCATGGACTAAGCTTCCCGTGAATTCCGAATCTAATGACTCTACGGGTTGGAAAAATCTGCAAGAATACGTGGTTGCCAACATAAAACTCTAATGGTCTAAGTGCTTATCTGCCCAATACCGATGGTTATTTTGTGCAACCCGAAGTCGCTCTCTAATTTGTTTGACAACTTCTACTATCTGCGTGATCATTTCGGAGCCTAACATCTTTCGCTCGTCAAAGCCATCCCATCCCAATGGTAACCTACACTTTCTCCCATACAAAGTCCAAAGTATAAGCTCACAACATATCCTCCAACATATGGATGGTTCTCTCTGATTGTTCGTCTGTCTGAGGGTGGTAAACGGTACTAAATCTTAACTTAGTGACCAAACTCTTGTGCAAACTCTTCCTAAAAATTAAAGTGAACCGAGTGTCTCGATCTTATACAATACTCACTGGGATGCCGTGCTATCTTGTAAGCACTCTGAATTTTAGAATTTAATATTTTTGGTATTCTGAATTTTTTGTGATTAAGAGAAATTTTATTTTATTTTATTTTTAGCTAATTATAATATATAATAAAATTGAATTTATAATTATGTATATTTAATTAATTATTAATATTGTACAAAAAATATATTTTTGGGGGTACAACTATTATTAGTGTATTGTATAATTTTTCTGAAATTTATTGAGGTCTAAAACTATCTTTAAAGGCCACACATACACACACACACACACACACACACACACACACACACACACATATATATATATATATATATATATATATATATATATATAAAGAGAAAAAGATTAATAGAATTAAACCCAATTAATTCTAAACCCAAACCCATAACCTGAAAACAACTAACCCAAACCCAAATCCTAAAACCAACCAGTACACAGCAAACTAACGCACTCCCCCGCGTGTACACAGGAACACACACCCCCTCTTCATCTCTCATATATATATATATATATATATATATATATATATATACAAAACCCTAACCCTAACCCTAATCCCACCTCCGCCTTCACCACCCCGACTACCGTCGTGAACCCCCGCAGGCGCTGCCCGCATCGCCGTCCGCCGTCGACACCCGCCGGGTCACCGCTCAGCCCGCACCGCCGGCCCCCTCCGCGCGCACAGCAGCTACGGCCCCTCCTTCGCATGCAACCTTTGCCCTCCTCGTTCGTCCGATTTGTGTCCCGTCTATGCTGGTATGTTCACAACCTAACCCTCTAGGATTTCCTTCAAGTGGAATAAATTTAGGCACCCTGGTTTGATAAAAAAATTGACCGAAAGTTGGCCGAAAAACTGTTCAAAAACAGTAGAGAAATTCAGTCCAAGTATCCCTGTTCATGTCCAATTTGCCACCAACTCGTTAATTATTTTTAAAATATAATTGAAGGAACTTCTTCACAATATAACCAAGATTTTTACTGTTCTTTTAGTTTTTATTAGTTTGTTTTAATGGTTAAATTATTCTTGTTCCAAAACGACCAAAAACTTATTTTTAAAAAACCAAAAATCTCGCGATAAGTGGTGCGTTCCGCCAAACGAGGCGACTTCGTCGTGTGCGAGTTATAACGAAAGGCGCGTAACATAAATGCGAACGTGTGAGCTTTCGCAGAACTTGATTTAGATGTGCGTGCACAACGGAATCAACGAGTATCCGCCAAAAAATACCGAATTGGCCTATTCTGACACTGGTCGTAACATCGTATGTGCTTGTCGTTTCACAACGAAACTTACGCCATTGGATTCACAGCGTTACGCTGGTCCTGTGACCCAAGTTTGGTTTGATTCTGAGAACGTTGATGAAACATCATTTCGTGGGCCCCACGGTTCCACATTGTCACGCCCCAAACTCCCGCAAGCCCAATAGTCCCCGCTGAACGTGAAATCACCACGTTGCAGCTCTCCCGCGGGACAATCGTTCTATTCGGGACGTGATACCGTACGAGCCTGGAGTTGCGCTCGTACAAGGCGATGTTGTTAAACACGAAAGTTATCATCGAAACAACCAAGTTACAGCGGAAGCCAATTGTGTACCAAGCACACATCAGAGTATACGCAGTGAAGCTCACGATAGGGTCCAAATGAGATGCCCCGAGTCAATGCCACAAAGGCGATGCCACGGAGATGATGAAATAACTCTTGCTCTTTCTCTAGCCCACAAAGGTACTTACAGTTCATACATCTTGTCCCGTATATCCAAGCAGCGCCACTACGTCTGTGTACCTGAAATATTGCCCACAAACGTGGGTCAGTACACAACCGTACTGGTGAGCGGGGTAACCCGCTCGTCTAAGCCGACACTAAGTAAAGTAGTGAATGCACACAGTTAAATGGTGATCTTTCTAGTTGAATCCTAGATTCGTTTTATGGCATATGGATGACATGTTAAGGAAAGCAGTAAAGCAGTTTAAGCATGCAAGCATTCATTCTCAAACCAAACGACAAGTAGTTATATATAAATCTGACCCATCTAACTCAATGCCATCGCTTGCACGATAATATATCGAATCATCAGTCTCGCCTCAATATCCATCCTCAACCAAAGTTTATATCCCAATATCGAGTGCACACTCTTGCCGAGGCAAGGTGGCCGCGCCCACACGAAAGCCAAACCAATAAAAGAAAAGCAAGCCAACTCTTATCTATATGAAGTCACTGGCAAAGCCATAAAGGACAAAATCCAAGCATTAACGGCGCGCCCTATCAGCCCGGGTAGCAAGCCCCGCTGGAGGTCCCGCAATGCATCGTGACTAGCACGAATCAATATTTTCCTCCGGATCGATACGGTCCTAGTGCCCCGGGAAGTCGTTTCGAGGAAATGTCAAACCCTGTGTACACAGGTTGTCCGTGACATGCAGAAAGTAGGTATGACGAGAGGATCGAACATTCTCGCCCCACCAAGCGATCCTAGACTCGTTCCATCGATAAACCCAACCGAAGTATCCATAACCATTCTTCCAACGTATTCCCAAGGATTCCAAATCTCGACCTCAATATATATATCCCAAGGCACCAAAATACCCATATGCACAATCTCTCAAGTTGTGCCCAAGTTATGCCCACACTTCACATTGCCGCTTCCCAACACAGTGTTTCACATTGGGTGCAACACCCCACACTCCGAATAATCCCGTGGCACAATGCCCCAAAAGTGACCCAATGCCCCATCAAGCGGCACCATACCTCGCTGATGCAGTTGTTCGGTTTTGAACCACAACTGCTCGCTTTGTAAGACAAAGCGACCCAGTGATACTCGTGCACGGATGCACGCTCGCTCGCCCGAATTCCCGATATTCCCATATTTCCATTTGCTCAAAGTATCCTTCCAAGTCGTATATTTCCAACCGTCCAAGCATAATCCCAAGTATCCAACCGATCGCCTCAAACGTATAACCCAACTATCGCATCCAACTATCCAACGCGTAAACCATTCAAGCCACAATCCTACCAAGCCAACGACGCACACTCTATGCACGCCTCAGTGTAGTGCTTCCTGATGTTTCAGCCCAAGTGTACAAGCCATTACGTGTTTTCCATATTATTAGGCATGAAGGAGTAGAGGAGAAGGAAAAGAGCCCACTCACAATGTTTGAATCCGTTAGGCATCCTGTCTTGCCGATACGGCCAATCCCTTGAACCCGTGGTCCGATGCAAGCGCGATCTACTCAACTGGTATGACCGTGCGAGCAGGCCGTGCTCTCCAAATCATCCGACCGATCGGACTAAGGAAGACGGCATTATCGTTTCCATCCAGCTATTCAGTATTGTTCTGAACGAACACCTGATTTCCATCGATCCCGCTAGCCATCTGCACATTGAAACCAACTCGATTAATCCTTCTTCCCGAAATCTGACATTTCAAATGTAACCAGCATTTGATTTATTCAGTCCGACTCAGCGTAACGTTCCGAGCGGTTGCGGGGCGTTACATAATATACAACTTAGAATCAGGTTCGTCCACGAACCGTGCTGGTACTCATTCCTTACTAGCATGCCACAATCCAATTCCATAGATCTGCTCTATGCAACTCTCATATTCACTATTTCTGACACGACATCTCGTTCTGCTGAACGCTCGAATAAATTTTTCACGAATTCCCACATCCTCCTTGCAGCTCAACACGAATTTCTCGTATCGCTTAGTTTTGGATCGTACACGTATTTAAGGCATCCCTAAAATACATGCATTTCAGCCGAACTTTGTGATAGCAAATTTGAACAAGTTACAAGGGTATCTTTATGTTCGAGGCGTCCATATGCTTCGCTCCCAATTGAACCAAACATAATTCCCATTCCAACACATTCGCTCGAGAACTATTCTCACTTATGCAGATTTTCCACCGACTTAATGAGTTCGCGTTCCAGCTCAATCCATCCCACTATTTCTGAAATCAGTACTAGCAACATCTCCAAATATATCTCATGCACCGAACGATTATCTCAAATGATCTACCCCAGCTACGCGACTTACCCAAATATCAACTTGCTTAGATCAGCTCAGTCCAACACATTTCCTGCCATCTTAATATCTCACAGGGTGAACATCTATATTGAGGTTCGTGTGATCCACGAAGATCTCGCCGCCACGCTAAAGGGATTTGTGTCACCACGATTTCAACGTGGACACACTCGCCACAATTCTTAGGTTGCGCATGAAATAGTTCTTCGCGCTGCTTCCACTGCCTCGAAGCATAGAATATCACCTTCGCCTTCCGAATGAGCACGTTTCCCAGACTAAGTTCCGAGACATCTTGTAAATCTGAGGCAAATCTGTCCCTTCCAGTATTCGCAAGGATTTGATCTGAACGAGCCGCTGCTTTAACTTCACGAGCTAGTTTCACAGTCGTCAATTCATATGAATGCTATTCCCTTCCAGGGCACGATGAGTCAGAGGCGATGCCATCGATAAAAATCTGCGACTCTGAATCTCATCAGTTGACAAGGCTACTTCCACCATCGCTTCGATCTTCCGGCTGTATCTTCAGCTGAAGGCTATCCCAAGGATCTCTCAAATCCAACACTCAGTCAATAAGCCAAAAATCATTGCTCACATCTGCCCTCGACGCATTCCCAAATACGCCGCCTCAAGGGTCGTTCTATGGGTCTACCATATTCATATCCGATTCGACGGGCAATGTCGCTTAGGGTCAGCTGTCCCGAAGCTACGCTCGATAATTGTAATCATCACGATGGACAGTTACTATAAACCATGCTATATCTCATCTGCAAATCCGAATCAAAATTCCAACCATCCCATCCGAACAAACTCCCGAATCCGAGCAATGTGCTCGTTGAAACCGTCTACCATCAATCCGTCGTTCTGCCCTGAATCCATCAAATTTCCGAATTGCATGTTCGATTCTCGCACTACAAATTGCAATAATTCTCAAAACCCAAGACTTGCCCAAATTCACATCCGTTTGCCACGTCCCACCTTGCACTTCCAACTTACTCGAGCAGCACAGTGATTCATTCCGACGTTGCTCCCACATTTAGCTATCTTCAGAAATCAATCCGCCAAAATCTTTTTGCCTTCCCTTGTTGCCACAATCTGTCCACGTCTTTTCAAAGAATCCGTTTATCATCGTTGTACCATTTTGCCCAAAATTTCATCTCCGCTAAACCTGATTCAACTTCTCGAGCAACCATATCCAAAATCCTTCAAGTTTGTGCGAATCAATCACATTGCCCTCCAAGCCAAGTTCGTGTTTCAATGCTCAACCAACAGCTCAAATGCGTTGCCCAAAATCGTAGTTCGTGCTCGCTATCATTCCGATAATCCCACCACTTTGCTCAAGCATAACCCAAATGTTCGTTCCGGTTCCGTCCATCATTTAAGCCCAATGATACTTCCATTTGCACGACTCCGTCCTTGAGTTCTCAAGTCTAATGTATCGAAGGATACCCAAGTCAAATTCCATTGCACCATATACCACTTGGAAATATAGTTGCCCTCGTGCAAAATCTGCGTCAACCAGCATCTATCCCAAACCGACTATTCCGAGGTGATTCTGCCGAATCATAACTCAATATTCGCTTGCTCCATTTTTACTCTTTCCAACTCAATCGATTTGCACCAACTGACTTGTATTCGTTATCCGAGTCCGTTCAGGCAATTCCAATAAATGTCCAACCAAAATATTTCTAATGCCTTGCTTAACACATTTGATCCCATATACTACTTCGAATCAATTCGCTACTCACATTACGTTTCCTTTCACGAATCCGAGATCCGTTCGAACCATCCCTTAGGTGTGATCATGCCATTCCCATCTTAAGTCTGACACAAAAACTTAGCCAATTCTTTAACCATCAATCTCGCTAGGCAACTCGTGCTATGTTCCATTCTCACTGCTCCCAGCTATTCTCAAACCGCCTGATACTTTCGCAACACAAGCAATCGTGCAACGATTGTATTCCAAGTAGTCCAACCCAATACCCAACGGTTTCACACCTTTATTGTACGAGCAACTCATGCCAACCTATCTGATATTTCTCAAGCCAACTCAAATCTACCCAATCGATGCGCCACAGCCAAAATTCCAACTTCTATCCAACACAATCGCTTGACGAGCAACTCGTGCAACGATCTAATCTCTTCGAATGTTTCTACCCAAAACATGCTGCATAACCAAGTCTCGTTAGCCAACCAACTGGTCCATTGAGGCAATCAGAAACTCCAGAACGATAAGCCAAGCCAACCCAACGAAAGCCCACACTTGTTGCACAAATGCAACAACGCCAACCAACTTGCTGCACGAATGCAACAACGCCTAACGAGGCTAAGCGATCCTACGAAAACCAACCAAGGCAACCCAACACAGAAATAAAATGCAGCCAAAACCAGCAATAAATATACTTATTGCATGAAACATCTGATGCGGCACTGAGTAGAGTCAAGAGCTAAACGACACGCGGAAGCTATTTAGAGTTTGTGATGAAGCGAAGGACCAAGTCCGAAGAAATAAACCGGGCGCTCTGGTACCAATCTGTCACGCCCCAAACTCCCGCAAGCCCAATAGTCCCCGCTGAACGTGAAATCACCACGTTGCAGCTCTCCCGCGGGACAATCGTTCTATTCGGGACGTGATGCCGTACGAGCCTGGAGTTGCGCTCGTACAAGGCGATGTTGTTAAACACGAAAGTTATCATCGAAACAACCAAGTTACAGCGGAAGCCAATTGTGTACCAAGCACACATCAGAGTATACGCAGCGAAGCTCACGATAGGGTCCAAATGAGATGCCCCGAGTCAATGCCACAAAGGCGATGCCACGGAGATGATGAAATAACTCTTGCTCTTTCTCTAGCCCACAAAGGTACTTACAGTTCATACATCTTGTCCCGTATATCCAAGCAGCGCCACTACGTCTGTGTACCTGAAATATTGCCCACAAACGTGGGTCAGTACACAACCGTACTGGTGAGCGGGGTAACCCACTCGTCTAAGCCGACACTAAGTAAAGTAGTGAATGCACACAGTTAAATGGTGATCTTTCTAGTTGAATCCTAGATTCGTTTCATGGCATATGGATGACATGTTAAGGAAAGCAGTAAAGCAGTTTAAGCATGCAAGCATTCATTCTCAAACCAAATGACAAGCAGTTATATATAAATCCGACCCATCTAACTCAATGCCATCGCTTGCACGATAACATATCGAACCATCAGTCTCGCCTCAATATCCATCCTCAACCAAAGTTTATATCCCAATCTCGAGTGCACACTCTTGCCGAGGCAAGGTGGCCGCGCCCACACGAAAGCCAAACCAATAAAAGAAAAGCAAGCCAACTCTTATCTATATGAAGTCACTGGCAAAGCCATAAAGGACAAAATCTAAGCATTAACGGCGCGCCCTATCAGCCCGGGTAGCAAGCCCCGCTGGAGGTCCCGCAATGCATCGTGACTAGCACGAATCAATATTTCCCTCCGGATCGATACGGTCCTAGTGCCCCGGGAAGCCGTTTCGAGGAAATGTCAAACCCTGTGTACACAGGTTGTCCGTGACATGCAGAAAGTAGGTATGACGAGAGGATCGAACATTCTCGCCCCACCAAGCGATCCTAGACTCGTTCCATCGATAAACCCAACCGAAGTATCCATAACCATTCTTCCAACGTATTCCCAAGGATTCCAAATCTCGACCTCAATATATATATCCCAAGGCACCAAAATACCCATATGCACAATCTCTCAAGTTGTGCCCAAGTTATGCCCACACTTCACATTGCCGCTTCCCAACACAGTGTTTCACATTGGGTGCAACACCCCACACTCCGAATAATCCCGTGGCACAATGCCCCAACAGTGGCCCAATGCCCCATCAAGCGGCACCATACCTCGCTGATGCAGTTGTTCGGTTTTGAACCACAACTGCTCGCTTTGTAAGACAAAGCGACCCAGTGATACTCGTGCACGGATGCACGCTCGCTCGCCCGAATTCCCGATATTCCCATATTTCCATTTGCCTCAAAGTATCCTTCCAAGTCGTATATTTCCAACCGTCCAAGCATAATCCTAAGTATCCAACCGATCGCCTCAAACGTATAACCCAACTATCGTATCCAACTATCCAACGCGTAAACCATTCAAGCCACAATCCTACCAAGCCAACGACGCACACTCTATGCACGCCTCAGTGTAGTGCTTCCCGATGTTTCAGCCCAAGTGTACAAGCCATTACGTGTTTTCCATATTATTAGGCATGAAGGAGTAGAGGAGAAGGGAAAGAGCCCACTCACAATGTTTGAATCCGTTAGGCATCCTGTCCTGCCGATACGGCCAATCCCTTGAACCCGTGGTCCGATGCAAGCGCGATCTACTCAACTAGTATGACCGTACGAGCAGGCCGTGCTCTCCAAATCATCCGACCGATCGGACTAAGGAAGACGGCATTATCGTTTCCATCCAGCTATTCAGTATTGTTCTGAACGAACACCTGATTTCCATCGATCCCGCTAGCCATCTGCACATTGAAACCAACTCGATTAATCCTTCTTCCCGAAATCCGATATTTCAAATGTAACCAGCATTTGATTTATTCAGTCCGACTCAGCGTAACGCTTCGAGCGGTTGCGGGGCGTTACATAATATACCACTTAGAATCAGGTTCGTCCACGAACCGTGCTGGTACTCATTCCTTACTAGCATGCCACAATCCAATTCCATAGATCTGCTCTATACAACTCTCATATTCACTATTTCTGACACGACATCTCGTTCTGCTGAACGCTCGAATAAATTTTTCACGAATTCCCACATCCTCCTTGCAGCTCAACACGAATTTCTCGTATCGCTTAGTTTTGGATCGTACACGTATTTAAGGCGTCCCTAAAATACATGCATTTCAGCCGAACTTTGTGATAGCAAATTTGAACAAGTTACAAGGGTATCTTTATGTTCGAGGCGTCCATATGCTTCGCTCCCAATTGAACCAAACACAATTCCCATTCCAACACATTCGCTCGAGAACTATTCTCACTTATGCAGATTTTCCACCGACTCAATGAGTTCGCGTTCCAGCTCAATCCATCCCACTATTTCTGAAATCAGTACTAGCAACATCTCCAAATATATCTCATGCACCGAACGATTATCTCAAATGATCTACCCCAGCTACGCGACTTACCCAAATATCAACTTGCTTAGATCAGCTCAGTCCAACACATTTCCTGCCATCTCAATATCTCACAGGGTGAACATCTATATTGAGGTTCGTGTGATCCACGAAGATCTCGCCGCCACGCTAAAGGGATTTGTGTCACCACGATTTCAACGTGGACACACTCGCCACAATTCTTAGGTTGCGCATGAAATAGTTCTTCGCGCTGCTTCCACTGCCTCGAAGCATAGAATATCACCTTCGCCTTCCGAATGAGCACGTTTCCCAGACTAAGTTCCGAGATATCTTGTAAATCTGAGGCAAATCTGTCCCTTCCAGTATTCGCAAGGATTTGATCTGAACGAGCCGCTGCTTTAACTTCACGAGCTAGTTTCACAGTCGTCAATTCATATGAATGCTATTCCCTTCCAGGGCACGATGAGTCAGAGGCGATGCCATCGATAAAAATCTGCGACTCTGAATCTCATCAGTTGACAAGGCTACTTCCACCATCGCTTCGATCTTCCGGCTGTATCTTCAGCTGAAGGCTATCCCAAGGATCTCTCAAATCCAACACTCAGTCAATAAGCCAAAAATCATTGCTCACATCTGCCCTCGACGCATTCCCAAATACGCCACCTCAAGGGTCGTTCTATGGGTCTACCATATTCATATCCGATTCGACGGGCAATGTCGCTTAGGGTCAGCTGTCCCGAAGCTACGCTCGATAATTGTAATCATCACGATGGACAGTTACTATAAACCATGCTATATCTCATCTGCAAATCCGAATCAAAATTCCAACCATCCCATCCGAGCGAACTCCCGAATCCGAGCAATGTGCTCGGTGAAACCGTCTACCATCAATCCGTCGTTCTGCCCTGAATCCATCAAATTTTCGAATTGCATGTTCGATTCTCGTACTACAAATTGCAATGATTCTCAAAACCCAAGACTTGCCCAAATTCACATCCGTTTGCCACGTCCCACCTTGCACTTCCAACTTACTCGAGCAGCACAGTGATTCGTTCCGACGTTGCTCCCACATTTAGCTATCTTCAGAAATCAATCCGCCAAAATCTTTTTGCCTTCCCTTGTTGCCACAATCTGTCCACGTCTTTCCAAAGAATCCGTTTATCATCGTTGTACCATTTTGCCCAAAATTTCATCTCCGCTAAACCTGATTCAACTTCTCGAGCAACCATATCCAAAATCCTTCAAGTTTGTGCGAATCAATCGCATTGCCCTCCAAGCCAAGTTCGTGTTTCAATGCTCAACCAACAGCTCAAATGCGTTGCCCAAAATCGTAGTTCGTGCTTGCTATCATTCCGATAATCCCACCACTTTGCTCAAGCATAACCCAAATGTTCGTTCCGGTTCCGCCCATCATTTAAGCCCAATGATACTTCCATTTGCACGACTCCGTCCTTGAGTTCTCAAGTCTAATGTATCGAAGGATACCCAAGTCAAATTCCATTGCACCATATACCACTTGGAAATATAGTTGCCCTCGTGCAAAATCTGCGTCAACCAGCATCTATCCCAAACCGACTATTCCGAGGTGATTCTGCCGAATCATAACTCAATATTCGCTTGCTCCATTTTTACTCTTTCCAACTCAATCGATTTGCACCAACTGACTTGTATTCGTTATCCGAGTCCGTTCAGGCAATTCCAATAGATGTCCAACCAAAATATTTTCAATGCCTTGCTTAACACATTTGATCCCATATACTACTTCGAATCAATTCGCTACTCACATTACGTTTCCTTTCACGAATTCGAGATCCGTTCGAACCATCCCTTAGGTGTGATCATGCCATTCCCATCTTAAGTCTGACACAAAAACTTAGCCAATTCTTTAACCATCAATCTCGCTAGGCAACTCGTGCTATGTTCCATTCTCACTGCTCCCAGCTATTCTCAAACCGCCTGATACTTTCGCAACACAAGCAATCGTGCAACGATTGTATTCCAAGTAGTCCAACCCAATACCCAACGGTTCCACACCTTTATTGTACGAGCAACTCATGCCAACCTATCTGATATTTCTCAAGCCAACTCAAATCTACCCAATCGATGCGCCACAGCCAAAATTCTAACTTCTATCCAACACAATCGCTTGACGAGCAACTCGTGCAACGATCTAATCTCTTCGAATGTTTCTACCCAAAACATGCTGCATAACCAAGTCTCGTTAGCCAACCAACTGGTCCATTGAGGCAATCAGAAACTCCAGAACGATAAGCCAAGCCAACCCAACGAAAGCCCACACTTGTTGCACAAATGCAACAACGCCAACCAACTTGCTGCACGAATGCAACAACGCCTAACGAGGCTAAGCGATCCTACGAAAACCAACCAAGGCAACCCAACACAGAAATAAAATGCAGCCAAAACCAGCAATAAATATACTTATTGCATGAAACATCTGATGCGGCACTGAGTAGAGTCAAGAGCTAAACGACACGCGGAAGCTATTTAGAGTTTGTGATGAAGCGAAGGACCAAGTCCGAAGAAATAAACCGGGCGCTCTGGTACCAATCTGTCACGCCCCAAACTCCCGCAAGCCCAATAGTCCCCGCTGAACGTGAAATCACCACGTTGCAGCTCTCCCGCGGGACAATCGTTCTATTCGGGACGTGATGCCGTACGAGCCTGGAGTTGCGCTCGTACAAGGCGATGTTGTTAAACACGAAAGTTATCATCGAAACAACCAAGTTACAGCGGAAGCCAATTGTGTACCAAGCACACATCAGAGTATACGCAGCGAAGCTCACGATAGGGTCCAAATGAGATGCCCCGAGTCAATGCCACAAAGGCGATGCCACGGAGATGATGAAATAACTCTTGCTCTTTCTCTAGCCCACAAAGGTACTTACAGTTCATACATCTTATCCCGTATATCCAAGCAGCGCCACTACGTCTGTGTACCTAAAATATTGCCCACAAACGTGGGTCAGTACACAACCGTACTGGTGAGCGGGGTAACCCACTCGTCTAAGCCGACACTAAGTAAAGTAGTGAATGCACACAGTTAAATGGTGATCTTTCTAGTTGAATCCTAGATTCATTTCATGGCATATGGATGACATGTTAAGGAAAGCAGTAAAGCAGTTTAAGCATGCAAGCATTCATTCTCAAACCAAACGACAAGCAGTTATATATAAATCCGACCCATCTAACTCAATGCCATCGCTTGCACGATAACATATCGAACCATCAGTCTCGCCTCAATATCCATCCTCAACCAAAGTTTATATCCCAATCTCGAGTGCACACTCTTGCCGAGGCAAGGTGGCCGCGCCCACACGAAAGCCAAACCAATAAAAGAAAAGCAAGCCAACTCTTATCTATATGAAGTCACTGGCAAAGCCATAAAGGACAAAATCCAAGCATTAACGGCGCGCCCTATCAGCCCGGGTAGCAAGCCCCGCTGGAGGTCCCGCAATGCATCGTGACTAGCACGAATCAATATTTCCCTCCGGATCGATACGGTCCTAGTGCCCCGGGAAGCCGTTTCGAGGAAATATCAAACCCTGTGTACACAGGTTGTCCGTGACATGCAGAAAGTAGGTATGACGAGAGGATCGAACATTCTCGCCCCACCAAGCGATCCTAGACTCGTTCCATCGATAAACCCAACCGAAGTATCCATAACCATTCTTCCAACGTATTCCCAAGGATTCCAAATCTCGACCTCAATATATATATCCTAAGGCACCAAAATACCCATATGCACAATCTCTCAAGTTGTGCCCAAGTTATGCCCATACTTCACATTGCCGCTTCCCAACACAGTGTTTCACATTGGGTGCAACACCCCACACTCCGAATAATCTCGTGGCACAATGCCCCAACAGTGGCCCAATGCCCCATCAAGCGGCACCATACCTCGCTGATGCAGTTGTTCGGTTTTGAACCACAACTGCTCGCTTTGTAAGACAAAGCGACCCAGTGATACTCGTGCACGGATGCACGCTCGCTCGCCCGAATTCCCGATATTCCCATATTTCCATTTGCCTCAAAGTATCCTTCCAAGTCGTATATTTCCAACCGTCCAAGCATAATCCCAAGTATCCAACCGATCGCCTCAAACGTATAACCCAACTATCGCATCCAACTATCCAACGCGTAAACCATTCAAGCCACAATCCTACCAAGCCAACGACGCACACTCTATGCACGCCTCAGTGTAGTGCTTCCCGATGTTTCAGCCCAAGTGTACAAGCCATTACGTGTTTTCCATATTATTAGGCATGAAGGAGTAGAGAAGAAGGGAAAGAGCCCACTCACAATGTTTGAATCCGTTAGGCATCCTGTCCTGCCGATACGGCCAATCCCTTGAACCCGTGGTCCGATGCAAGCGCGATCTACTCAACTGGTATGACCGTGCGAGCAGGCCGTGCTCTCCAAATTATCCGACCGATCGGACTAAGGAAGACGGCATTATCGTTTCCATCCAGCTATTCAGTATTGTTCTGAATGAACACCTGATTTCCATCGATCCCGCTAGCCATCTGCACATTGAAACCAACTCAATTAATCCTTCTTCCCGAAATTCGACATTTCAAATGTAACCAGTATTTGATTTATTCAGTCCGACTCAGCGTAACGCTCCGAGCGGTTGCGGGGCGTTACACACATGACGGGCAATTTCATGATCGGCTTATCGGAATCCAGTTTCGGATATTTTGTTGGGTTCATATCATCGTTCTGGACTCGTAGACACTAAGTTGGACGAATTTGGAGAACTTTGTCTTTGGCACATTTTACGGTGAGAAGTGGGCCACAATGTAGATCCCGCTTTAACCAAAAACTATCAATTTTGCCCGTGTCCAAATTTGACTTATAGGTAGTCTATCCTAGCTATTTTTAGTATTCTGAGAACAATGGTGATGTTTGTTTCAGCATCCAGAGGTGTACGTACAGATTCCATTTTGCCAGGAGCAGTTGACGGAGTTCAGTACCCAGGCAAGTGTACCTTGCCATGATGTATCACAGTTCCTTGCCTTTATTATCTTATTTAGTTATTATAGTTATTTGATATGTGTTTGTGTATTTATCCTAGGACTGTGAGACGTTGCTTAGCGTTCGCATAAGATTCGGGTGTTGACGCCGTACGCGGAGTCATACAACGTCACTTAAAGAGTTGATTCCATAATCCTATTTTTTAAGTGCTTGCTTTACCAAGTACGCCATACCCTAGGACACTTAATACTATTTTATGTGACATAATCTTTCTTGAGTTATTCATGGTAATTCTGTATAGGTTTACAGGATTCATAATATGAGACTTGCGTTTCATATGGATATTATTATGACTCGTTGCACTAGCTAGAGGTCATAATCTTGCGTGTTATGGACATGAGACATTGTGGACATGAGACGTATGATTACATTGGGTGGGGAGAGATACACAGGCTACAGGTTGATTACATATATATATATATATATATATATATATATATATATATATATATATATATATATATATATATACACACACACACTTCATTATTGAGGTGCTTTAGTCTCTGTTCCAGAGCTTGGCCCATTACCTGATATTACTGCTACCGGCTCCCCAACACAGAGCTTGTAGTGGTTTCAGGCTGAGTACTAGTGATGCTCTCACTTGCATTTCACTTAGATGGTTATATTAGTTTATCCTTGAGTATGTGGCATTATACTATTTTACTTTTGGCATATTGTTTTTTGTACCTTGTTACGTCCTTCTGAGGACCTGGTCCCCTGCCAGTTTTTGCTGCATAGACGGTTATGGAGCCTTTGGAGTTGCTGATGGAGTTGCTTGTCTTACATAAATTGGTACCATGTACTTATATCATATCTACCGGAGTTATGGTTATTTATTCATATTGTTTATTCATCTGCTGATGTAGCCTAGTTTTATAGACTCATATTTCTTTCTCGAGTCTATTCGAGTTTGTGTGTTCTGGGCGACCAACTTTAGCACATGTAGCTCATTCTTGTATATTCTGTTCATTATGGATTGAGGCATAGATATTTATATTTACTTAATTATTTAGATAGTGACCATTATAATACAGCTTATACGTATTCGAGTTGGACCAGAGTCTGGTCGAATGCGTAGCTGGCATGTTACATAGTCCTAGTCCTATGTATTTTGGGACTGGGGCGTGACATATTTTTGTGGTGGCCCATGCAGGTCCTGATTAAATTATTTCGGTTATTTTTCAGTACCGAGCGAGCCTGTTATCAGGATTAGCAGTATTAGTATGTCAATCCACAACTAATTTGACAATTCCTTAGCATTTGATTTTCGCCCTTGGACTTCATAATTGTACTCGTTCATTCCCTCGACATCTTTATTATTGTTTATCATTTCTTCCTATTTCAGAGATGGATGTTCGAGCGCGGTGTTTCCTCCAGAAGCAGATCCTTATCAAGGCGGAAGAAGACATGCAGGATATAAAGTTTTGAGAAGATGGTTATCCTTAGTAGGGTTGATAGATAGGTTATTTCTATTTGCTAGAGCTAGTGTAGATTGTTAGCATGAGAATTGAATATAGTATTGAGTTTAAGGATTAGTTGTATTACCCCATCGACTGTATACCTATCCTTCTTATCAAATTCTTATCTTGTGTTGCATATATGGCCTCGTGCTTTTTGTAAAAATGATCTTTCTAATTATAACAACGAGTAGATCCTTCCTCTTTTCCTAGTTGTGCCTTAATTACAAAACCAATCCCTTAGTTGGTATCACTTCTTGTGTTAATATCCATATCACCATAAGTATCAGTTCTTTTTTACTCTAATCTCCTTGATCTAGTCGCCATGAATCAATTCTCCAAATACCTGCCTAATCGTGCCTTATTCAACCATGTAGACTTATTAGAAATTTTTCTTATCGTGGCCTAAATTTTTGGTCTCTTCGTCATCAATGCCAATCAATGATCGAAGCCTCTCTACCACCTTGCCTTAGTTAGATCTGACTGAGTCATTTCTTCTGCTGTGTAGAAGCTTGACCTATACAAGAGCAGTAATGGATGGGTAGTAATTTCTCTTATAAAGTTGTTGATCAATAGCACCCTGATAGTTTTTAGGTTCCTTTAGAAAATCCTTGATTACGGCTAGTAAACCATAGAATTCTTGTAACCT
>JAYESA010000014.1:133288808-133318808 GCA_036927795.1 Iris macrosiphon
CCTTCTGGGTGAATACATATTTTAAACTCTTATGATCTATAAATATTTCCATCCGATCACCATACAAGTAATGCCTCCATAGCTTAAGAGCAAATACTACCGCCGCCAACTCAAAATCGTGAGTCAGATAATTTTTTTCGTGATCTCGAAGCTGCCGTGGTGCATAAGCTATCACTCTTCCGTGTTGCATCAATACACACCCAAGTCCTTTACTCGACGCATCATAATACATTGTAAATCCTCCAGAACCTACTGGAAGCATGAGAATCGAAGCTAAAATTAATCTCTTCTTTATTTCTTCAAATGATGTCTGGCACTCTGCTGACCAGTTGAACTTAGTCTCCTTACGTGTTAATCGAGTCAGCGATGCTAAAATTCTTGCAAAGTCTGCTACGAACCTTCTCTAGTATACTACCAATCCCAGGAAACTATGCACTTCAGCTACTGTCTTAGGAACTGGCTAACTCTCTACGGCCTCAACCTTCTTTGGATCTACCGTGACTCCTGCTCCAAAGATGATGTCCCTAAGAATGACATGTGATCCAACCAAAACTCACACTTGCTGAGCTTTGTGTATAATTGGTATTCTCTTAGAATCTGTAAGACCTTACGAAGATGTCCCTCATATTCCTCTTTGCTACTGGAATAAACAAGAATGTCGTCTTTGAAAACCACCACTAACTGATCTAGGTATGGCATAAAAATGTGGTTCATCAAATCCATAAATATCGCTGGAGCATTAGTCAGTCCGAATGTCATAACTAATAATTCATAATGCCCATATCGTAACCTAAATAATGTCTTGGGTATGTCTTGCTCCCGAACTCTTACTTGATGATACCCTGATCGAAGATCGATCTTAGAAAAAACCTTGGCTTTACTCAGCTAATCAAACAAATCATCGATCCTTGGTAATTGATACTTGTTCTTCACTGTTACAACGTTCAACTTTCTGTAGTCGATACATAACCGTGATGACCCATCCTTCTTCTTCTCTAGAACCACTAGCGCTCCCCAAGGTGATCCACTGGCTCGAATAAACTTCTTTGACTTCAGTTTCTCTATATGTTGGTACAGTATGTCTACCTCTGATGGTGCCATTTGGTAAATTTTATAAGATATTGGCCTTACCCCAGGGATCAATTCTATACAAAATTCAATGTCTCTTACTGGGGGTAACCCTAGTGGTTCTTCTGGGAAGACATCTAAGAACTCCTTAACTATCTCAGGGAGTTGTTCTTCTACTAACACTATCGCTGCAATCCTCTCTACATGTTGGTCTTCCACAGATCTGTCGAAGGTGAAACCTTCCGTGTCCGGCATACTAAATAATACCATACCCTTATGGCAATATATCATATCATGACTGTCTCTCAGCCAGTCCATGCCTAAGATAACGTCAAAGTTACACATAAAAAACTCGATCAATCGTGCTGGTAATGAACGCCCACACACTACGACCGGATACGATATACATATTCTACTAACTCCTACGAGCCCATTACCAGTGAGTATATTCAACCTCTCTGGCAATGCCTTGAACTCCAATCCAATACGTGTCGCAAATCATGGAGATACAAATGAATGAGATGCTCCTAAATCAAACAATGCTACAACAGGAAAGGATGGGACATAAATGTTACTTGCCACCACGTCGCCTAATGCTAAAGCCTCATCCAAAGACAAGGTGAATGCCTGTCCTTGGTCCCGTTGTGCTCCTCGCTGCTGTCTCCCTTGGTGACGCTGTTGTGGCCTCTGCTGGCCCTGTTGCTGGTACATCTCAGCTTGTGTCAGTAATAGACGCTGAGCTAATGGCCTTACTGCTATTGCTGGCCCTCTCTGCTGGATTGCCCCTGGTGCTTGCAGTGCTGGTAACTGTTGTACTGGCCCTCTTGGCCTCTACATCATCGAAATATTGGCAATCCGGTGATCTGGACTGCCATACCTCATACACAACCCATTGGCTGTCCTACATATATTTCTAGTATGGCCTCCCTTGCTACAGTAAGTGCAACCCACCGGTGCTCCATGGTGCTGTTGTTGTTGTTGATGTCTCGGCTGTTGCCGAGCCGGTACTGTCACCGTCGAAACTGCCTCCCTCCTCGATGCTGAATTATGGATACGAACGCCAGGTGATGGTGCTGACGTCCGAGGTACTCCTACACCCCTCCTCCATTCTGAGCATGAGACCTCTTCTGGCCTCATGTCCATGCCGATAACCTTTACATGGTAAGCTCGTACCTCCGAGCTGCTATCGGTACCTCTTCATAAGTCTGACAGTCGTGCCCCTCTACTAGTTGTAAAATCTTTAGATAAAGCCCTTGCTGGAATCTCATTGCTCTATCCGACACCGTAGCCACCATAGTTGGAGCGAATCTATTCAGCCTGCAAAACTCGGCTGCATATCCATCCACTGTTCTACCGACCTGCTTGAGACCGATAAATCTCTCTTAGAGCTCATACTGCGCTATGACTCCAAAATATTTAGCCCTGAATTGAGCCATGAAACTATCCCAAGGGATGGGATACCTCAAGCCAAACTCTACTGACGTCCACTAGTTACGGGCAAGGTCTTGAAGCTGCAATCAAACTTGATCAACTTGTTCATCAGCCGGAACCCTTGCTGCTGCCATAATGACCTCAATATCCTGTAACCAGGCATCTGCTGTGATGGCATCCTCTGTGCCATCAAAGTACCTTAGGTTAAGTAAAAAAATCTAACCGATGCCCCCGAATCAGTCTTTCCTCCTCTTTACAGGGCCGTCTGTAAACCCTGACTCAAAAAGACATTATGTTCTTGTTGTTGAAACTGCATATGCTGTTGCACTGCCATCTGGTTTTGCTGTGTAGCCATCATTCCTCGGAGGATCTCCAGTAATGTCGGGGTGTCAAGTACCATTGGTACTGCTAGGGCTATGGGTATTTCAGGGGCTGGTTGCTCGATATGTCCCACTTCTGGTTCCACTGTGCCAGCTTGTTCAATTTTTGGCTCTATTCGAATTTGACTCTGAACAGGTGCTACATCCCATTGTTGCCCAGGGGAACCCTGTCCTGCCATGCCTGCTGCTCCAGCAACTGAAGAAGCCCTAAAGAAAAGGACAATAACCATCAAGAACTGGATGGGAAGGATCAAGTAGGCAAGAAGTTTAACAGTTCAAGCGGTGGTATCGAGGAAGAAGAAGCAAGATATCAAGGGGGAATTTTTTTGATTGAGACTCCTATGACTATAAGACCCCACAAGTCTGAAAATACAGACCTACATGGGCTACCACTAAAATCTTGTCACGTCCCAGTACCAGAATACGGAGACGGACATGGCCAGCTCCCCAGTACAATGTATAGAACGTCGTACGGCGGTCACGACTGTAACTAGATAAGGGGGTGCATAGTACAAGAAAGTCACTTAGGGTCACATAGAACATCTATTGTCTCAATCAGTCAAGTAAAAACAGTAAATATAGAACATATATGACAAAGAAGTAAGGCATCCCAAACGCCCTGCCACAATATTCAAGAAACTAGCTATACAAAATGAGAAGGCTGGCAAAGTAACAAGAGTACATGACCATGATCAAATGCAGTCTGATTAATTACAATCTTGTAGGGAACTAAATATCTTTGTTCACGGCTAACAAGTGCCGGTGGTTAAACGCCAAAAATGAGTAAAATATGAAATAATGAGCAGGGAAGAAGAGACCCACTCGTTTCCCTCAGTTGCCATCTGCCTGGCGTGCGCCATTGTATAGGAGAAAGTACGCTTGATCCTCGGGTGATGGATCTAAACCTTGCCATGCAAAACCAGTGGGGTTAGACCCAAAATAGCAAGTACCACAAAGGAAGCACGAATGCAAAAATAAAACAAGGTTATGAAATAGATACCTATATATATATATAATTCTGTCTCGTAGTTTTGGTTCATAGCCTATCCCGGGAAGGGTGTTTTACCTTTGCATCCTCTTTGTGAGTCCGGGTATCCCGGGCACGCGGATGCGTATGCGTTGCATTTGCTCACTGGAATGGGGTTCGTACAAAAACTTATCCCGAGGTACTGGTGGAAGATTTTTGAGACTAGCCCTATCCATTGGTCTATGTGGACTGGACGCATGGGTCAGTCTTGAAAAACTGTCCGTCAGAGGCTCGTGTAACAACTAGCGATGCCTGTTGGCGGTCAGTCGTATGAGTAGTTGCTTGAGCTTGACGGAATCGCACTGCCCTAGACCTCTTCAGCTTAGCTACCACAGGCGCGTAGTATGAAGAGTCCATCTTTAGGTTTTTACCATTCTCAGTGGGTCATATAGGATCTGTGCCATATGAGATACGGTTAAAAACAGAGGTTCGGTTGCTATTGGGGGCGCATGCAACCTGCTGTCTACGGTTGTGATTTGATGTCGCATGGGCAGTATTATGCGGCCTCCTCCTTGGCCTCTTAGAAGCTGCCTTATCCCAGGTTGTCTGGCATCGTAGTATTTTTTTCTGCCAGAGTCTGGGTTCTGAACAGTCACTGCATCGGCCTGGGATGCCGCATAGATGTGGACGTTATGGGTGTTCGTCCGACGACCGTCATTGGCAACAGAGTGAGAGGCTGGAAGCGTCTGCTCCGCAGCTGGGTGTGGCGCAGCAGCCTTGACCACCCATGATCTGCGGGTCTTCGAGTGGGGAGCAACCTTTTGGTTGGAAGGGACTGCTGCATAGATAGTGGCCGCATGATGTGCGGTCCTTAAGGCTGGGAGAGAGACGGGGAGCGCATGCTTCACATTCTGTGGGTCTTCTTGGGCTTTGCTTGCCTCGGAGAAGGACCCACGTTGTCCTCGGAGAGCATGTCCTCGAACACTTGCTGTTCGAAGCGGACCACCAGCATCTTTTGTGTCGAGCTGAGCTTAGCCGCATCGGACTGTGCCACCGACTTCTCAATAAAGTAGAAGGACGTCCCCAGCAGAGTCGCCATCGTATTTTTTTATTTAAATAAAAAATGAGAACTGGGAGTACTAGAAGATAATCAAAGTGCAAATTTATTTTCTGGGGGTGACGATAGAGGGTTAGGAGTGTTGTAACTCTCTTTACTCCGTGGACGATCCGATGCAGTAGCTCTTCTCTCTCCCTTGAGTGTTGTTTCGCAGATAGTCAGCCAGCCCCTTTGTCCGGGTCTGGTACCTTACTATTTATAGTCATATTTGTGGCCGCATGGATTTTGGGCCGCATAGATGGCAAGATTTGCCACGTATCCCCTCTCAAAGGAAGGGTGCTACAACTATGCACGGGAATACGGGCTCCGCTGCCACGTGAACATTTGTTGGGATTTTGTTATTTGTTGAGTATTTGGACCATTCTCAACTGTGTAGGCGTGACTTGGTCAAATGGACACGTGGCCGCTATTTGGTTGGAGAGGACCACTCAGTTGTAACAGCAAGACTTGGTCGACATAGAATCTGGGACACATGTGGCCAAAGACGCACGGGACGTACGGAGTCTAGAACGCACGGGGCCTGAGACGCATTGACAGCATGGAGTCTGAAATACATGGGCTAGAGTCGCATGGGATGTATGGAGTCTGGGATGCATGGGCCAAAGACGCATGAACCGCATAGAGTCTGTGACGCATGGGCCAGAGTCGTATGAGGTCTTTTTGTCATGTTTGTCCATGTGGCTCTGCACCATCCTTGGGACTTCTGCCTCTTAGTTTGAGGCGATCAGAAAAATCCGTTTTGTCAAGATTCTGTTTCAGGCGCCATCTTTGTTATTAGGACGTCAAGTCAAGTCAACTTGCGGCCAGTTATCAGGACACTTATTTGAATCGCATGGGTGTCCCTTTTCTGGGTCGCTTGGTATCCATGCGGTCCATCATCTGTTGAGTTTTATTTGGGGGCGTATGGATGTGGGACGCATGGATGCGTCTTTTCCATGCTTCTACACATATATTAAATTATTTTATTGATTGCTGGTAGATTATTTTGTATAGATTATGGTTATCAAATTTTCTTGCTTAGTTTGGAATCTTGTAGTAGATGTCACAAACAAAACATGGATGGCTTGTATAAGGGTGAAAATTAACCGAGGTAAAAGCAATCGCTATAAACAAGCTTTGGTAAAAAATATTTTTACTTTAAGAAGTTATACTTTAGCATTTATATTAAATGCGTTGCTCCACCGAAGGGGTCGGCGAACCCAAAAATTCTAAGGAGGGTTGCTCTGGGTCTGTTATTGATTGTAAAATTTTTGGAGTCCAAATTATAAAGGAGACTCTGCCGAAATTTCCCAAAAGTTTTAAACAATAGTTTTTCGGAACGTCCGAATAAATAATTTTTCTCTATTTTAAGATATTAGAATTTTTAGTTTAGGATCAACCCTAAAATCTTAGATTACGAGTTTTATTAAATTTTAGGACGCGTATGACACTTATGCACGTGCACAAATGAGCAACAAAATAACATTTATTTATATTCCAAGGTGAGGAGTATAATTTCCATATTTTCAGGAAATTTTTCTACCATTTGGTATAGCTCCGTTAAGTGTGAGACCTTGAGTTCATGAAAAATAGAATATATATATATATATATATATATATATATATATATATATATATATATATATATATATATATATATATATATATATATATATATATATTATTGGATAATTAATGATTCCGCAAAGACGGAACGATTTTGCTAAAGAGATATTCTCACAAAATGTGTAGTCTCTGACACACAAGCCGAGGTACAAAACAGGACCTATAATTCAACTTAATTTGATTGCTAGATAGGAATGACTGTAATTTTTATAGAATTGTTTTGGGTGAGAGAGAACATTTTGATCACACCGTCGAACTCTTAGCAATATTAATTATTTGAAAAACTGATCAGTAGTTCCAGCATACGTATGGCCATACGATGACTGATGTGAGGCTTAGCTCACTTATTTTCCATTGGATCCAAATTTTGTAAGAGATCAAATTCGACAATTGTATATGTTCAATGTTTGACCTATGTTCCGAATTCTTGGAAAAGTTCAAGATATTCAACAATTGATTTTATTATCACATGATCCGAATTCTCTAAAATAAAGAAATTTGAAAATTGTTTATATTATGTGCTTATCACATTTTTATGTGATTCAAAAAATTATTAGTGATGCAATAAATATCACAATACCTGTGGGGACTGGAATCTAAGCACCATCAGCCAGAAAATTACTCGATCCTGGATATATGAGATTATTGCCGAGATAATAAGTGTTGATGGTGATCCAAAAACGTTATCTAAATTGCATTTGCATATAGGAATTTTGTATTATGAATTGTGTTTGTGACTGTGATTTGGACACTTTGTAGAATAAGTTTAGATAGAAATACGATACCTCATATTTCAAGTTTACACTATAAATCTTCAAAAATATTTTTTCTCAACTTCCCATATCAGTTATCTATTTTTATCTTCGGATATAACTTTCTCTTAAAACTTCAATTTTATTATTTGTCTGCTCTTGATATAAGGACTTGTTAGTCATTCTGACGACCTAGTTTTTGTTCACTAGAAAATGAAGAAGATGGAGAGAAAATACTGCCTCTATAAAGTATCGATGAAGTTGATAGTTGATGGAAGACAACTTTAATTGGGATAGTCAGCTTACTTCCATTTTAGCTGAATATGTAAATTATGTTTTGGAAGAAGACTTGTCTATGTAAATAAAAAATGTATAATATGTGGATGTTTTAGAATGTACCTTTATTATCTTGTACTTTATCTTAGAACCTACATGCGACAATCACAAGTATGATACTAAAGTATTGTATAGGTGCGTAGCCTGGAGATGTATTATTGCACTCAGATTTCGTACTTTGGGAATCGGGGCGTGACACCCCCACTCCCCCCATCTCCACCACCGCCCCCCACCTCCCCACCCCCGCTCCCTCCCCCTCTCTGCCATCTCTCCACCCTCTCTCCCCCCTTCTCTGTCCTAGCAGCCCCCGTAGCAGCAGGAACAACAACAACATCAGCAACAACAGCCGGTGAGCGCGACGAGCAGTGGAGAGCTCGGCCAGCGGCTGCTGGTGCTGCGGGGGCTGCAGGCGCGGGGGGGGGGGGGGGGGGGGGGACGGTGGCGATAGCAGAGGGGGGGGGGGGGAGGGGAGCGGCGTCGGTGTGCTGACCGCGGGAGGAGGAGGAGGTGGGGTGGGTGAGAGGGAAGATGAAGAATAAATTATGGGAGGGACAGTTGACTGTCATGACTGGCCGAATTCCGTCAAAAGTGGAAGGTCTTGTACATTACAGAAACAATGTGGGGTGCACCCTGATTATGGACAAATAAAGTGGGAGGTAAGTCAAAAATTTTCAAAAAAGAACACCCCTTAGTATAACAATTTTAAAATTGTAATTATAATACTTTTTTTTACGTTTTATATGAAAACATTACAACATTTTTAAATAGCTGGCCATTCATGGAATTTCTTTTGACCTTGACCTTGACCTTGACCTTGTAATCTTTTCCCGATTGCAAATCTATGTTAGATGCTTAATGGAGTTTACTCTGCAGGGAAGAACGTCTTCCCAACGACGACTTGGAAAGCGTTCTAAATTGATACAGAACCGAAGCACTACTAATTTTTAATAAAAAGGAAAAACTATCGTGAATGTAGTGTTGTAAATCAAATATAGTCAACTTATAGTGTTTGTAATGCAAAAAAGAAAAAAAGGAAAAAAGACGAACATGTCATTGTAACGAATTTATTTTACTTTATACCGACACAATATGCTTGTTTTCTTTGATGTCAAAAGCACTAAAGCTTTCGACAATTGTAAGTAAATATTCTGCGCTAAATTTGATTGCATATTATATGCATGTTACAAAAACTGCCAAGTAAACCTGAACGGTCTACGCTGCCATAAAGAAAAATCAGGAGAGGATCTCGACATGTGGGATCAAGTGATTTTACTGAATTTAATAGAAATAGATATACTAAACTTCAGAGCTAAGCCAATGGCTAAAGGTTACTACTTACTTGTAGCTAGCAAGATCGACAAATACTTGATAAATCAACCACGAAGACTGGCACATCCTCTACATCAAGTCCAAAAGTTGTTTCCATAGAAAAAAAAAAAAAAAGAAAAAAAATTCAAACTAGCTGGAGCAATACAAAATAATAGTATTACATGTTGATATATACTTTTTTGTAATATTTTTTTTCGGTTCGGTTTAGTAATTGCCAATACTTTTTAAGATGAAAATGAGAGATAAATTAGACTTCATTCACTATTTCAGGATAGAATTTTTTTTTTTTTCTTCTAAGGTGTCGACATAAAGTTTGCAAATGGTAATGATTTTCCTAGACTCAACTTGAATGTGTCAACACTTGGGTCTCCCGTATGCTCCTTCGGGCCCCTTTTCTATAGATCAATTTTGTTTTTGAAATTTTTTACGTTTAAGGTTGACCTCCCTCTCTTAAATTCCTGCGTCCGTCCTTGGCAGCCATCCAAACAAAGTCGGCCTGGGTGTGGTTGGGTTGTCATAGGGAGCTGATTTTGGTTGTCCTTTGAACCGGCGTCTTTTGAGGCGCTTCTTTATGTCTTGGAGGGGCATCCGCAATTCAGACCCCTAGCAGGTCACGCTGGTCCTGAGAGGTTGTCCTAAGTAGAATGGGTTGTCCAAGTCCGAACTTTTGTCTGACTTACCCCTGAACTGACTTTGGAGTAGCTATCCTACATTACTGTATGATTTTCTTGAAATCCATTTTTTTTTGTAGGTAGATGCAGAGAGTAACCAACTCAATTATCTACACTAAAGCAATATATATACAATCTCACAATCTCAACGACCTCGACAATAAACTGAAGTACAAGTGTTAAAGAACCCTAAACTTCTAGAGCGAGTATCTACAAGTGATTCATTACTTTTCTTCGTTCCAACAACTTCTTATTTCTTTATACCACTTAAGCAGTTGAGTCATGCAAGTAGCTCTAGATAATAATGGTGTAGATTTGAAAAGTATAATTGTTGATCACAGACATATATAAATATATATATATTGCTTGTAGACCTAGAACTCATAGAAACAAATCAAATTAAGAAGCGCATCTTGAATTCGGGACGTTTTCTCCATTAGAGTTTGAATTTGTGTGTTCCTTTGTTGGCCTAACTTGGTTGGACCATGCTAACTCATTATTCTTCCCCCTTTGCTTCTTACTTAGCCTTAGCCTTTTTGGTGGTTTGTTGGGAAGTCAAGGTCTACACGCTTAAACAAAGGCTAAGAACAATGAGCATGATGAGGGAAGAGAAAGCGAGAGGTTAGCCACCTTTCCTTGTCAAGACAATTAATCACATGCGCCGGCCCCTAATGTATAGTACCATTATACAAACTTTTGATGATTTCCTCCCAACCTAGATCCTAAGCTTAATTGATTACTATCAAGCTGCAATGGCAGGGTTGACGATGGCTGATATCCATCGATTCGATCGATCGATCGAATCGGTTCGGTGCCCTCGGTGCCCACGTTTCGGAAATCGATACGGAATTGTAACAATCATGCCTCCTCATCTGGAGATGTTTGAATTATGGATTTTGTTAACATGTGCTCTAAAGACAATAATTAATACATAATTTTTATTTTAAAATTTGTTATCAACATTCAATAAACATTAAAAAAAAAAATTACATTGGAAAATATCATCAAGATTCAATAAAATAATTTTCAGAAAATTTGCTCTACAAAAAATATTTTTAAATAAATTAACTAAAACGAAAGTATTTTAAAAAAAATGAAGTTACAAAAGCTTTCACCAATATATATGACGAAAATATGAAATATATATATATATATATATATATATATATATATATATATATATATAACATTTTCGCCAACTCGGTTCGCCAACTCTGTTGTCGAAAATATGACTATGGGTTCTTTTAGTTTGTTTTCTGTTGGTTTTTTGTTTGTTTGTTTGTTTTGGTTTATTTATTTTTTGTAATTTTTTGGGATAGTTGGGTTTGATTTTTTTTGTGTTGAGGGATTTTATTATTCTTTTTATGAAAACTTTCGACATTTTATGAAAATCCTAAATTATTTTATTTTAATTATTCTTGTAAAAAAAATATTTCATAACAGCTTGTTACCAAGTATGGATTGGATTGGTTTAAAAGTCGCTACTTAAAACCATTCAAAATCGAACCCTTCATAACCGTTCATAATCGGTACTCTAAAAACACCTCATAACCGCTACTCCCACAATTGCCAAGGAGACCCTTAAAGTGACTACCGTAATCGAAATTTAAATCGATCTTATTACGATTAGTAAATTATTTTATAATAGACAATTTTATCGTTAAAAAAATAAAAAATATATTCTCGTCCCATTTTTAAACATCTTCACACTGATATATTATATAATAATTTGTGAGGGTCCGGAGACACCAATTTTTACTCGTTAATATCGAATTATCGAAAAAAATTGAAAAATAAAATTACCCAAAGTAAAATTTGGAGATCAAAACATCATTTTTTGCGATTCTAAATTTTTTCGAAGTCTTTCAAACGGTAAAACGGTTTATCCCATAGTATTTTTCGCTACGATGTTTTTGGCACAAGCTGGACCTCGTTTCGATCTCTTACTCAAAAGTTATGATACTTTAAAGTTTTAAATTTTATACTTCTGTCTGTAACATGCGCGTTTTTGTTCAGATGAAAATTCTTTCTACACGAATTGTGCTACTCTCGTTGAAAACATACAAATCAATCTATTGTTTGACAAAAAAACGATTTTCGAACAAATAGTTATGGCCTTTCGAAGTCTGTTTGACGGCAGACATAATTTTCTTACGGTAGAAATTTTTAAATTTTTTGGATGTTCAATAATAACATATTTTATTTTTTATGTTAAATTTTATTTTTTTCTAATTTATTTTAAAAAAATATTGTTACAATAATTTTTTTAAGAGAACTAAACCTAAATAAAATTAAATCAAACACTTTTTTTTTCAAAAAAAAATAAAAAATAAAATCAACACTTACCCAAACATTAAAACCGAACAAACCCTCACCCACTGTCACGACCCGATTCCGTAGAATCGTTTGAGGCGTCCCCCGAATCGTGACCGCCGTACGGACCTGGAGTTGCGCCCGTACAAGGCTTTAATAATTTGCATAGCAAGCACATATTCAGAGTACACAGATAAATTGAACACAGATTTGAAACATAGAAAAGTTCTCTTTATTGATAATGAACATCTATTACAAAATCTTGAACGAGTTAGCTAATATGCCGAGCGGCTTACAAAAGAGATGACTCAAAATGAGATAGCAGTCCTGTACATTACATCCCTTTATAAACTCAAAACGATAAAGACCTCCAGGCTGGAGGACGGCTTTGCCACGGAGCTGCATTTGTGTATGAAGAGTTGTAGCTTCTGGCTTCAAAATGCTTCGAGGGCGCGGTGAAGATGCGCCAACAGTTGGACTGGATCGGGAAGACGACTTCGGCTCCTCGCTCGGTTCGCCTTGGTGCAGAGAACCTGTTTCAACGAGGGTCAGCATATCGAAACATGCTGGTGAAGGCGAGCTAGCCTGACTATACCAATCAACACGTTGTTTAATGAAGCATGCATATTTGTGGGTTTCTATCTTGCCTTAGTTCATTTACAAGTAAGCAGCATATAGAATTTACTGAAAATGAACGTGCCACCGTTCGGTGGATTTTACCTGCCCGTCTGAATTACCTGCACAATACTTACCATGCCTTCCCTGAAACGAAGACACAAGTTAGTATGCAACAGGTTTAAATATACATAGGATCACTGGCTTGATGCCACGAAGGGACGGGTTATAGTCTCAAGACACAAATGATATACAACGCAGGTGGCGAGCCCCGCTGCATAACACTTTGTCCCATAACATACGACTATACATACGTTCCGTCCGGATCGGATCGGTCCCGGCGCCCCGGTGACCGTCCGCGGAACTCATAACATACCTTGTGCACAAGTTGTCCGTGATCAAGAGCACTCATAGAATTAGCTCCATAGCATAACAGTTTTGCATAGTCATCCTGACAGTTTATTTCATAACAAGCATATATTTCCATACTTAGCACGATTCATAGAACAGTTATAAACGAACTAGCATACAGGATGATAATCGTTCATAAGTTTAGTTGACAAGCAATATTTCCAAGTCTATTCCCTTTTTATCTTGATCTCTTTTATTATTACTTGGTATCGTTTGATCGGGGCGAAGGAGTGAGGCTTGGAAGCAAGGCTAGCTAATCGGGTTGGTAGCCACTCACTTAGATTTTTGGAAAGAAGAAGGAAAGAGGTGCTTCACGACTCCGCTCGCAAGCCGCCTACTGCTCGTTCACCTGCACACGAACAGCTCGATTAATACTTCTTCCTCTCTTTCCAATCTCGGAATAGAAGTGCAAGTCAATGAACGAAAACAATGAAAACCATCGAAACCGTTCAAAGAAAACAAGCAAGTCCCAAAACCAACTCAAAGCACGAAAGCAACAAGCGACATCGAAAACCGAGGCAATAAAAGATAGCAGCGGAGAGGTCCCTCCTGACTCTGCCGCTAAGCCGATCCTTGGGGCGCAGTCCACTGAATATGGGAATCGATTCCGAAGAAACAAATCCATAACGAAGACGAGTTCTTAATTCAATCTATCCCGATCGAACGATACCGTCTTGTGTTTCTTAGCCGCGCTCCTCGAATAGGAGGAACGGGGCGCTACACCCACCCACCCGCGGGTCAAAGTGCTGAGGACAAGATTGGCCAAAATTTGACACTCTCGATTTTTACCATCCGAGATGGCGATATCTATCGTCAATTCAAATTTTTAAAAAAATAGTATCGTTATAGTTAATTTATTTAAAAATATTTTCTGTACAATAACATTTTTGAATAATTTTTCAATACAAAAATTATTTTTTTTAATGTCTACTGGAGGTGGATAACAATTTTTATAGTAAAAATAAAATTATGTATTAATTATTCTTAACAATTTTTTTGAATTTTTGCAAGTATTGTGGTGCCATTCATATATATATGCTAAGTACTCCCTCGGTTTGCTAGAGATCTATCACAAACTTTCAAAAGGAATCACAAATTATAAGCAAAATTTTTTAAAATGAAATAGGTACTAGTACTGTCTCCTCTAGCTAGTAAATGACACTAACAAAATTAATAACAATCTCAAAACATTGTGTATATATTAAGCCCTAAATCGTATATATCAACCCTTTTTGTAGGAGTCTAGCAAAGCAAACAAGCAGAGAGAGTCCTGATTAATTAAAATATAGGAAAAATAAAATTTGAAATCACAAGCGTGTCAGCGAACTACTTGACATATATACAGTAGTGCCGGAGCTATCCATGGGTTCGGTCGAACTGTAGTCCGGTCCAAATTTTAATTTTTAATTTTTTTTTTTGAGAATTTTGAAGATGTTTTTAATTATTTTTTTGTTTTTATTTGAAGTATGCAAAAATTAAGTGATAAATAAATTCTCAAAAAATTAATATTTTATATGGTACGATACTAGTGTCTGTATGTCGCTCAAGTTATATCTAAAGTTCAATCCTTTCTAATTATAGAAACTAGCTTTGCTATATATATATATATATATATATATATATATATTCAGTTGATTGTTGAAAATTTTTCTAGGAGAAAAAAGAAGACACTATTCAGGTGCAGTAAATCTGGTACCTTTTATATGATACTCAGTTGCTCAAGATCTATCACAAACATATTTGATAAAATAGACACTAGTACTCTCTCCTACTCTAGAACTTCTCAATAACAATAATAACAATGGCGGAACCAGAAATTCGAACTGTGGGATGGACTGAGATGAGCTATGATTGACTGAGATAGAAACTAACTTATATGGAAAGAAATAAGTATATATAAAAAAAAAAAAAAAATTTGGTGGTCTGGTGCCCACCAAGCCCTTAAATAGTCCGCACTCGAATAATAATCTTAAAAACTTGGACTGCTCTAGAAAGAAAAGTGCAACACCGAACTCGAGTGACTCTTGTAGTTACTGAGGAGAGATATAAGATCCCGACTGGGTGGTAGAATGTCAGTAGATCGAACCACGGAGGAATATTATTTCTTCCATTTATAAATGATAGGAGTTGAGAGGCAGTGGATCTAAAGACATGCAATACAGCGTGCACAAAAGTTCCGAACATTACGTCGGAGTTTGTGCGTTATGTCGGAAAGTGTGTCTGTGTGAAAAATTAGCTAGAATCGATCGTCAGAAATTTTTGCTAGGAGAAAGAAGAAGACGTACATTGCAAGTGCAGTGTTGGTTCAAACTCATGTCTTGCGCAACATTTACTAGATGTATAAGTGACTGTCATATTAAACTACTTAAACGTGGAACATATATGATAGTTAAAATAATGACCATGTTAATTTCTCATGATAATCATGAAGCCATTGACTAAAATAGTGACAGAATATTGTGCTTGCAAAAAGGTTCAACAAACCAATTGAATGGGTGCAGAGATAAAATATATTTAAGGGAGGTTGCTGGTAGGGCTATACCCCCAATAAATAAACATGAAAATATTGCATCAGAACGATGGTTGGCATAAATAAAGAAGATGAGAATTCGTTCATGGTAGGTATGTTGACAACATAGGAGTTGGCTGCAATAAATTAGACGAAAGAACTCATTCATCTTCATTTTTCATTTTTTTTTTTTTTTTTTTTTTACAAAACATAAAAAAAGTTACCAAAGAACCAGTATTTCAACACTTGTTAGACTCGCTTGCTAGATCATATAATGAAACAGATGCAGAGAGTGTGTTTGATATAATTAAAGCCGAGAACATAATTTTGTACGATTGGCTTATTGGTGTAAACGATAAAAGTCGTCGATTTGAACATTGGATAACAGCGTATGCTACTTGTCCTAGATTAGATATTAACACTTCTAATCTTGCTGAATGTTTCAATAGCTGGATTAATAAATTACGAGATAAGCCAATAACAATACTTTTCGATGGTATTAGAGCCAAGATTATTACACTTCATGACAATCGTAGAAAGAATGCTGAAAATATAGACATAAATTATTGTCCGAAGATGTTAAAGACCATGGCTTGTATTATCAAAGAGAAGAATCACCTAGAAATATAAGCTATTGATAGTTATAAGTTTGAAATAATAGATCGTGCAATAAGTAGAACCTATATTGTTAATATAACTGACAGATCTTGTACATGTTTTAGATGGTACCAAACTTATATACCATGTATACATGCATATTTTGTTTGTAGATATTGCAATATTAGTATTGATAATTTTTATCCTGCAGTATTTTCGACGAAGAACTTGAGAAGTGTATACGCACCAAAAATGGAGCAAATTCCAGTTCCCTACAAGATCGATCCAAGCTCCTTTGGTTAGAGGAAAAATTGGGATACCAGATGTAAGACGCAAAGCCGGAAGACCAAAGAAGAATAGCATCAAACTCCGGAATTCATCGACGAGAGATCTACGTTGCAGTAATTGTGGTGCTATTGGACACAACCGAAGAAGATGTACTAGTCAACCGAGAGAGTAAAATAGAATTGTTCAATAGTGAGTCTGATAATGAAAGTCTACTTAAGAATTGTTCAATATTGTAATAGTGAGTCTGATAATGAAAGTCTACTTAAGAATTGTTCAATACCCAAATATTGCAATCAAACATTATTACAAATCATACAAATATTGCAATCATACATTGTTACAAATTATCTACTCATCCTCCTCCTCGTCTTGTTGAGTTTGGGTAGGCAGCGGTGCTGATGGAGTCGAAAAAAATTGTGTGAATATTTGGTAGCTTTCATCTCCAACAGTCTGGTAACTCGGTCCCGCTCCAGCATACTGGTCAGTAGGGCCCGCTCCAGCATACTGGTAACTCTGCAGCATCCCTCCGACGACAACGAGAGTGTCTCTGTCGTACAAAGCCGGTCGGATAGTCTGGTGGAAGACGTGTTTGTACTGGAGGCATTTCAGGTTGTAAACCCCCTGAATTTTTCAATTTATTAAATCTTGGATTTTTTCCAATTTTCTGGAATTTTCTGAGAATTTTCTGTAATTAAAATCAAGGTTTTCAATTAATAAATAATTTTTAATTGGCAATAAATAATATTAAAATATCATGAAAATAATATTTTTGGGTGTAAAATGGAAAACTGGACTTAGGGTAATTTTTCAGGATTTTTCTGGGCCTCAGACCTATTTCTAAATGCCTGAAAACTATTTACTTAATTAATTAATTAATTATCTATTTTTTTTTTTTCTTCTTGGGCCGGCTCGTTAGACTCCGGCCCAGCCCGCCCTTATCGGGTCGGGTCGGGCTCACCCGAACCCGACCCGCCGCCAACCCGACCCGCCACTGACCGGTTCCCCCACGACTCCGTCCCCATTTTTCCCGGCGCCGACTCCGGCCACGTCGTCGGAGTCCGTGTCAGCCCCGTACCCCGCGCGGCACGACCTCCCCCGATCCGCCATTGCCGGCCACCTCGGCCTCCTCGGCTCCCCTATTTATATCTCCTCCCTCCTCCTCCTTTTTCCCCTAACCTAACCCTAAATCCACTTCTCCGGCCACCCTCCAGCCGGCGAGCCACCACCCACTCACCTCGACCGCCCGCCGCTACCGCCCTCCTCTGCTCCTCCTCCTCCTCCGCCGCCTCAGGCACCGCCAGCAGCCGGGGTCGACCCGCAGCAGCCCGGACACGCGAGCAGCCGACTCCGGCCGCCCCTCCTCCCCGCGCGCCGCCGTCCACCGGCTCCGCCCAACCCCGGCGAACCTTTCCCGGCCCTCTCCGGCGCCCCTCCGGCCGACCCCCGCCGTCTACGGCCATCCGCAGAACCGAAACCCTAATTCCCCGATTTCCTCGTGTCGTGTCGGACACGACACGGACACAAAAATCCCTGTTTCTCGAGCCGGTTCAGGTACTCGTATCTTGCACCCTGTATCTCCGTTTTCGATTCCGTAAATTTCTACGCGAAGCCTATATGACCCTCTCGGTGTCCGGACAAACCGTTCGGGGCATCGCGTCCTGTGGTGATCGCACACCGCGATCCAAAAACAGGAAAAACCAGACCCTGTTTCACCCCGGAACTGAGTGCGCCCCGCCAAACGGGACGACTTGGCCGCGTGCGGTCTTCACAGATACGTGCGCGTCGTCGATATGGACGTGTGAGATTTCGTGGAAGCTGATTCGGGTGTGCGTGCACACCGGAATCAACGCGTATCCGCGGACATCGTCCCGTATCCAACTTTTCGGCAATTCGCCCTAACTTCTTGTACACTCGTCAGATCGAGACAAAACTTATGCCATCGGACTCGTAGCGATACGCTGGTCCTGTGGGTCAAGTTTGGTTCAATTCTGAGAACGTTGACAAAATCGCGTGTCGTGGGCCCCATAGGTCCCGCTCGACGGGCGATTTTGTGTTCGGCTCATCGGAATCCAAATCTGGAAGTTCCGTTGGGTTCGTATCAACGTTCCTGATTTGTTGACACTAAGTTTGGTGAATTTGGAGACCTTTGACCCGGACACGTTTTTCGGTGCAAAGCGGGCCCACCGGCGGACCCCGTTTTGGCCCGAAACTGCCGTTTTTGTCCTTGTCTTCAAATTGGACCCAAGAACAGGCGTTTCTAGCTATTTGATATCTTCTGAGCATGATGGTAATGTCTATTTCAGCTTTTGGACTCATCTCTGGAATTTTTCCCCAAGAGCCAATATTAATCAGATCCAAACAACAGGTAAGTACCTGCACTTCAAGTTAAATCTTTATATTGTGATAATTAATTCCCTGCTTTACTAGTACCCTTGATGATTATACCTAGTGTTAGAAATACTGGATTTCATGTCTTGAATAATTGGAGTTCATGTCTTGTTTTTCATGTCGGGTGGGAGAATACTAGGAGGCATGTAGTTTACCCTTTTCCCTGCCCTGTTTAATAGCTGTTGGTACGCGACTGTACCTCAGCCGGATCTCGATTTCCCCTGTTTAATAGCCGTTTATGACGGCCGGATTAGCCTTATAAACCCCTACATGCCAACTATGTATTCTAAAAACAAACACAAGTTCACACAGATAGTTTCTGGTCTTGTTATATATCTTGCTGACGGTTGTAGTTTCATTTCCTGTTTCATTTATTTCTGTTTCTCATATTTCTGTTTACAGTTTTAACTCTGAGATAATGATGTTCTGTTATGCAATTTCTCAACATGTTATTCAAATCAATTGTCATAAATATTTAGTTTAACCTTGTTGTGCACTGTGTACTTTGCTCCTTTCCTGACTGGATCTGTTGATTTAGGCGATGATGAGGACCTTGCCCCTACTTATTATGGTCCCTATGAGGGGACTGATGATACCTATGAAGAGCCAGAACCCACCCAGGAGACCCCTGCTGCAGAGTAGCTAGTAGTAGCTATCTTTTATTCTGTTTCTTATCCTATTAATCGGGTTTGTCCCCGATTTTATTCTGATTTTCTGTACTAAACATTTGAATCTGTTGTCACATTTATTTCAATTGCAATCTTAAGTTTCTGTTCTCACTATTATCTTGCCTATGTTAATTGTGAATGAGCTAGTTAGTAAATATGGAATTGACCTAGACAGCGTACTACCGCCGACTCTGCGGCGTAGGCTGGACGTACCCACGCACTCGTGCCCGAATTTTCGGGTGCGGGTCGTGACACAGGTTCCCGTCCAATACCCAGATGATCAACACGAGTCACAAGTTCCTCCATAAGAAGTCGACTTTGTGGGAAAAGGTTTATATCAGGTTGTTGCAAATATTGTCGGTATACACCACTCTGAAATATGAAACTTATAAATTAATATATTTATCATATCTATGTATATGTATTTTTAAAGTATAATGAAGTCATACCAAATCATGCATGCCATCGGCAAAAGCACGCAGAGTAGAATCATCTACGGATCTACTCTTGAACCTTTGCTCCTCATATTGGTATACTCGGTTGCTCATAAGAGGTCATCCCCACCATTGCCTATAGTCCAGGTTACCCATGTCTGCATAATATAAACAAAATTTTAGCAAACTATTCACACTAAATCAATACGAATAATGAGTAACTTAGAACTTATATTCCTCAGCAGATCTTAGTCCGGAAGACGTGTCCCTCACACTATAATTCTCGAACTGATTATTCCAGTCAGCAACGAGACCAAGGATTCGTTGTAATACATTTGCTGCCTCATAACCGACTGTCGGTGGATCATCGAAAATTATTGGGCTCATTCCGAATTGTCGAAGAACACGGTCTGCCGGATGGTACATGGTGAAGCGATCATATATAATATAAGATCTGTGTAAAGTAAACGAATATGATGTCCTCTTGATTTCTGGAGCATCATCTTCACATGTGTAAGGTAACCAGGTAACCTATTTAAAGATATTGTATCAAATAGATGTGATGTTTATCTACGATCAAAACTAAAATAATTTAAAGATATTTATTAGATATTTAAAAATTACCTCATGATACTGCACTGTATCAAATTGGCTACGATAAAGTGATACACTTATGTATTGGTAGTGTTGATAATCTACTACATCTGTGGGTCATCGCATAGCAACTGGAAATACTCCAACATCACTGAGAATGCTAGTAACAGGCCTACCAATATAGAAGTGCTCGTAGGACCAGAACTATAAAACAAAAATATGACATTAGTACAAACAAAATTTGCGTATAAAATTACTCTAACTTTTTTAGGTCTTTCATTCATACCTGAATCAGTGAAATACATCCGCAAATACTCTTGCGATTGGATCTCACAAATTCTGTCAAATTGGCGTATAAAAAGGCAAGAGTAGCAGCTCCCCACGCATGCTGAATAGGTTTTGTCAAATCATCTAAGAATGGTAGAAACTGCACATTTAACATATTTTTTGATGCATCGAAAAATAGAATTGCACCACATAAACAGAGCCGATACGCTCTAGTGCAACGAATGACCTGAAAATATTAAGTGTTACATAGACGCTAAATTAAGTCATAAATAAATATTACTAATAAAAATACATACCCGCATTTCATCTACATCAACCACCCCGTCAATAGTCTGATGTAGGTCCATGAAGTTGCCACGAAACCATGTAAACTTCACAAAATTGCTGTCTTTTATACCAGATGGAGGGCTAACACCGAGATACCTCATGATCAGATCAGATCCCTTTAAGTGCGGATCAAAATATATAGCGTCACCTTTAATAGGTAACCCTGGTATATTTGTCACATCAAATAGGGTGGTCGCCATCTCGCCGAATGGGAGTGAAAAAGTGTTGCGTTCAGGCCACCAACGCTCCGCAAGACTTACAACCAAATGAAGATCGTGGATTAAATATCTAATACGATCTATATAGTGGAATCCAAAGGATTCTACAAAAGCCTTTTGGACAGAATTTAGCTCCCACGTACGATAATTTCTTTCGGTCCGCCAATGTACATGGATCCGGGTTCGTAAACCAAGATCATGGTCATATAACTATAAAAAATATATGCATTATATTTTGTGTGTAAATTACTTAACTTAGAAACTTATAATTTCAAAAATTACCTCGCCAGTAAATATCCGACTAGATATGTGGTCTTCACGTTGCTTAATAATAAGTTGGGTAGTCGGTCCACCAGGAATACGACCGTCATTGTGGTTAGCCATCTCCAAAAATGTAGATTATATGATGAAGGGGGATTGCTATGAGGAGGAGTGGTGTGAGGAGGAGGAGGAGAAGTGTCGTGAGTAGGAGGAGGAGGAGGAGAAGTGGTGTGAGGAGGAGGAGGAGGAGGAGGAGTGCTGTGAGTAGGAGGAGGAGGAGTTGGGAGGTACTTATAGGGAGGGGAGGGGGAAAAGTTGAGGGGAGGGGGGGGGGGGGGGGTCCGAGAAGGGGAGGAGTCGGGGGGGTCTCCGAGGCATTAGGGGGGTCTCCGAGACGTCGGGGGAGGGGAGGATAGGGGCCCGCCAACTGAGTTGGCGAGCTTGTCCCGAGTCCGCCAACTGAGTTGGCGAGTTCCTCTCGAACTCTGGGCCCCGCCAACTTAGTTGGCGAGTTATTCTCCTTCCTGTAAATACATCAAAATTTTTCCTTCTTTTATAATTTTATATTAATATATTACTTTTTTTTTAAAAAAACGTTGTATAATTGATATAGTATTTATGTGTGTGTAATTAAGGTTGAGTGAAGGATCAATCTTTTACTTTCTGTACGGTCACACTTGGGTGAAGTCACTTTCAGTTTTATACATATGTTGCTAGTTTAGAAGTGCATTGATCAATGAATTTAAGTCCTCGTTACTATACAATCAGAGTAGGGTGAAATTGAAAAGAGGATATATGCATTTAAATGCATCATCCTATATTTATATGCAAAGTCTTTTGTTTTTCCTCTGCATTTCGTTTTCACGTTACGTTTTTTAATTATGAAGTGAGATCAACTTAAATCCTTAGGGAATAAAGTTAAGGCAAATTATAAGGGCACTACACATTTTACTCGGAGCTAGTCCATTAAAAATTTACAAAAAATTACAAGTTTGTCATCCTAAAAGTTACTTGGGGCTAGCCCAAATTGTTATCATTGATAATTACAAGTTTGCCACTCCCAAACTCGGGACTGTTATAATCAGGACTGTCAAAATTTTGACAGTCCTACCACTTGGAAGGACTGTCAAAATTTTGACAGTCCTACAAATTGTTAAGACTTTCATAATTTTGACAGTCCCACAAGCTATGTGGACTGTCAAAATTTTGACAGTCCTAATTTTAACCCACTGAAAATTTTATATAAAACTAGGACTGTCATGATTTTGACAGTCTCACAAACAATGAGTACTGTCAAAATTTTGACAGTTCTCATTTTAATTGTCAGGATTTTTTTTTAAAGTTTTTTTCTATTTAGTTAGTTTTGGATTTTGATTTTTTTTATTTAGTTTAACATCCAAAATAAAATATGTTATCATTGAAAAAAAAAAAAAAATCTACCGTACGAATATTACGTCTGCCGTCGATCAGACTTCGAACGGCCATAACTATTTATTTTCAAATTGTTTTTCGTCACACAATAAGTCGATTTGTATGTTTTTGACGAGAGTAACACAATTCGTGTAGAGAGAATTTTCATTCGAAGTAAGACGTACATATTATAGGCAAAAATATAAAATATAAAACTTTGATGTATCATAACTTTTGACTGGGAGATCGAAACAAGGTCCACTTTGTGCCAAAATGACCGTATGAAAAATTACTTCGGGATAGACAGTTTCACCGTTTGACGGACTTCCCAAATTTTTAGAATCGCAAAAAAACGATGTTTCGACCTCCAAATTTTACTTGTGGTATTTTTTTATTTACAAAATATTTAATGTACCAATAATAAATTTACTATTTTAAATAACAGAATACTTTAACAAATTTTAAGGATAGAAATTTGGGATTTTGATACATATCGACAACTGAGTTAATTTATTTTAATTTTTTGTTAATTTTAAAATTTCGATACAGTAAATTTACTATTAATTTATTTTAATTTTATTTCGTTAAAATATTTTCTTAAATAAAACATAAAATTAACAAAATAAATTGGCAATCCACCAATTAACAAAATAAATTAACAGAAAATAAATTTTAGGACTGTCAAAATTTTGACAGTCCTACCAATTGGAAGGACTGTCAAAATTTTGACAGTGCTAAAAATTCAACATATATTTTTAGGACTGTCAAAATTTTGACAGTCCTAAAAATATATGTTGAATTTTTAAATATATGTTGAATTTTTATGACTGTCAAAATTTTGACAGTACTAAAAATATATGTTGAATTTTTAGGACTGTCAAAATTTTGACAGTCATTCCAATTGGTAGGACTGTCAAAAGTTTGACAGTCCTAAAAATATATGTTGAATTTTTAGGACTGCCAAAATTTTGACAGTCCTAAAAATCAACATATATGTCAAATTTTGACCGTTCTTCTATTTTTTTTTTCTTTTTTGGTTTCCTGTGTGCTGTTATTTTTCTTTGTCATTGTGTTATTATTCATGTCTTCCGGCGGCGGAGTGGAGGACCTGGTGGTAGCGACGGAGGAAGAAGGGGAGGGAGGAGCGGCGGACGGGGTACGAGACGGAGGAACGGGAGAGGAAGGAGGCGGCGGAAGGTGGGGGAGAAGGCAGAGGCGACGACGGCGACGGAGGAGGAGGACGAAGTCTCGGAGGACGGCCGACGGGAGGGGGGAGGGCTCCGGTGGGGTGGGGAGGGTTTGGGAGGAGGGTTTCAAAGTGGGCTATTATGAGTAAACTAATGGGCTAGTGTGAGTAAACTTTGCTCATTAATGAGCTAGCTCCAATCCTGGGCTAGCCCCAAGTAATAATAGTAGTGCCCTTATAATTTGCCTAAAGTTAAATATATGTACTTTCAGGAAAGGACAATAAATTTAATAATATAGAACATATATATTGAATGAAGAAGATAATTTTATTATTATTTCGGGTATATATATATATATATATATATATATATATATATATATATATATATATATATATATATATATATATATATATTCCCATAATTTAATTTTCAACACCCAAGAGGCTCGATCCCGCAACCTCCTAGGTGGTATGTCTCGGTCTTAACCGTTAGACTATGACCACATTGACAATATATATAAAACAAAGTCGATATATATATATATATATATAAAACAAAGTCGAAGTCGCACCGTACCGTGCTTTACCTGCACTGCATCCATCACCATCACACCACCTAATTCCTCCAAAGAAAAATTAAATTGTGTCTAGGGAACTCGATTCCGCAACCGTCTGAGATGGTATGCCTCAGTCTTAACCATTAGACTAGGATCTCATTGACAATATATATATATATATATATATATATTCCAAGCAATTATCAAATAATATATGAATTATATAAGTGATATATAATAAATATCTATCGAATTTTCACACCGATGTAATTGGATGGTTCTAGAGGATGAAGCGGTCATGAACGTTGATAAATAGGGACATAAATGTACCAAATGGTTATGTTGAGTGCAAGGTGGGGAATATGCTCATTATAATTTGTGATGAAATTAAAGGGGACCAGGTTTGTTACATTCTTATGCTTGGTTTAAGAATTGGGAAACGTATAATAGAATGTATATACGAGAACACCACTAGAGTTGGAGACTAAAAAAAAGTCGACTACATAGAAAAATTATATCTTGTTTCTACATGATCATGTTTATATTTCTTTTCTTTTATATGCACCCAAAGATGGCTAGAACTAAAGAACAACTTGCGATGCTTAGTGGGCAAGATCAGGTGAAGAGTGATTCATGCACTGCATCATTTGGATTAACATTGCCCACTAAACAATTTTTGATGCACGATCAAGAAAAATAAACAAAAAAAGATTATATATATATATATATATATATATATATATATATATATATATATATATATATATATATATATATGAACGGCCTCTATACGATTATTAATATTGTAGCTACTTAATTAATTTGGTTCTCATGATGCATAGAGGCCAAAGTAGCAAAATATTTTTGCGCGACGTGTGACATATGGAGACGTATACCTAAAGTAGGAAAAAAAAAAAAGAAAAAAGAAGAAGAAGGGAGGTGAGGTGATCATCCGAGAGTTCTTTGTTGCTTGGTCGGGGAAGCAGAGATAATTGGCACAATTAATATATATATATATATATATAGATACATAGTTAATTCAGTCTTATCCAAAATATATTTACTTAGTTTATATCCAGTAGCATGTGTTGTAGTTGAGGACAAGCTAGAATCTAACATTGGTGCTGTGGTACCATCATCGCATTTGTTTCGAGAATCTTCAAGTCACTATGCAGTGATATTTAAGGTGCTATGTGTCGTGCGCATGTTCGATCTGTAACCTCTATAGCTAATATTATAGGATTAGCGCTGTAATTAGGTTCCAGTATCTTGACTTGCTTGCAATTAGTATTTTTCTTTGAGTTTCTGTATAGTTTGTTATGGAATATATATAGTAGAATTATATGGTTAGGCGCCAATATAACTATTACTTGTATCCATATAGTTCAAAAATATTTTGCAGTCCAGTCCAGCTGAGAATCAACAATCCAAATGGTAGAGCCATTAATTTGCTGGGCAAGCAACAACTGCTGGATTTTGAGAAACGATAATTTTATTAAAACTCCAATAACTCAAAATACAACCATCAGCCCAAGTCACTGCTGTCTTTTAATCATAATACGTACATCGTAATCAATGCTATGAATAATCCCAGTAACGGAAGAGGACAGTCCTTCAAAAATACGACGGTTTCTCTCCCGTCAGACATGTCAGATTGTGGATGCTAATCTTATTCTTGTTTTCGAGAACCAAGGTGATCCCCTTCCTCTTTAGTTGCTAAGCAGCTCCATGATCTCTCTCATTCCCATACCGCCACTAGTGCCTAGTTGGAGTAGTCTGCACGGTTTCTGCCAAATGAGCCATGAAAACGGACAGAGGAAGAATAAGTGACTGCTCACCTCCCCCTCGCCCCCATAGAGTGTACAACCATGTCCACCCATGGTTACGCCAAATCTGGCCAGTCTATCAAGGGTCAGCAATCTATTAAGACATACCTTGTACATGCATAATTGCATTTTTTGACCAAGTCCTTTTGGCCAAATGAATTCAAAACGAGGGACACGCGGGTACTGTATTCGGACACTTTCATATACGTTCTTGTGAACAAACTCTCCATTTGGCGTCCCCTTCCATCTCCAGATGTCTGCTGTCAATGTAGTATCCAAGTGGACCTTAGCAATCGTATGGGCAAACTGTCTGGTCACATTATGTGCCCCTGGATTCCACTGTCCCTATCGAACAATGCAACTGACCCGTTCCCCTCTCTGAGAGGTTGCAAACACACCCCATCCAAGCATCTCAGCGAGGCTTTGGTGCTCGAGCCAAGGATCGAGCCATAGGCTCGTATTTTCTCCATCTTTCATATTTCGAATTATCTCCTTCTTGACCAGATGGCGATATTGAAGGATGGTCTTAAAAACCACCGAGTCATTGTTGTTAGCTTGTCGGTTCCAGAAATTGTCACCACGAAGATACTTACTTTTCGTCCACTTTGCCCACAAGGAGTCCTTTGTGATGAACCGCCATACAAGTTTCATCCCCGCCACGTCCCGAAGTGCCAGTAGTGATTGCAATCCCACTGCACCTTCCTCCCGCGGTCAAAACAAGGTCTCCCATTCGATAGCGTACAAACCTCTGCTACATGAAATTCGCACAGATCCTCTCATTTTTTTGTATAGTGTCTATAGGGAGTATGATAGTCTGCAACCAATACATCGTAATTGTAGTGATGACCGAGCGCACCAACTCGATACGGCCTCCAAAAGACAGACATTGGACATGCCAGCCATCAATACGATGTTGCCCGTACTCAACTAGTGTCTCACAATCAGAGTCCCTAGCATAATTTATGGAGAGCGGGACCCCAAGATATTTTACTGGCAGTTCACTACGCTCAATTCCAAGCAGAAATGCTCTTTCTTCCTTATTTGAATAGTGGGAATTGAAATACACTTTGCTTTTGTCTCTATTAAGATGCAAACCACTATTTTTGCCGAACACCTCCATGATATGTGCAAGCTCACCCAAACTGTCATTCGTAGGTGACAAAAATACAAGCAAATCATCAGCATATATAAGATGAGTAATATACGGACTGACCTTCTTTTGAATCGGGACGATCCTCCTCCTGTGCACTGCTGAATCAATAAGGCAAGTAAAGTATTCCATAACAAGAGTGAATAGGTATGGCGAGAGCGGGTCCCCCTTGTCGAATGTCACTATTGCTATGGATGAATCCATATTCCTTGTATAAGAACGGAGAAAGTAGGCGTCGACACACACTCTCATACCCTGTCAACCCAGACTTTATTAAATCCTATTGCAAGCATAAGGTGGCACAGAAAATCAATTTGACGATGTCATATGCTTTCCGGAGATCCAGTTTAATGCATGCCTTTTTTCCTCCTAGCTTATTAAAATCTCGCACCATCTCAGGCGTCAGGAGAGTAATGTCTGTAATATCTCTTCCTTTGAGGAAAGCTGCTTGGTTGGGCGAGACCAGCTCTAACATGATTCGCTCCATCCTCCGACACATAAGGTGGGTAATTAATTTATAAAGATAATTGCAACAAGCGATCGGGTGAAACTCCGCAAGTGATGTAGCACTCTCCTTCTTTGAAATGAGTGTGAGAAATGTTTGATTAAGCTTTTTCAGCAACTTCCCATTTGTGAAGAAGTCCTGGATCACCCCTAGTACTTGATGCTTGATAACCCCCTAGTTTTTTTTGTAGAATATGCTGCCAAAACCATCTGGGCTTGGTGCTTTGTTGGGATTTGCACCCCGAATGATTGATTCCACCTCCTCCATCTCGACTGGTGCAAGTAAGGTAGCGTTTGCGAAAGGAGTAACCAGTCTCTTGCAAATTGCCTCATGAAAAACATTAGTATAATCAGTTTGATTAAATATTTCAAAGTAATACCTGGTTGCTTCCTCTTGTAGCGCAGCAGAAGATACTACTTCCTTTCCGTTAGGGTCGTGCAATTTTCCAATGTGATTATGATGTTGACGCATCTGAATCACATCATAAAAGAATTTGGAGCAAGTATCACCCTTCCGTAACCAGGAACACTTTGCTCTCTGTGCAAGTTCTACCTCCTCCTGAGTCCGAAGATTTCCAACCTCCTCAACGAGCCTTTGCTCCTCGTTAGCCAGCGTCTCATTGTATAGATCCGCCTTGGTTTGAACCTGTCGGAGCCTATCGTCCATATTTGGAAGGTTGTTTGGGGGTTTGACTTTACACCATTGCTTGAGGGATGCTGGCCTTAACCCGTTTAAGAAGGCAGACCAGCTGGAATTGTGGATACCCATTTACAGGATCACACATACCTCTGGCGACCGCCCCCTCATATCCCTCCATCAGATGTCATTTATTATTATATTTAAAAGGAGGAGGTTTGCCACTCTCCCGGACTGAGAAACACAGCCATAAAGGTGAGTGGTCCCTGGTACCCGCCGTCGCACCATCTACCACTAGGTTTGGGAAGGAGTTAAACCACTCCCGATTACCTAGAGCCCTATCAGGTTGGCAAGCCACCCGCTTCCACACAGATTTATTAATCCAAGTCCCAATATGTCATATTCTGTCCAGATTTTGCAAACCCGACTGGAGAAGACATTGTTGGAAGTCATGGAGTATATTGTCTAGTATCTCTCTCTCTCCAAACTTCTCATGCTTAGACAAGAGAGTGTTAAAATCCCCCACCATTAGGAGGGGTAACTTAAACTGTATTTCAGCCAATGTACTGATATGTATCATCTCCCGCCATAAATTTTCCCTTTGTCTTCTGTCGTTGTGCCCATATAATGCACCATACATAAAACAGAGACCCCCATGTTGGTCAATAGAAGCACTATACATTGATCCGAGCAGTGTAGGACCTTACCCTCCCAACACCGATTATCCCAATGAACCCATATGTGAGCCATACTACACATATGAAGATTATGAGCTAGCTTCCAATGGGCTTATCTGTCAATTAAGTATCCTTGCCGACTTAATTTTTGTTTTCAGCAGTGTACAGATGCTAGCTTGTCCCTTTTGCACTACCACATAATTTTTTTTCCATCTACCTAAAGTATACGCCCCTCGTACATTCCTAGTGACTATCGTCCTTAATTATAAAGTAGGAGTATCCCCCGCCACCTCCAGAGAGCCATCGCCTGGGGGAACGACGTTCTCAACTTCCTCTATCTCCAACCGGGCATCACCACCATCGGTTGTGACCTCCTTGCTCTGATGTACTTCATGCCACTTTGGATTGTCCACATAAACCTGCTCTGCTTGACCTGGCCGGTTGGAATGCATTTCCTGCATTTGACGGCATATATCCTCCCTG
>JAYESA010000014.1:133323808-133661542 GCA_036927795.1 Iris macrosiphon
GGTTCGATTCTGAGAACGTTGACAAAATCGTGTGTCGTGGGCCCCACAGGCTCCACTTGACGGACGATTTTGTGATCGGCTCATCGGAATCCAATTCTAGAAGTTCCGTTGGGTTCGTATCATCGTTCATGACCTGTTGATACTAAGTTGGACAGATTTGGAGACCTTTGACCCAGACACATTTTTTCGTGCAAAGCGGCCCACATTTGGACCCCGTTTTGTCCTGAAATGTCATTTTTGCCCCTGTGTCCAAATTGGACTCATGGACAGACGTTTCTAGCTGATTAATATTTTTCTGGATCTGATGGTGATATTTATTTCAGCAATCGGAGTACTCCCTGTAATTCCCACGGAAATCAGAGCTACAATTGGAGCCGAAAACCCAGGCAAGTGTACCTTACCAAAATCTTGCAGTTTTGTTACATATTACTTGGACTTAATTATAACTGATGTACATGCATAAACCTAGGGCCGTTTGACTTACTTAGCTTCCGATTAATAGTCGGGTGCCAACACCGTACGCGGGGTTGTGTAGGGTCAACTAGAGATGGATATCGTGATATTTACATTCTCGTACTTGCCATATCAATTACATTATACCCAGGACACCTGACACAAATCATGAGACATAATCTTCCTGAAATATTCATGGTAATTCTGTGTAGGATGCAGGATTGACATAGACATTATATTTTTAGTTCATAGTATGACTCACTGCATTAGATATGATCTCACGTGACATGGACATGAGACGTGTGGTTACATTGGGTGGGGAGAGACACACAGGCTACAGGCTGATTATATATATATAAAATCCATAGTAAACTCATAGTAAAATACATAGTATAACTGCTACCGGCTCTCCGACACAGAGCTTGTAGTGGTATCAACCTAAGTTTTAGTGATGCTCTCAACTTGCATTTCACATAGATGGTTATATAGTTGACCCTATTGTTTCATTATTTACTCTACTGCATTTATTTTTGGCTTGAACTTTCTTGTACCTTATTATGTCCCCTGAGGACCTGGATCCAGATTATGTCCCCAGGAATAGCAGACGAGGTTTATCTAGAGGTATACGGAACATGAGCACTTCACGGAACAGTACCAGTACCTGAAGATGAGGTGATCGCTGAGGACTTCTCCTGAATAACTGCTTCTTCATGCTCAGTTATTATGGCAAATAGACTCTCTTTCCTGTTTAATTAAACAATTATAACAGATTTTATATCGGGTTATTCCCCGAATTACTTTGCTGAGACTGGATGTTTGATTTACTTTCCTTATTGCTGTTGATCTTATTATCTTTTGTGTGGATGAGATTAGTTCTGACTTGTTGTTGTAGACCTTATATTACAGCTTAAGTATGCCCCGATGGATCCATTAATTTGGTTTTGTCCATCGGTGCGTGCTGCTGGCCAATGCCACGTGTCCAGTCCCCGATATTTTGGGACTGGGGCGTGACATGATTTTTGTGGTGGCCCATGCAGGTCTACGACTAAATTGTTCGGTTTCAACTTAGGGACCGAACAGGACTATAATAAGATAGGATAAGTTTTTAGGATCTCATCCACTTGCTTGAAAACGTTCTTGATATCTGTATCGAATTCAAATAAAATTCTTGACTTGCCTCCTGCCTTGATTCCTGTGCGCTTCTTATAGTTTATTTTGGTTGCAGGATTATGGATCCACAAGCCGGCAACGAGACTCATCCAGCAGCACCACAAGATGTTGTGGTTAACCATGAAGATGAAGTGATACTAGTGGATGAAGGTCAAACATCATAACAACTCAGTCCAGCAAGACAGAATGCCTCAAGAATCCTGGAAGATGACGTTCCACCATCAACGCAGCTTGCTCCTTCGATGCCTACCGTTCCACAAGGGCAGGCTATGGATGAACAACAAATATTTTGAATGTTCTACGCGATGATGCAAGCCCATCAGAAGGTTCAACAAGAAGATCAGCAAAACCAAGTGGAGAAGTTCATCGACAGATTTAGCTCGAAGTTACGGAGATTAATCAGTTCAAATGCACCTACCTTAGACGTGAATGTTCTTGCTGTAACACAACCCATGGAGTGCAACACAAGGATCGAGTCCAGCCAGAAGTGGCCATATACAATAGCACTAGACCAAGCACAACAAGAAAGAGTTACAAAGCGACCACAGATGAATCCACCACTTGCACTAGTCCTCCCTACTTGTCACTATTGTGGCAAGGTAGGCCATCTCGCTAAAGAATGCCGACGTAGACTGGGACGATGTTTATCTTGCGGATCCAAAAAGCATTCAGTAAGGGATTGCTCTGAACGTCGAGAGAAAGCAGTGATGATTCAACAACCAGCCACACCAGCACCAGCCGGAGCACCACAGGAAGAAATTGTAAAGAAGTCTCACATGCACCAGCCGCCAGAAGCATCTCCACAAGTACTACCTGTCTGTCCATATTGTCGCAAGCGAGGCCACATAGAGAACGAGTGCAGACGTAAAAAGAAATTATGCTTAGCTTGCGGATCCAGTCAGCATTTATTAAAGGAATGCCCTGAGCGTCGAGAAAGAGCACCAATGGTGAACCAACAAGCACTACCAGCATCGAGGCCAGCCTATCCAGCATTGGGAGCACCGCAAACGGAAGTTGAAGGAGTTATACCACCACCTCCAGGAAGGTATCAGCCGAGGCCACCTTTGATACCCCAGGTACTACTCTTCCAGCAGGCTCAGCAGTAGCAGAGGAATCGACTGCAAGGACGCGGACAAGCTCCAGTGATGACTCTGGAGGACGCACAGATTCATGGAGTAGCTATTACGAGTAAGTTTTATAGTTTCCTGCTTCTAGATTTGCTTTAGTTCGTGCCTGCTGGTTCGTAACCCTAGGCTTGACCTGACAGTTTTAAATTGCTAATAATAGATAACCTAGTAATTTTATACTTGATAATAACCTAGAATTGTTAATCTAATATGTTTTTAAAGAATAACTTAAAATGTCTATAAATGTTAAACTGATAAGTTTTTAAAGGATAAAATTGGTTTTCTAAAACTGTAATTTTCTAGATTTCCTACAGTAGGGAAATTTCATAACATTTAATGCTTAGGAAAATAATTTTTCCTAGGTGTTACTCTCAACCTTGATTCTCTTTGATTTTGATGTGCTTCGAACAATGTTTGCAACCGTGTCATCTTTGTTGACCGGTTATTCTTTGATTGCGAGGACGCAATCCTCTTAAGGGGGGTAGATTGTAAATCCCCTGATTTTCAAGGATTTTTTAATTTGGAATTTTCCTCAATTTTTTGTATTTTCTGGAATTTTTCTCTAATTAAACTAAGGTATTTTAATAATTAAATAATTTTTAATTGAGGTTAAATAATATTAAAATATTATAAAAATAATATTTTATGGTGTAAAATAAAAATATAGACATAGGGTAATTTTCCGGGAATTTATTGGACCCCGGATGTATTTTTAAAGCCCTAAAAACTATTTTATAATTAAACCAATTTAAAACCCAAATTAAACCGAGTTTATTTATAATAAACCAACTGAACCGGACCGGGTTCAGTTGAACCCAAACTTAGCCTGCGGGTCGGATCCGGGTCGAGACCCGCGACTCGAAACCCGCTAGACCCGACTCGCCTTCATCTATGGGATCGGGCCGGATCTGTTAAGACCCGACCCGCGAACCCTCACCCGACCCGGTCGACCTTTCTCCTCCCCAACCTTTCTCTTCCCCGTCCGTTTCCGGCGACGGCTCCGCCTCCCCGTTGTTTCATCTCCCCCAGCCGCTCCATCTCCCCTCCGCCTAACCGTCGCCGCTCCGGTTCCTCTCCCCCGCAACCGCTGCTAACGGCCGGCCGTTCCCCTCTTTTTCTCCTCCTATATAAACCGGCCGCCTCTCCCCTAGCCGCCCTCCTTCCCGACTTCCTTCTCCGCCTCGACGTCTCCCCGGCCAGCACCCTCCTCCGCCCAGACACCCCGCAGCACCTCGCCGCACCGCCCTCGCCAACGCCGCCGTCCCGCCTCCTTCCTCCTCCCCTCCAGCAAGCCTGCAGCAGCCCCGAGCAGCAGCAGCAAAGGGCCAGCAGCTCCCTCCAGCCGCCTCCGGACGCCCGATGCCGCCTCCGGCCGCCTGCCACGCGCAGCCGCCTCCGCCCAGCGTCGCTAGCGTCGCCCCAGACCCCTCCGGCCGGCCTTCCCCTCCGCAGCTCCGGCCAGCATCCCCAAACCCTAACCCTAGGCGACTCGGTCACGTGTCGGACACGAAGAATACGCTATTTTCGAGCCCAGTTCAGGTACTCATAACTTTCTTCTCGCTGTCCCAATTTTTATTCCGTTTGTTGCATCGCGTAGCCTGCATGACCCCCTAGGTGCCCGTGCAACCCGCTCGGTGCATCGCGTCCTGTGGTGATAGCGAACCGCGATCCAAAAATAGGAAAACTAACGCCCTGTTCCACCCCGGAACCGAGTACACCCCGCCAAACGAGACGACTTGGTCGCGTACGGTCTTCACCGATACGTGCGCGTCGTAGATACGGACGTGCGAGATTTCGCAGAAGCTGATTCTGATGTGCATGCACACCGGAATCAGTGCGTATCCGCGGATAACGTCTCGTATCCGACCTTTCTGAATCTCGCTGTAACTTAGTGTACACACGTCGGATCGAGACGAAACTTGCTCCATCGGACTCGTAGCAATACGCTGGTCTTGTGAGCCAAGTTTGGTTCGATTATGAGAACGTTGACAAAATCGTGTGTCGTGGGCCCCATAGGCTCCACTTGACGGACGATTTTTTGATCGGCTCATCGGAATCCAATTCTGGAAGTTCTGTTGGGTTCGTATCATCGTTCCTGACCTATTGACACTAAGTTGGACAGATTTGGAGACCTTTGACCCTGACACATTTTTCCGTGCAAACCGGCCCATATTTGGACCCCGTTTTGCCCCAAAATATCATTTTTGCCCCTGTGTCCAAATTGGACTCAAGGACAGGCGTTTCTTGCTGATTAATATTTTTTTGGATCTGATGGTGATATTTATTTCAGCAATCGGAGTACTCCCTGCAATTCCCACGAAAGTCAGAGCTACAATTGGAGCCGAAAACCCAGGCAAGTGTACCTTGCCAAAATCTTGCAGTTTTGTTACATATTACTTGGACTTAATTATAACTGATGTACATGCTTAAACCTAGGGCCGTTTGACTTACTTAGCTTTCGATTAATAGTCGGGTGCCAACACCGTACGCGGGGTTGTGTAAGGTCAACTAGAGATGGATATCGTGACATTTACATTCTCGTACTTGCCATATCAAGTACATTATACCCAGGACACCTGACACAAATCATGAGACAGAATCTTCCTGAAATATTCATGGTGATTCTGTGTAGGATGCAGGATTGACATAGACATTATATTTTTAGTTCATAGTATGACTCACTGCATTAGATATGATCTCACGTGACATGGACATGAGACGTGTGGTTACATTGGGTGGGGAGAGACACACAGGCTACAGGCTGATTATATATATATAAAAGCTATAGTAAACTCATAGTAAAACACATAGTATAACTGCTACCGGCTCCCCGACACAGAGCTTGTAGTGGTATCAGCCTAAGTTTTAGTGATGCTCTCAACTTGTATTTCACATAGATGGTTATATAGTTGACCCTATTGTTTCATTATTTACTGTACTGCATTTATTTTTGGCTTAAGCTTTCTTGTACCTTGCTATGTCCCCTGAGGACCTGGATCCGGATTATGTCCCCAGGAATAGCAGACGAGGTTTATCCAGAGGTATACGCAATAGGAGCCTTCACGGAACAGTACCAGTACCTGAAGATGAGGTGATCGCTGAGGACTTCTCCTGAACAACTGCTTCTTCATGCTCAGTTATTATGGCAAATAGACTCTCTTTCCTGTTTAATTAAACAATTATAACCGATTTTATATCAAGCCCTAATCCCCAAAGAATCCAACCTAGGGAAACACACCTCCCCAAGCCCCAACCGTAGCTTCTCCTTCTCCTCTTCATTTTTTCATTTTCTTCTTTCTTCTTCTTCTCTTTCCTTTCTTCTCCTTCTTCTCCTTGTAATTTTAAACAGGAAGGAAGGGGGGAAAACCTTCACCACCACCACTATCCACCCCGGCCTCCGACTTCACGGCGTCGACCCCGCGGTGGCTCCACAGCACAGCGGCTGTGCTCTTCCTCCACCCACTGCCTCCGACATCCCGCTGTTCCGCCGCTGTCCCCACATCCAGCGACGAGCCCACTGCTATCACCACCCCCACCATCAATTCCAGCAGCCGACGTTCTCCCCCGCGGCGGTGCACCTCTCCCCGCAGTGCATCTTCCCCGACCGGCTAGTGCGACCCCGACCGACCGGTCCGCAGCAGTGTTCTCCCCGCGCTGGACTGAGCCGTCTCCCCGCAGCCGCTGCCCTCCGGTCCGGCCACCCTGTCCCCGCTGCTCCCCCATCCTCGCTGCCCAGTCTTCTTCTCCTCCTCCCGCTGTGACAACCACCACCACGTCCGGCCATCTTTCCGGCCAGCCGACTCCTTGACACTGTAAGCTTCTCCCTCTCCTTCTTCCCTCTTTAGTATAATGTATGTTTAGTATATATATAATGTATGTATTTAATAGTATATGTATGTAATTATGTATCATATAGTATTATTATGTATATATGTATTGTATATTGTATATGTATATATTTAATAACTGATATACATGTAAATACGTATATATAGTATATATAATTAAATTGGTATTTGTATATATGCATATTTTGTATACTTAATATAATCTCAATATCTCTAATTTGTTTTTATATATATATATATATATATATATATATATATATATATATATATATATATATATATATATATATATATTTGTTTATTTTTATATACTATCTATTTTATAAAAAGTATATGCTAGTATAAATTTAATTTAGTGAATTAATATTAGTATGTTTTGATAATGATGTTGACAACATCTATATGTATATTCTAAAATGTACTTTTGCATATATATGAGTATACGTATGGTTCAACTAGTATGTATGTATATATATATACAATGTATGTTTAATTGGTATATATATATCGTATAAATTCAATTTAGTATATACGTAGTTGTATTTAAAATATATATATATATATGGTAGGTATTAATGATTAAGAACAGGTAATGTGTCTTATATATCTATCTGCTAGGTGATCCTAGGTGACCAGTATCATACCTAGAGAAATCCCGAACTCTGTATTTTTAGACTGTGTTAGTGTAGCATCTGATGCAAATGTGGTTTTGCTTTGTGATATGTTTCTAGGACTGTTGGTTTATCCAGGAGATATTCTGGAACAGGACACCAATAATTACCAGCTAAGGACCCAAGGCAAGTACATTCTCTGATAATTTCCAATTCTTTGATAATTTTTATAAATTCAATATCATAAAATGTTACATCTGAATCCTTGACACTGTGTTACACGGACTAGTATAGCTTGGATCTGCAGTCATGAGATGTTACATTGATTATCGTATTGACATTGTACATGACATGTATATTAGATATCGTACATGATAGATTGGACTTGCTCGTGTATCGTGACGTGTCATGGTTGGATCCACATTACTAGTTGGGGCGGGGAAGTAGTTAGTAAAAAATGTGATCATAACCTCTTATTGTAGTGTAGAACAATGTAAGTGTTAATCATGCTCTTCACCCATGATTAGCCAGGCCCCGTAGCTATCGTACATGTTCCCAAGCCGATCACATTTCGAAACTACTATTTTAAACACTTAGAATAGATTACAGTTCCCTATTTTAAATCATATACTACATCACCCGTATATGATACTGTTCCTTGTTCTTTTCATTTTCATACATGCACTGACTGTATCATATTGCCTATTGCCTGTCTCTTTACATTGTCTGTCTCTTTATTTTTTATTGCATTTATTCACTGTCTTCTCAATATCTAGCATCATCTATTTATTGCTTTATAGTCCTTATCAATTATATGGAACTGTTATTTGAGATATGTACTTTGCTCCTTCCTGACTGGAAACATTTTTTCAGACTATGCCTTAGAGGACCGCTGTCCGACACTTTATGGACCATATGGTGAGTAGCTGCAGACTTGGTAGTTAGTTGTGATTCCGGGAGGTCTAGCAGGAATCACTAATTCTTCTAGTTTTCTGATTAGTTCTTTTAGCAGACTTTTGGTACCGGATTTGTCTCCGGCATTTTTGAGACTTGGATAATTGTTGAGTTAGTTTATTATTTTGACTTGTGTTGTATTTAATTTTATCTGTTTGATATCTTCTCCTGCTGTAATCCTGTGATTGAGTATGTGTTCATTTTATTCGTGTCATCCGTGCCTCCTTATGGAGATTGGATGCTTGTGTGAGATTGGCTAGATAGTATCATGACCTTGACAGCGTTCTACCGCCGATGCTGCGGCGTAGGCTGGACGTACCCACGTACTCGTGCCCCTAAACAGGGTGCGGATCGTGACACATTTTTAGTGGTGGCCCATGTAGGTCAGACTTTGCGAGTTGTGCGATGTCGTGGTAGTGTGGCATCTTTGTTACACTATTGCGTGCCTGCGATAGGATCTAGGACATAGGATACTAGGACGAGAGCGAATACTCAATCAAAATTCCTTGAGAGATTCCTGGGATGACCCCTGAGAATCTTGTTATAATTTCTAATTTAAATCATTCCCTTGTTCCGTCCATTCTCACTTGTTGATTGTTGATCAAGTATTAAATCAGGATTTTGGTTTCATTGTAGGGTTTGATTTCGTATCAAGATAAAAATTTACAGACTGATGTATGGTATTATTTGATGATACGTCGATGAGGACAGTGAGAAAAATTACCACTAGGGTTATTGGATTACTAGATATGGATTTAAATTTCAATTTGAAGATTGAAAACAAATTGAATTTTTGAATTTTGAGAAGTTGAGATATTGTCATTAAAACTTTTTGAGGATTTAGATTTGATTCAATGAACCTAGACAAGCTGTAAGGATTTTTTGTGATTAAGTTTTTCACTTCAGTATTTAGATAATTAACCTTGAGGAAGGTATATGCATTTTACTATAAAAATTTATTCGAGGGATTATTTTGAGGAATTTTATTTAAGGATAAGATTTTATAGTGAGAGAGATTATTAGTATATAAGTAGATGGGATGCATGTGTAAGGATCTGTTGACTTGAGCATGATTGAGATCTCACTGCCAACTGGCTTAGTTGTTCATCTAGGATTGTATTGGAGAGAGAGCAGTACTTAGTATGGTGTGTTGCAATTGATATGCACTTGAGTGATAAGGATAACTAGTATCAACGGTTGTAGTAGGTAAGGAAGCTAGCAGTGAGTATGTTTCTGGTAGAACTGTGGTACCTAGAGGGATAGAAGTATCAGACCATGGATGCATCTTTGACCTGTGCAATCACAACTAGGAATGTTATTCCAATCTTTTATCTTGAATGTTGCTTCTTTAGAACTGTACTGTCCTTCCTTGATGATATCGCATTTTGCCTAAATTGATTCTTTGGGATCTGCCTTCAGGATGTCGCCGCAGACACGATCTATGAGAGCGGGAACATCAGCTTTAGAGGGGTCTGCCACCTCTCCACCTGAGGGACAGACAGCCGTAGTTCCTCCTACATCTCCGGTGCACGTAGGAGTATCCGCACTTTTCGGGAATCCTCCTCCCCCACTTGCTCAGAGGATTGCCGCAGCTGTGACGGACAACCTTCCTCCTCCTCCGACTCCGATTCCCGGAGGTTTGCCCATTGACGGAACGCAGATGTTTACTTTGATCCAGGGCATGGTAGATGCCCAGAGAGTGACGGCAGACACTCAGCAAGTTCAAGCTGAGGCTCAGAGGGTGCAAGCAGAAGGGCACCAGGCACAAACCGAGCTGATGAGAGAAAACATGGAGAATGCTCATCAGGTGACTCTCCAAGCTTTGGAGAAAGTAGCACAGTACCAGCAGTTTCCTGGCCAGCAGCAGAGATCAGGCACTATAGTGGATTTTAAAAGGATGATGTCTTGAGAGTTTAAAGGCACCGAAGGGATACTCTACGCTGATGACTGGCTAGAGGATATAGAGAGGAGCCTGCGATTGACCCAGATTCTGGAGAACTTGCAGATAGAAGCCGCTGGCAGTCAGATGTTCGATATCGCACTCACGAGGTATCGCACGGAGCCGAGAATTGCTGCACAAGGACTTACTTGGGAGACCTTCAAAGAGCTCTTCAAGGAGAAGTTCTTTCCCGACGTGGCATTGGGAACCTTGGAAAGTCAGTTTCATGACTTAGTTCAAGAAAACATGTCGGTCGACGAGTACGCTGCAGAATTCTGTAGATTGAGCCATTTTGCATCGTCCATGATTTGAGACCTAGGAGATCGAGCCCAAAAATTCAGAAAGGGACTGACGAGAGAGATTAGGTCGCGCACTTCTGGTCGTCGTACCGCTACCTTTGAGGCTATCTTGATGGATGCTCAGATTGCAGAAGAGGATCTGGACCTCAAGCCTAAGAGGAGTCACAATACCCTTGGAGATACGAATGGTAGCACAGGACTAGCCAATCATCCCCGTATTCAGTACCAACAGCAGTACCAAGTACCATTTCATATTCAGCAACAACCATGGACATTTCAGCATCCACCGCAGTACCTAGCACCAGTTCCTATCCAACAACATCCATGGGCGTCTCAGTATCAACAACAGTACTAGGCACCAGTCCGTGTTCAGCAGAATCATCAATAGCCTCCAAGAGAGACACAGCAGACTTGTCATTTCTGTAAGAAGCCAGGTCACCTTTGGGAGAGCTGTAGAACGAGGCTAGGAGTTTGTTTGCACTGCGGCGCTGCGGGACATCGAGTAAAGGATTGTCTTCTAGCCCCTTATCTTCCCGGCCAGCGCGCAGTTTCAGATTATAGAGATCCAGTTAGGCTACCCATGGAACCGTATATTGCTCAGCACCCGCGAAGGGAACCACCCCAGCAGGGCGGGGTATTTGCGATGACGGTCAAGGAGACCGATACTGCAGGTAATGTGTTAGCAGGTTCTGTTCTTTCCTTCCTTCTGTTCCTATCTATTTGATTGATTGACTGATACCTTAGTACCGTAGCTTGTATGCATGATTTCTTGTTAGAATGTAGTTAGTAGTACACCATGATACAGAGACTGAAATACCATGACAAAAGACACTATGACTGTACATATTCCCCTTGGGTTGCATGTTGTATGATTGTAGAAAGATTTTCGTAGACCATGATTATCGGGGTTTGACCATGACGAAGACTCACGAAGGAGTTATGACTTGACAGGAGAGACAAGATGATTAACAAGATGATTAAAAAATTTGAGGATAAACATCGATTTAAATAAAGGGCCAAGAAATTAACATGGCATAAATGGTGGTTTATTAATTCCAGGAAGATTATGATATGATTAAATTGGTTATTAAAATTTAAAAATTTTGGGAGATTTATCAATATATTTATTTAATTGCGAGTTATGAATTTTAGAATTTTATATGGGATGTTGCAATTAGAGAATCCTTAAGTATCGCATTGTTAAGTATTTTGAGGAAAGAGGAAATCGAGGAATAAAATTTTTTGATGGATTAATATTTGAATTCAAATTTGGGACGAGATTTAAAATTTATATGTGCATTGATTAAAATCAAATTAGAGGAGTGAATATTAAATTCTGAGTATTGGATTATTAACTAAAACTTTCAAGAAAAATTTTAATAAAAAGGGACTTTGATTCTATTTCGAGGATTTTTTCAGGAATACAAATAATTTCAGAATTTTTGAAAAATCGTGAAAGGACATTGTGGATAATTACCTAATCTCATGGATGATGAATTTAAACTTCGAGAGAAAATAGTAATGTGTATGGATAAACGCTACTTTGAGGATTTTGAATTTCGAGGACAAAATTCTTTTAAGGAGGGTAGACTTGTCACTACCACGTTCCGAAAACGGGAGTATTTTTGACTTTTTATAATAATTAATATTATTGTAGTTATAATTAAATAATTGCATGATAGTATATTTAATTTAAATAATTATGTGATGTGTAATTAAATATAGTATTATATGCAGTGTTTATTTATTTTTAAGCTGGTAGACTTGACCTAGAAGCCCAATAGGTGAACACCTGTCCAAATTATGGGATTTTGAGGTTAATTGTTTTATTTTAAAATTTAATTCTTGGAGTTTGTAATTAATTACCGTATTTTATTTAATGATTGCGCATTGCCTTTGCTTCGATATTTAGAGCGCTATCCTAGCTTTTGCCTCCCAACAAATTTCATAATCCTGCCCTAGACATGCCCGCCTTCCGTTCTGCTATTTTTGCAACTCATAATTATGCTCTCTGTGCATTATTTCTAGCCGCACAAAAATTGTCGTGGATGTTATTTAATAAATTCCTATTTTGTATCGTTGTGCGTTCCAATTGAAATTGGAGACAATTTTGACCTATTTTTCGTGCAGCCCAAATTAGGATAATATTCTGTTCTGAGTCTTCTTCATTATTGGTATTGATGACCTGACCTGATTTTGGTCCCATGTACTCCGAATTAATTTTAGAACACAACTTGCATTTTATTCTAATTAAATTGAGGATAACATTTTGACTGATTTTGTAAATTCTAATTTAATTCCAGTACCCGATTAATTAAACCCGTGCCTAACGCACAACACCCTCTCACCATAAAAATTACTAAACACATTTTTCTCCACAAATTTTGTGTCATTTCATGTGTTTGTGCAATTTACCAAATTTAAGGAGCCAAGTTGCAATTATTCAATTGTAGGTGTCATCACCCCATTGGCCAAGACCAAATGGAAAGGTTATTTATTTGTGGACCAAATTGCATTTTTCCCCACTCAACTTTACATGAAAATAATTTCCCTCATGAACAATCCTAGCCACTCATTTGAAATTGGACCATCACCACCCTTCATCCACATCTCACCCCTCCCTATTTAATGTCCTATCAAGCCCTAATCCCCAAAGAATCCAACCTAGGGAAACACACCTCCCCAAGCCCCAACCGTAGCTTCTCCTTCTCCTCTTCATTTTTTCATTTTCTTCTTTCTTCTTCTTCTCTTTCCTTTCTTCTCCTTCTTCTCCTTGTAATTTTAAACAGGAAGGAAGGGGGAAAAACCTTCACCACCACCACTGTCCACCCCGGCCTCCGACTTCACGGCGTCGACCCCGCGGTGGCTCCACAGCACAGCGGCTGTGCTCTTCCTCCACCCACTGCCTCCGACATCCCGCTGTTCCGCCGCTGTCCCCGCATCCAGCGACGAGCCCACTGCTATCACCACCCCCACCATCAATTCCAGCAGCCGGCGTTCTCCCCCGCGGCGGTGCACCTCTCCCCGCAGTGCATCTTCCCCGACCGGCCAGTGCGACCCCGACCGACCGGTCCGCAGCAGTGTTCTCCCCGCGCTGGACTGAGCCGTCTCCCCGCAGCCGCTGCCCTCCGGTCCGGCCACCCTGTCCCCGCTGCTCCCCCATCCTCGCTGCCCAGCCTTCTTCTCCTCCTCCCGCTGTGACAACCACCACCACGTCCGGCCATCTTTCCGGCCAGCCGACTCCTTGACACTGTAAGCTTCTCCCTCTCCTTCTTCCCTCTTTAGTATAATGTATGTTTAGTATATATATAATGTATGTATTTAATAGTATATGTATGTATTTTAATTATGTATCATATGGTGTTATTAGGTATATATGTATTGTATATTGTATATGTATATATTTAATAACTGATATACATGTAAATACGTATATATAGTATATATAATTAAATTGGTATTTGTATATATGCATATTTTGTATACTTAATATAATCTCAATATCTCTAATTGGTTTGTATATATGTATATATATATATATATGTTTATTTTTATATACTATCTATTTAATAAAAAGTATATACTAGTATAAATTTAATTTGGTAAATTAATATTAGTATGTTTTGATAATGATGTTGACAACATCTATATGTATATTCTAAAATGTACTTTTGCATATATATGAGTATACGTATGGTTCAACTAGTATGTATGTATATATATATACGATGTATGTTTAATTGGTATATATATATGGTATAAATTCAATTTAGTATATACGTAGTTGTATTGCAAATATATATATATATATAGTAGGTATTAATGATTAATAACAGGTAATGTGTCTTATATATCTATCTGCTAGGTGATCCTAGGTGACCAGTATCATACCTAGAGAAATCTCGAACTCTGTATTTTTAGACTGTGTTAGTGTAGCATCTGATGCAAATGTGGTTTTGCTTTGTGATATGTTTCTAGGACTGTTGGTTTATCCAGGAGATATTCTGGAACAGGATACCAATAATTACCAGCTAAGGACCCAAGGCAAGTACATTCTCTGATAATTTCCAATTCCTTGACAATTTGTATAAATTCAATAATCATAAAATGTTATATCTGAATCCTTGACACTGTGTTACACGGACTAGTATAGCTTGGATCTGCAGTCATGAGATGTTACATTGATTATCGTATTGACATTGTACACGACATGTATATTAGACATCGTACATGATAGATTGGACTTGCTCGTGTATCGTGACGTGTCATGGTTGGATCCACATTACTAGTTGGGGGCGGAGAAGTAGTTAGTAAGAAATATGATCATAACCTCTTATTGTAGTGTAGAATAATGTAAGTGTTAATCATGCTCTTCACCCATGATTAGCCAGGCCCTGTAGCTATCGTACATGTTCCCAAGCCGATCACATTTCGAAACTACTATTTCAAACACTTAGAATAGATTACAGTTCCCTATTTTAAATCATATACTACATCACCCGTATATGATACTGTTCCTTGTTCTTTTTATTTTCATACATGCACTGACTGTATCATATTGCCTATTGCCTGTCTCTTTACATTGTCTGTCTTTTTATTTTTTATTGCATTTATTCACTGTCTTCTCAATATCTAGCATCATCTGTTTATTGCTTTATAGTCCTTATCAATTATATGGAACTGTTATTTGAGATATGTACTTTGCTCCTTCCTGACTGGAAATATTTTTCCAGACTATGCCTTAGAGGACCGCTGTCCGACACTTTATGGACCATATGGTGAGTAGCTGTAGACTTGGTAGTTAGTTGTGATTCTGGGAGGTCTAGCAGGAATCACTAATTCTTCTAGTTTTCTGATTAGTTCTTTTAGTAGACTTTTGGTACCGGATTTGTCTCCGGCATTTTTGAGACTTGGATAATTGTTGAGTTAGTTTATTATTTTGACTTGTGTTGTATTTAATTTTATCTGTTTGATATCTTCTCCTGCTGTAATCCTGTGATTGAGTATGTGTTCATTTTATTCGTTTCATCCGTGCCTCCTTATGGAGATTGGATGCTTGTGTGAGATTGGCTAGATAGTATCATGACCTTGACAGCGTTCTACCGCAGATGCTGCGGCGTAGGCTGGACGTACCCACGTACTCGTGCCCCTAAACAGGGTGCTGGTCGTGACACACATATATATATATATATATATATATATATATATATATATATATATATATATATATATATATATATAAAGTTGAAGTTCAGCTCCGACTACCATCCTCAGATGGACGGCCAGATAGAGCGGGTAAACCAAATCCTCGAAGACGTGATACAGCTCTGCGCCATGGACTTGAAGACAAGTTGGGACATGCATCTACCGTTAGCCGAATTTGCATACAATAATAGCTATCAATCCAGCATTCAGATGACGTCATATGAGGCATTGTATGGGCGAAAGTTTAGATCCCCTATCTGTTAGGATGAAGTTGGTGAATGACAAATTCTTGGTCCGGAGCTCGTAGAACAAACCGTTCAAAAGATCCGTTTGATCCGCGAACGGTTGAAGGTGGCACAAAGACGTTAAAATAGTTACTCAGACGCACACCATCGACCTTTTGATTTCTGAGAAGGCGATCGTATATTTCTCAAAGTCTCGCCCATGAGAGGAGTTACCAGATTTGGAGCAAAAGGGAAGCTAAGCCCAAGATTCTTCGGCCCGTTCTAAATACTTAAGCGAGTCGCCCCAGTCGCATATCAGATTGTCCTACCACCATCACTATCTGAGGTGCACGATATTTTTCCTGTTTCACAGCTTAGGAAGTACGTGTACGACCCAAATCATGTGATAGATCTTGATCAACTGGACTTGAAGGCGGACTTGACATATGTTGAATATCCCGTGCGGATCATGGATTACAAGGAGAAGCTGCTTCGAAGTCGTTCGGTTCCGCTCGTGCACGTGCTTTGGAGAAATCATTCGGTAGAAGAATCGACCTGGGAGCTTGAGTCTGAGATGAAGAAAAAGTTTCCTTCATTATTTCATAGTGGTAGATTCTATTCCTAAGCTTCGTGAACGAAACTTTCTATTAGTTGGTTAGGATGTGGTGCCCCGTTCCCCCTTTATGGGGAGTGCGGCTAAGAAATACTTTCGGTAAAGTTCGATCGGGATAAATTCAATCAAGATCTTTTTCTCGTTATAGATTTGCTTCTTCAGAATCGATTCCCACATTTTGTGGACTGTTCCCCAATGATGGACTTAGGGGCAGAGTCAAGAGGGATCTCTCCGCTGCAAGTTTCGTTGTCGCCTTGTTGCTTTCGTGCTTTTGAGTTGGTTTTCGGATTTACGTTTTCTTGAACGGTTTCTTTGGATTTGATTGCTTTCGTTCGTTGAACTGCATTTCATCCCGAGCTTGGAAAGAGTAGAAGAGGTATTGATCATCTGTTCGTGGCAATGCAGGTGATCGTGTAGTAGACGTCGTGCGAGTGGAGTCTTGAAGAACCTTTTTTCTTTCCTCTCTCCAACCAACTTGTGAGTGGCTATCATTCGATTTAGTTGACCCTTCTTCCAGGTCTTCACATATAAAATCTTGCCTTCTTGATTGTTCCGATCAAACGATACATAATAACTAAAAGATGTCAAGATAAAATAGAATAGACTTGGAGTTACTTTTGCTTGTCAATAAACTTGTGAACGATTACCTTGCTGCATGCTAGTTGGTTAAGAATGTTGTTTTATCACTATGTTCAATTATCTGCGTACTCTGAATATGTGCTCATTGTATAAAATACATTGGCCTTATGCGTTGCACAACCTAAACACGCACAACATCACGTCCGGGAGACGAATATCGATTCTACTGAATTGGAACGTGACACACACACACACACACATACACACACACACACACACAAACGGGATATAAACTATTGGTTCATATTTTTACATGAATCATGCACATGTGTACTAAAAGACCTATTGGTACACATGTGCATAACTCATGTATGAATATGAACCAATGACTCATATTCCGTTTTTCTATATATTATTATTATTATTATTATTATTATTATTATAAGATCAAGAAATGAAGTCTTAATTTATTTGCAACTCTGCTCGGTCCTAGATGGGCTGTTGAACCAAATTTGTTGAGAATTAAACATAATGGACTGACTTTATTTTATAAAATGACTTGATTAATTAGTACGTACGTATATGATATATATGTGCGCAGTCTAGGTTTCCTGACGTATATATAAAGAGTTTCTTTCTCTTACGCAAGTAATAAGATTTGTTACAAATGATTGAAGCCGACTGCTAAATTGAGTTCGCATGAATGCATATGGACGCTTTCTTGTAGAAGACATTATATAGTTGATATAACTCTGGAACTGTTGTAATATTCACTGATAAGAAAATGTAGGAAATGCCATCATATATATGTTGCAAGTGAACATTCTATAGCTGCTGATTTAGCATCCCCATCTTCAACTTTTGTTTAGAGTCGTTTTGTGTTAGCCTCAGTAATTAGTTTTTGGTAATTAGAGTTGAAGCAAGAAATTAAGACAGTTAATCACATCATCTATTGGTGGTCCGTTTTTAACAGTGTTGTCAAAACCAGACAAGACCATGGTTGGACCGGATCTGGCCAGATATTGCTAAAAAAATTGGTCCAGTCTGATTTAAATCGATTTTTTTTAAGAATTGACAGTTTTTTTTTCATAACCGAGGTTCATCCGGTGAACCGTCCGTACCGGTTCACATTTAAACCGACAGATTCTGATTTTTTTTTAACTCAAAAAAAATTATCACGTAAGATTTAATTGGACCATATGGTTCTTGATTTGGTTTAGAGTTACCTTATAGTTTGTAAAATCAAACCAAATCAAATATACTCAGAACGAACCAAACTAAACCAAAAAGTAAATGTGGATATCGGATCTCAAATCATTTGGTCATGATAAATGGCCTATTTGAATACCGGTTGAATCCAGGTTGAACCCTGGTTGAATCTGTACCGGTCCGATTTTTAAAACATTGATTTTTAATTCCTTCTGCCAACAGAAAATAAGATACCTTGATATTTAGACGAAAGAAATGTAGCATCAGTACTAATAACCGGTAAACTGCCCCTTAAAAATCCATCAATACATGACTTAAAACAAATAAAAATTCGTTAAAAGCTATTATTTTTGGCAGTTTTAATAACTACCTAGATTTGTCTCCATAATTCTATAACAATACTCCTCAAGACTGACGTATGCCTCATCATAACTACCATTAATTTCAGCTAATGCTGTCTCTCGGGCTCTCCAGGCTTTGGAATAACTATCTTGAATACGGTGCTCCCTATATATATCTTTAACAATTTGTGATGGACTGTATGTGTCATGCCCCAGTCCCAAAATACGTAGGACTAGGAATACGTAACCTGCCCAGCCGTATGTATATGAACTCTACTATATGGAAATCATATACACACGTACGTTGTGTATGAATATGCAATCCACCAGTGGTAATATACTGTCACAACAAGTCTGTAAACCCCCTGATTTTTCAGAAATTTTTAAATGGATTTTTAACAATTTTTCTGGAATTTTTTGGAATTTTTCTGAAATTAAAACTAAGATATTTTGTAATTAAAGGATTTTTTAAATGATGTTAATTAATATTAAAATATTATGAAAATAATATTTTCTAGTGTAAAATAAAAAATTAGATATAGGATAATTTTTCGGAAATTTATTGGACCCCGAAAGCATTTTTAAAAACCTAAAAATCAAGTTTTAAATAAACCAATTAAACCCTGAAATAAATCCTGTTTATTTCAAATAAACCAAAACCACCCGAACCGGACCGGGTTCAATTGAACCAAACCCAACCCTGCGGGTCGGATCCGGGTCTAACCCGTCGACCCGAAACCCGCTAACTCGAACCCGTATTTCTGTTTTTGTGGATCGGGCCGGATCCGCCGCCCGACCCGACCCGACCCGGACCCGCCCGAAACCGAAACCCTTTCCTCTTCTTCCCCGACCCTTCAGCTCGCCGCCGGCACCGCTCCGGCTTCCTGCAACCGCCGCCGCCGCCGCTCAGCCTCCTTCGCCTCCGCAACGGCCGACGCTCCGCTCCCCAGCGCCGCTCCGGCTCCTCCGCACCGGCCACCGCTTCCCCTACCTCTATCTCTATAAAACCCCTCGCCCCGGCAACCCAAACCCGCCTCGACCACCGCCCACTGTCGACCGTCTCCTCTGCCTTCCCTCTCTCCACCACAGCCTCCGTCTCCTCCGCCTGGACTCGCCCTGCAGCGCCGTGCCAGCCCCGAGAGCCCCTCTCCCTGAGCCCCGACCTCCACGACGACCCGCAGCTCCGCCGTGCAGCCGCCGTGCCCACCACCGGCGCCGAACAGCTTCGCCTCCGCTGCCTCCGTCAGCACCCGAGTAGAGCACCTCATCCCTGGCGAGCCCTCCGGCGAGTCTCCGACTACAGAACTGAAACCCTAGAACTGTACAGTAACCCGGACACTGTGTCGCAGTGTCGAGTCGCCTCGCGGACACGAAAAATCCCGGTTTCCACGGAGCCTATTCAGGTAACCCGTTCTCTCTCCTCGTTGCTCCGTTTTCCGTTCTGTCAGTTGTGACGCGTAGGCTGCGTGACCCTCTCGATGCCCGTGCAACCCGCTCGGTGCGTCGTGTCCTGTGGCGATCGCGAACCTCGATCCAAAAATAGGAAAAATAACACCCTATTTTCCTCCTGAACTGAGTGCGCCCCACCAAACGGGAAGACTTGATCGCGTGCGGTCTTCACCGAAAGGTGCGTGCCGTTGATACGGACGTGCGAGATTTCGCAGAAGTTGATTTGGATGTGCGTGCACACCGGAATCAACGCGTATCCGCCGACAACGTCCCGTATTCGCCTATTCTGAATTACGCTGTAACTTGGTGTACACACGTTGGATCGAAATAAAACTTATGCCATCAGACTCGTAGCAATACGCTGGTCCTGTGACCCAAGTTTGGTTCGATTCTGAGAACGTTGACAAAATTGCGTATCGTGGGCCCCACGGCTCTACTTGACGGGCGATTTTGTGATCGGCTCATCGGAATCCAATTCTGGAAGTTTTGTTGAGTTTATATCAACATTCTGGACTTGTTAACACTAAGTTTGACAGATTTGGAGACCATTGGTTCTGATACATTTTTCGGTGCAAAGTTGCCCACATGTGGACCCTGCTTTGACCAGAAACTGTCATTTTTGCCCCTGTGTCCAAATTGGACTCAAGGACATGTGTTTCTAGCTATTTGATATTTTCTGAATCTGATGGTGATGTTTATTTCATCAACCAGAGCAGTACCTGTAATTCCCACTGAGGTCAGAGCTACAGTTGGAGTCAGAACCCCAGGCAAGTGTGCCTTGCCAAATCCTGCAGTTTTGCTACTTATTTTCTTGACTTATTTATACATTGTTGTACATGCTTAACCTAGGACCATGTGACTTTACTTAGCGTCCGATTAATAGTCGGGTGCCAATACGGTTCGCAGAGTTGTGTAACGTCACCTAGAGATGGATATCGTGACCCTTTATATTCTAGTGCTTGCATTATCAAGTACGTTATACCCAGGAGACCTGACACTATTCATGAGGCAGAATCTTCTTAAAATATTCAAGGTGATTCTGTATAGGTTGCAGGATTGTGACATAGACATTATATTCATAGACATTATATGACTTGCTGCATTAGATATGATCTTACGTGACATGGACATGAGGCATCATGGACATGAGACGTGTGATTACATTGGGTGGAGAGAGACACACAGGCTACATGCTGATTTTATATATATATTCAACTACATAGTAAATTACATAGTAACCTACATAGTATCACTGCTACAGGCTCCCAGACACAGAGCTTGTAGTGGTCTCAGCCTGAGTTCTAGTGATGCTCTCAACTTGCATTTCACATAGATGGTTATATAGTTTACCCTATATTTTTTTATTTATTGCTGCACTGCATTTATTTTGGCATGAGTTATTTTGTACCTTGCTATGTCCCCTGAGGACCTGGATCTGGATTATGTCCCCAGGGTTAGCAGAGGATATCTATCCTGAGGTATATGGAACATGAGCACTTCTCGGAGCAGTACCAGAACCTGAGGACGAGATGATCGCTGATAATTTTTCCTGAATATCTGCTTCTTCTATGCTCAGTCTTGCTGCTATTGAAATCTTAAATTTCTGGTTTAATGAACAATTGTAACAAACTTAATATCGGGTTGTTTTCCAATTTTATTTACTTGTGACTGGATGATGTTTATTTCCTTTTGTTGATATTGGTGTATTTATTCTGTGGATGAGATTAGTAGACCCTGATTATTGTATTACAGCTTAAGTACGCTTCGTTGGATCCATTAAATTAGGTTTGTCCAACAGTGTGTGTTGCTGGCCATTGCCACGTGTCTAGTCCCTCGATATTTTGGGACTGGGGCGTGACATAGTTTTTTTGGTGGCCCATGCAGGTCAACGACTAAATTGTTCGGTTTCAACTTAAGGACCGAGCAAGCCTGCAATAAGAATAAGATAAGTTTTTAGGATCTTATCCACTTGCTTGAATCGTTCTTGATATCTATATCGTATTCGAATTAAATTTTGACTTGCATCCTGCCTTGATTCCTGTGCTCCTCTTATAAGTTTATTTTTGATGCAGAGTAATGGATCCAAGAGTCGGAGATGAGAATCCCTTGGGTACACCACACGATGTTGTGGTTATCTATGATGAAGGAGTGACACCCGAAGATCGAGGACAATCATCTCAAAGCAATCAAGCGGGCCAGCATACTTCTAGGTTCCGGCGTGATGATATCCCACCTCCTCCGCAGTTCGTTCCACCGCCTATTTTCCCACCAGGACAAGTCATGGATGGACAACAAATGTTCCAAATATTTTATGCAATGATGCAAGACCAGCAGCAGGTTCAACAAGAGGCTCAACGTCACGAAGCAGAGAATTTGAGGCACAGCCTAGTAACTGCACTGGAGCAGGCCAACCTACCAGCTCGACGGCCAACGGCGGGCTCTATCACCAATTTTTGCCAGCTGAAGCCTTGTACCTTCTCAGGCAAGGAGGAGCCCACAGAAGTTCATGAGTGGCTCACCAATATTCAACATCAATTAGAAGCAGCTGAGCTTCCAAGAGAACATTGGATGACTGCCGATAGAATGCAGTTGACGGACAATGCTCATCACTGGTGGCTATCTGAAGAGACACGGCTCGGACCAGACCGAGTCACGTGAGAAAAGTTTTCCAGACTCTTTCAGGAGATGTATATTCCGGCTATCGCTCGATCAGAACTTCGGAATAAGTTCAATCACCTCACTCAGGACAATATGACAGTGGAGGAGTACAACGCGAAGTTCATTAGTCTAAGTCGCTTCGCCCCTACTTTGATCCCGACGGAAGAAGAGAAGGCTGAGAAGTTCTTCGACGGACTAAACTTTGAGCTACAGAGACTCATCGGATCTATCACACCTACCTCTTACTCGGACGTTCTTGCTGCAGCTCGACGCATGGAACGCGTCACCAGGAGAGTTACCAGTCTGAAATGGTCTTCCACATCAGCCAGAGCACCACAAGAAAAATCTGCAAAGAGACCTCACCTGCACCAGCCACCCAGAGCCTCTCCGCAGATACTACCTACATGTCAATACTGTGGCAAGGTAGGCTATATTGAGAAGGACTGCAGATGCAAGTTCGGATTATGCTTAATTTGCGGAACCAATCAACACTTAGCCAAGGATTATCCTCAGCATCGAGGAGGAGCACCAAGGGCAAACCAACAAACTCTACCTGCCCCAGGAGAGTATCAGCCGAGGCCACCCTTGGCACCACAAGCAGTACTCTTCCAGCAGGCCCAGCAGTAGCAGAGGAATCTACCACAAGGACGCGGACAAGCCTTCGCGATGACTTTGGAGGACGCGCAGACTCTTGGAGTAGCTAATGCGCGTAAGTTTTTTTTTCCATAGCTATCAATTTCTAGTATTGCTGTAGTCTGTGCCTGTTGGTTCGTGACCTTAGCCTTGACCTGGTAATTTTAAACTTGCTAATAAATGATAACCTATTGATAACCTAGAATGTTTTATAACTGATAACCTAGTATGATAAGTGATAACCTAGTTTTTCTAAAAAAACTATAGTTTTCTAGATTCTCTTTCTTCTGGAAATTTTATAACTTCCATTTGCATAGGAAAATGATTCCCTATGTGTTTTGCTTAAACCCTCAACCTTGATTCTCCTTGATAATGATGTGCTTCGAACAAAGTTTTGCGATCTTGTCATCTCTATTGACCGGTTATTCTTTGATTGTGAGGACGCAATCCTCTTAAGGGGGGTAGATTGTAAACCCCCTGATTTTTCTAGAATTTTAAAATGGATTTTTAACAATTTTTCTTGAATTTTCTGAAATTTTTCTGAAATTAAAACTAAGGTATTTTGTAATTAAAAGATTTTTTAAATGATGTTAATTAATATTAAAATATTATAAAAATAATATTTTCTGGTGTAAAATAAAAAATTAGACATAGGATAATTTTTCGGGAATTTATTGGACCCCGGAAGCATTTTTAAAAACCTAAAAACCAAGTTTTAAATAAACTAATTAAACCCTGAAATAAACTTGGTTTATTTCAAATAAACCAAACCCACCCGAACCGGACCGGGTTCAATTGAACCAAACCCAACCCTGCGGGTTGGATCCGGGTCTAACCCGTCGACCCCAAAACCCGCTAACCCGAACCCGTATTTCTGTTTTTGTGGATCGGGCCGGATCCGCCGCCCGACCCGACCCGACCTGGACCCGCCGAAAACCGAAACCCTTTCCTCTTCTTCCCCGACCCTTCAGCTCGGCGCCGGCGCCTCTCCGGCTTCCTGCAACCGCCGCCGCTCAGCCTCCCTCGCCTCCGCAACGGCCGACGCTCCGCTCCCCAGTGCCGCTCCGGCTCCCCCACACCGGCCACGGCTTCCCCTCCCTCTATCTCTATAAAACCCCTCGCCCCGGCAGCCCAGACCCGCCTCGACCATCGCCCACTGCCGGCCGTCTCCTCCGCCTTCCCTCTCTCCACCACACCCTCCGTCTCCTCCGCCCGGACTTGTCCCGCAGCGCCGTGCCAGCCCCGAGAGCCCCTCTCCCTGAGACCCGACCTCCACGACGACCCGCAGCTCCGCCGTGCAGCCGCCGTGCCCACCACCGGCGCCGGACAACTTCGCCTCCGCCGCCTCCTTCAGCACCCGAGCCGAGCACCTCAGCCCCGACGAGCCCTCCGGCGAGTCTCCGGCCACAAATCTGAAATCCTAGAACTGTACAGTAACCCGGACACTGTGTCGCAGTGTCGAGTCACCTCGCGGATATGGGAAATCCCGGTTTCCACGGAACCCTGTTTAGGTAACCCGTTCTCTGTCCTCGTTGCTCCATTTTTTGTTCCGTCAGTTGTGACGCGTAGGCTGCGTGACCCTCTCGATGTCCGTGCAACCCGCTCGGTGCGTCGCGTCCTGTGGCGATCGCGAACCGCGAACCAAAAAAGGAAAAATAATACCTCGTTTTTCCCTGGAACTGAGTACGCCCCGCCAACGGGATGACTTGGTCATGTGCGGTCTTCACCGAAAGGTGCGCACCGTTGATACGGACGTGCAGGATTTCGCAGAAGTTGATTTGGATGTGCGTACACACCGGAATCAACGCGTATCCGCCGACAACGTCCCGTATCTGCCTGTTCTGAATTATGCTGTAACTTGGTGTACACACGTCGGATCAAAACGAAACTTATGCCATCGGACTCATAGCAATACGCTGGTCCTGTGACCCAAGTATCAATGTTCTGGACTTGTTAACACTAAGTTTGACGTATTTGGAGACCATTGGTTCTGACACATTGTTCGGTGCAAAACTTCCCATATGTGGACCCTACTTTGACCAGAAACTGTCATTTTTGCCCCTGTGTCCAAATTGGACTCAAGGACAGGCATTTCTAACTATTTGATATTTTTTGAATCTGATGGTGATGTTTATTTCAGCAACCAGAGCAGTACCTGTAATTCTCACTGAGGTCAGAGCTACAGTTGGAGTCAGAACCCTAGACAAGTGTACCTTGCCAAATCCTGCAGTTTTGCTACTTATTTTTTTGACTTATTTATACATTATTGTACATGCTTAACCTAGGACCGTGTGACTTTATTTAGCGTCTGATTAATAGTTGGGTGCCAACACTGTACGCAGAGTTGTGTAACGTCACCTAGAGATGGATATCGTGACCCTTTACTTTCTAGTGCTTGCATTATCAAGTACGTTATACCCAGGACACCTGACACTATTCATGAGACAGAATCTTTCTGAAATATTCAAGGTGATTCTATGTAGGTTGCAGGATTGTGATATAGACATTATATTCATAGAAATTATATGACTTGCTGCATTAGATATGATCTTACGTGACATGGACATGAGGTATCATGGACATGAGACGTGTGATTACATTGGGTGGGGAGAGACACACAGGCTACGGGCTAATTTTATATATATATATATTCTACCACATAGTAAATTACATAGTAACCTACATAGTATCACTGCTACAGGCTCCCAGACACAGAGCTTGTAGTGGTCTCAGCCTGAGTTCTAGTGATGCTCTTAACTTGCATTTCACATAGATGGTTATATAGTTTACCCCATATTGTTTTATTTATTGCTGCACTGCATTTATTTTGGCATGAGTTATTTTGTACCTTGATATGTCCCTTGAGGACCTGGATCTGGATTATGTCCCCAAGGTTAGCAGAGGATATCTATCCTGAGGTGTACGGAACATGAGCACTTCTCGTAGCAGTACCAGAACCTGAGGACGAGGTGATCGCTGAGGATTTTTCCTGAATATCTGCTTATTTTATGCTCAGTCTTGCTGCTATTGAACTCTTAAATTTATGGTTTAATGAACAATTGTAACAGACTTAATATCGGGTTGTTCCCCAATTTTATTTACTTATGACTTGATGATGTTTATTTTCTTTTGTTGATATTGCTGTATTTATTCTGTGGATGAGATTAGTAGACCCTGATTGTTGTATTACAGCTTAAGTACGCTCCGTTGGATCCATTAAATTGGGTTTGTCCAACGGTGTGTGCTGCTGGCCATTGCCACGTGTCTAGTCCCTCGATATTTTAGGACTGGGGCGTGACAAAGTCACACACAATCTACATCTCCTCCACAGCACAAATAGTAAGTAGGAATAAAGAGCTGGAATATAACTGAATATCAAGATGAGTATCAAGTCTGATAGTCAGGTGGAAACAAATCCACTACAAAATGACTATACTGAAGTAGTAACAAAATCTCTAAACAGTGGAAATAAAATCACAGCTACTCTGAGGGTAAGACCTCCTCAGTCAGGTAAGTAGAGTCAGGTCCAGGTCCGTACTCCTATGGATACTCCTGCTCGTCCATATCTGGAAAGGGACCAGGTCCTCAGAGGGACGTAACAAGATACATAATAACATGCCAATAAGTACTAAAATATAAACATCCAATGTGTCGCCTAACCGTTCTAAGTGAAATGCAACTTGAGGACAACTTTGAGCGTATGGAAAGTGTAGCTAGACATATATTGACGTAATTCACCAATCGTGACAACTGGCTAGTATATGCCACATATGCCCCCAGCACAGGGGCGCATGTATATAATAACGTCCTACTGCTCTGAAGAACAGGGAATCTGCATAGTATATACGTCCATACCACTCCGTCGAGTATGGAATCCGTAGTAAAGGAAGTGGGGTGTCCCATACGCCTACTAGTAGTCCTCCCCACCCAATGCTCTAAGCATGCCACATCCATGACACGATTTGGTTCATAGCCTATTTTTAGTATAATAGCTCAATCCTACAACCAAACAAGGACAAGGATTGGACCACCGTACTACAATAGGCTATGTCCCTGGACCACTAATAACTGCTGAGTCTTCTAGCATACAAAGTTTCTATCAGCAGTTATCCCTAACGCACGGCTCATACGTACTGGAGGCCAACCCGGTACGTAGTCTAGGATCTATATGAGACTCACAACTAGTGTAACAACTGTGTCACCGCCAATAAATCTAATGATGCTCCATAATACTAGGGTGGTCTCATGAAGTAGGTCCAAAATCTGCATAAATAAATATCTATATAAGCAGAATTAAACATGCATGTATCAGCTGTAATGTAAATAATAGTACAATGGCAAGGTATACTTGCCGAGCAAAAGTTCTGAAGAGTGCAACGTCCAATACTGTGTTTGGTTCATGAAGTAGGTCAAGTCTTGCTTACCAGCGAGATTATGAAGCTCCTGACGTCAATGCACCTCCAAGTACTACATCTTTCGCGTCTGATCCGGGTCTATCCCAACCAACCCAGCCATTCAAAGTATTTCAAATTACTTGTGTTTGATAATAAACGAAAGAAATTAAAACTAGGTTTATACGAAACCCTTTCTTTGTTTACAAACAAGAAAAAAAAGTACAATTAATCCTATACGAGGATGTTAAGTACAAAAATTTAATTCTGAGGAAATATTGCTATAGGAGTCTGATCTGCGGTCGATCACTTTGTCCTTTGGACCATACGATGAAGAAGAAGTGCTATAGAAGAAGAAAAAAGAAGCTTCAAAAGACTGCAGGAAAAGTTGAACTCTCGTTGCCAAAGCTCTCTACAGGTGCTTTCTTGACCTTGACCTCTGTCTGTGACTCCTGAATTCTCTCCACCTTGGATCCGACCACTGTTATTCTCCTCCCCCTGACCTCCGTGGCCGGAGGTCTCTATTTATAGAGTTTGGTCACAGTAACTGACTAGTCGATGTAGAAACCGAACAACGGAGAGAGCTGCACCTTTTACGCCGCGGTTATAATAACTGCTATCCACGTCTGAATGATCTCCTGAATTAGCATGTGATGTATGTCCCATTATGAGGTAATGCGTATAATCGCTCATCGACGATCATGGCATGCAAGCCACGTAAGGTGCAGCTCTATAATCCCATTATGAGGTAATGCGTATAATCGCTAATCGCTCATCGACTATCACTTTGGCGTAAAAACCAGATAGTTATCTTATTGGCGTAGAAGCCCAAATAGCTATTTTGTTGGCATAGAAGCCACATAGCTGTCTTGTTGGCGTAGAAGTCAAATAGCTGTCTTGTTGGCGTAGGAGCCAAATAGTTGTCTTGTTGGCGTAGGAGCCAAATAGTTGTCTTGTTGGCGTAGGAGCCAAATAGTTGTCTTGTTGGTGTAGAAGCCAAATTCTGTGTAAAGCTCGATGTTGCATGGATAGGTAACCAGCATAAAGATAGCCAATTATCCTTCTTTGACTGAGGTCTTGAGCGTATTCAGGGCCAGATAGCCTTATTGCGTACCTTGCAAATATAGCCTGAATTGGCGTATTTCGAGGAGATAGCATACGGCGTACTTCTATAGTTGAAAATAGCCTGGTTGGCGTATTTTGAGGAGATAGCGTATGGCATACTCCTATAGCTGAAAATAGCCTGGTTGGCGTATTTCGAGGAGATAGCGTACGGCATGCTCCTATAGTTGAAAATAGCCTGGGTGGCATAATATGCAGGGATAGTGACGTGAGCATATTAGCCCTAATTTTAGCTCTCCCAGTCATTAAAAGTAGAACCAAATCTCGTGCATTAAATATAGAGATCTGCCCCCATATTGCGCATTAACTGCAGAGACATGCCTCGAGTTCTGTACGAAGAACAACTTTTGACGTGGCAGTTGGTTTTGTCTCTTCCTAAGCGTAAAAGCTCATCTCTACCTGTGTAAAATAGGCAGCGTATTCCTTGAATGCGTAAATGACGTCTTATATCAAGGGTTATGTCACTAGACGACAGTCTGGGGCTCTGTGCAGAGTCATCATTACAGCCGTCCTCTCGATCGTCGTGCAGTACTCTTTGTCAGGAGTCAGGTTTACTTCTTTGTCTCACAGGTTCATTCGAGGAATACGAAGAGTTCCTCGTACAACTTCTTGCAGCATTAAAAGCAGACAGGTTTTATGCCGAAGTGACGATGTAGCAATCTTTTTACGCCGACGCAGTCTGGAAATACTACTTTACGTGGGTTGTTCTGGAGCTTTGTTTTACGCTGAATAGCGTTGAAGCTCTGTTGTACACCAATGGCTCTGAAGTCATATTTTATGCCACACAGTGCTGGAGCTCTGTTTTACCCGGACTTCCTGCATTTTGAGGGTTTTACGCGTATAACTCCCCAGCGTATTTTTCATGCTTCTACACCAGCGGACAAGTCCAGAAAAAAAGAGGGACGCTTCGATAAGTTTGTCACCACCCCATTTCCAGAGCCGGGTATTTTTTTTATTTTTAATTTAGTTAATTGTGCATTATTTTTAATTAATTGTATTTATAATTAATTATTGATTGTATTATTTTTATATTGTTTGTTTTAGGATTTTGGCTAGCCTGGACCCATGTCAGACCCTAGTGGACCCATGTCCGACCCAGCCCACACCCTTGTGAGAATTATTTTGGGGCTTAGAATATTTATTTTATTTTTAGGAGGTTAGTTGGAGAGATTTGGAACTAGTTTGAGCGCATTTGGAACCCGGAACCCAAAACCGAGTGAGTAGGGGCGTTTTGGGAATTTGCAACTTAGGAAACCCCCCTTTATTAACTTGGCCGGCCCTATTTTCCACACCCACCCGTGAGCATCCAGAGGAGCAGCCCCCCTCCTCTTCTTTCCACTTCTTCCACTTCTTCTTCTTCATTTCTTCTTCTCCACTTCTTCTTCCTTCTTCCTTCTTCTCCAAAGTAAGTCTCTTCTTCCATTTTTCTTCTTCTTTCTTCCATTCCTTCTTCTTTAAGCTAACCCTCACCTTGCTTTTTCCCCAACCTAGGTGTGAGGAGCCTAGATCTAGTGTGGGAGATAGATTTGGAAGCTTGGAGCTTGAGGGAGTTGATTTGGAGGGAATTTGAGACTTTGGCCTTGGGATTCCAACTCCCAAGAGGTAAAACCTAACTTTCTCCTTCCTAATTATTTTTGTGTAGTGTAATTAGTGTTGTAGAACCCTCCTAGACCCTAACCCTACCCGTAGGAGGAAGTTGGAACTAGTTTGGGTGAGTTTAGAGACTTTGACATTAGGTTTTGTGTCGATTTCGGGTGGAATCCGAATTTGGCCCAATTTTGGGTGATGCCCTAGGTTAGATGGACCTAGGTAGACGTTGTCGGGAGTCGTGAGGGTGAGTGCGTGTCTCCGTTCGGACACGGGAAGTCGTGTCGCAGAGAAACGGGCGTTTCGGGCGAAATTGGGGCTTTTCGTCGTCGCCGATTCTAAGTGCGTGTGCGTTTCCGCCACGGGCCTAGAATCGACGCGGGAGCACATTTTCTAGGATCTAGGCATCGTTTAGGACGCGTGGGTAAATTTTGGGCCGATTCCGAGTTCGTTTGGTGTGCGTTTCAGGAGGTTTTCCGAGCCGCGCACCACGTGTTCGTCGAAATGACCGAACGGCCATTTCGACTTGGTTTCCTCGTTTCGGCTTTGTGCGCGCGTTGGGTTAGTATCGGGGAGTGTGTGCTAGAGGTTTCGAGTTATATTTTATATATTTTGGGTGTTTGGGCGTGTCGGGGTCGTTGGGCGTGCGTTGGTGGGCGTTGTGGGCGTGGTGTGCGTTGTGTTGTGTTTGTTTATATATATGTGTATATATATATATTGTGTGTGTGTTTTTATATATATATTTATATATATATGTGTGGTTATGTGTTTGTGAGCGTGTTAGGGAGTGCTTGTGTGAGTGTGTAGGTGAGTGTGTGTGAGTGTGAGTGAGTGTTTATAGGTATATACATATGAGTTTATATATATGTATATATATTTGTATATATATGTATGAGTGTTTATGTGTGTGCTAGTGTGTGTGAGAGTGTGTGTGTGAGGGTGTGTGCTAGTGTGAGTGAGTGTGTGTGAGTGAGGATATATAGATATTAGTATATATGTTAGTGTGTGTGTGTGTGTAGATGTATAGATATATATATTAGTGTATATATATATATATAGATATATGTGAGTATATGTAGATGTGTGTTTATATATATATAGAGATATGTGTTTGTGTATATGAGTGTGTATGTGTTAATATGTGTTAATGTGTGTGTGTATATATATATGTTAGTAGATGTGTTAGTGTGTATATATATATATATATAGAGTTGTGTGTGTATATATATATGTATGTATATATATATATATGTGTATATATATATATAGGGGTGTGTGTGTGTGTATGTGAGTTGAGAGGGGGGGGCAGGACCTGGGCAGCTGCTGCTGCCTGCACAGCAGAAAACTGCAGCAGCAGCAGCAGAAAACTGCAGCAGCAGCAGCAAAAGCAGGTGCAGTAGCAGCAAAAGCAGTGGCAGCAGCATGAGCAGCAGCATCAGCAAGCACAACACCAGCAGCAGCAGTAATTTGAAGCACAGAGGTAGCTAGCAGCAGCTTTTTGTAGGTAGAGGATAGATGGATAGATAACTAATTAGGTAATAGATATATATATATAAGTAGATAGATAGATTGATAGATACTTGGATAGATAGATAGATTCATAGATAGTTAGAGAGATAGGTAGATAGTTAGACATTTAGATACATAAATAGAATTGTTAGATAGATAATTAGTTAGATATATGCATAGATAGATAAATAGGTATATGTTAGATAGATAAATAGATAGATGGTTGATAGATAGGTAAATAGGTAGTAGATAGATATTTAGATAGATAGACAACAAGGTAAATAGTTGAATAGATACATAGATAGTTAGGTTTCTAGATACTAGATAGGTAGATAGCTAGATACTTGGATATATCTATCTAAGATATAGATACCTATATACGTATAGATATATATACATATATAGGTGTATAGGTAAGATAATGGGTAATCGGGTAAATGTGTGTGGATAAATATATACATAGGTACATATATGCTTAGATATATATAAATATGATAGATATATATATTATCTAGCCTAGATTAATAACTAGGTATATATTCAATAGCTAGATAGCTAGTTAGAGGGGTTTTAGAGAGAAACCTCAATATCTTGAGATACCAAGGTATTTCAATACCTTAAGATAACTAAGGTATTGGGTTTCGAGCGGGGTTTTTGAGCAATAGCCTAGGATTTGTCTTGGAATGATTTTTATATGTTTATATATATAAAATTACGTGTGCTAGCATAGGTTTTAGCGGGTTTAGGCGGGGTGCGTAGCCTAGGTTGAGGTATCGGATACCGAGGGTATCCCGGTATCTCAAGGAGGCGAGTTTGTGAGTTTAGTAGCTTAATGATCTCGGTTTGACCTAGAATTTCAGGAGCACCCTAGTTTGACCCAGACTTGACCGTAGTTGACTCGGTTGACCGCCAAAGTCAACTTTTGACCTAGTTTTGACCTAAAGTTGACTTTTTGGACCCAGAGTTGACTTTTTGACCCAGATTTCACCGGTTTGACCCGTTTGACCTAGAACGACCCTAGAAGCCTATTTTTAATTATTTTATATCTGTTTAACTCATTAGAATCCTGTTTAACCTTGCTTTTCGCATTAGGTCCTTGCGATACCGGTTCAGATCGCCAGTTGCTCAGGACGTCAGGCGAGTACATTCTCTGATAGTTTTCATTATCTGATATTTATTATGATTCAGCTTCTAGTATAGTATCATCTGATTATTCTGGCACAACACGGGACACTGATTGATATTTCTGGATTCATTTACTTGCGACACGTACATTTCATGTTTCTGGCCTCTATTCTGGAATCACTACTGGCATCACCTACAGGCATCACTACAGGCATCATTCATGTTCAGGCTGGACTCATCTTGATTTGCGTGTCGGGTCTTGGATCCACTTGTATTAGTCGGGGCGGGGAAATACTCGAGTAGACATGTAAACATTCCTATCTGGCATCATCAGGAATCACTCCCTCTGGTCTAATCTGGAATGATAGCAGCCGCGCACCCAGTGCGCGGTGAGCCGTACTTACCCCTAGCCGTTTACATGTCGAAACAAGTATTTCAAAGACACCGAGTTCATTCTTTATAGTCTGGACTCTCATGCATTTCTTGACTTGCCTCACTTACATGTTTCTGGACTTGACTCACTACATGTTTTTCATGCTGGACTCACTACACGTTCATGTGCACGGACTTGATCTTAGCTTAGATTCTTGTATCTTACAGTTACTACTATCTTGTTTCTGATATTCCCGCATCTTTACCTTTATGCACCAGTGATACATGTTTATTTCCTGTTTCATACTTACTTCTTTCTTCTTGCTACTTGCTATAACTGTTTTATAGTTTTTATCATTTAAATGGAACTGCTGTTAGAGATGTACTTGCTCCAGTCCTGACTGGACATATTTTTCAGAGTATCCGGAGGAGTGGTGTCCGACATTTTATGGACCTGAGCCTGTCGATGGTGCAGACAGGGACCCTCTAGTTTAGAGGTGATTTCCGGGTTGTTAGCCGGGATCACTAGGATCTTGTTGTTTTTATTAGCTTTTAGCACCGGATTTGTCTCCGGTTTTGGATTGAGACCTTGTTTGTATATTATTTTGGATGATGTATTGTTGTATTATTATTATTATTATTATTGATGTTGTGGTTGTTGTAGTAGTAGTTGGTGGTTAGACTTTATAGCTGTTAGTCTTCTTTGTTATCTATCGTGCTTAGATTCGTGATTGAGTACTTGAGATCATCAGTTGATATTGCTCCTCCGTTTGGAGTTGAGATCTTGGCAGATTATATATATTGTTTGTGTGGTTGCCCTCCTTTTGGAGAGGTCATGCCCGATTTTTGTGTGAGATTATTATTTAGTTAGTTGACCTAGACAGCGTTCTACCGCCGATGCTGCGGCGTAGGCTGGACGTACCCACGACTCATGCCCAATTTTCCGGGTGCAGGTCGTGACAAAGTTGTTGCATATGGAAAGGACTCATGGATTGGAAAAGCCCTACAACTTTGACGTCTTGGCTCAACTTGCCAATACCCCAGCAAAATTGTCGTTGTTTGAACTTCTGCAGCTTTCCAGAGATACTTGAGCCGCCCTGAGCGAGGTATTACAAAATGGCGACACCTATCTAGCTCAGGTGAAGTCGCCAGCTGAAGATCCGACGATATGCTCCCACTGTAATAACGGTACGGATGTAGTACCCAATATTACGTTCTCGCAAAAAGATTTGTTGCTAAAGAATAACAAGCATGATCGTCCCCTATACTAAACAGGATATATTGGTACTAAAAAGGTGGACCGGATGCATATTGACCCTGGTTCATCAATCAGCATCATCCCGAGGAGTCTGCTGCAAACCTTGGGCATCCCGATGCATCGCCTGGCAGCTACCAATACTGCCATTAATGGCTTCAACGCAGGAAGGAGCTACCCTCTGGGCAATATTAACCTAAAGTGCCAGATTATCGACCTGAAGATAGAGGTCACTTGCTACGTCATTGATGTAGATGTATCCTACAATGTCTTGCTTGAACGCCCCTGCATACACTAATATATGATCGTGCCATCAATCCTGCACTAATGCTTAAAGTACGTCGGCATTATGGCTTTATCAGAACATAGTTCGTAGACATCGACCCATTTACGGGAGTCGAGACGTACTACTCCGACGCCATCCTCTACAAACAAATCCACCAAGACAAAGGTGGCAATGAGGCTGATGATGAGGTCGAGGTTACGACAATACCAGAGGAGCCTATGGTAACCCGTCTCAAGGCTTGCACTCCCGATGCAGCCACTCTCCTCGTCGTCAAGTTACACAGGAAGGTACCAGAATCTCTGGCACCTTCCAGAACATCCAAACCTCTAGTTGTTTGCCTTCATAGGATAAATCGACTGCAGATGAAGTATCTCGCGCCATCTGCTCCTTTCGAACCTTTGGTCGTTCGCCTCCATAGGCCAAATAGACCGCAGAGGAAGGATCCCGCACTATCTGCTCCTTTCGAACCTCTAGTCGTTCACCACCATAGGCTAAATTGACCAGAGAAGAAGAATCTCATACCATCTGCTCATTCAGAACCTATGGTTGTTCGTTTTCGCAGACCGCCAAAAGAAGATCCAGCCACGGTTGCAACCTCCGATCCTCTGGTGGTAAAATTGCACAGGAGACCACTAGTGCCTTACACCGCGTCGGGGGTAGCCCATGAGGATGACGAACTGGAAGAATTTTTGGCCGCTCAGCCCAACGTCCCTTCTCTCGACGATATGATTCCTTCGGAAGAGATACCTTATTTTATCAATAAAGGGTTATCTTTGAATTATTCTGAGCATACACATATCAACACATTGTACTCTATGGCGTACGGTCTAGGTTTACACCTGCAAACACAAGTGACTACCACCATTACAGTAAAAAGATCCTCCATAGTCAAGGTTCCTACTTTACGGTTCCAGCAAGGAAGAGAGGAGACAAACCTATCATCTTCGGCAGGGTTGAATGTCCCTGGTCCTTCACCCCGGAGGAACAAGAGCCAGAACCCGACGTCGATAAAATATAACTCGACCGGTTCAGCGGTCAAGCCAAACATATCATCCAGAATATGGGTTATGAACTTAAAAATAACCGAGGTTTAAACTACGGCAACGGCCGACGACTGCCCCTGCGTCTACCGGCTCCCGCAGGTAAGGCCGATGATTACTACCATAAAACCAAGCATGTGTTAGGGTACGTGACGCCGCCCATAACCCCCGAAGGTTCAGATGAAGAAGATGAGGTTCACTCCCACTCTTCACAATCTTCCGCTTGAGACTCCGATGTCAGTATCGGGGAGATGCTCAAGCAAACATTATCTGCTAACATGGTGTCAACTGACCCTGAGGAAGACGACGAAGATCCACAGGACCTCCTTGAAGTAGAACCGTGGGCCCTACGCCTAGACGTACAAATGGAGATGCGGTACGAACAACGATAACCTCCTTGAAGACCAAGGCCATCCTGGAAATAAGCCCGCCAAAGAACCTCTGAAAACTCCCTGGCCTTCAAGGTAGGCTGGCATACATCAAGAGGTTTATATCAAAACTCTCTGGATGTTGTCATCCATTTATCCAGCTCATGAAGAAATGAGTCTCCTTTGTTTGGGAAGAAAAATGCTAACGTTCGTTTGACGACATCAAGGAATACTTATCAAAACCTCATGTGCTGGTGACCCCGGTCATGGAAAATCCCTTCCTGCTCTATGTACGCACGATGGAGCACTCTCTCGGTGCACTGTTAGCCCAGAATAGTGATGTAGGCCACGAGTAGGCCATATACTACCTTAGCCGGATGATGGTCGACGGGGAGCATAGGTACACCGCCGTTGATAATGAATGCCTTGCTCTAGTATTCGCTATTCAGAAAACTCGATATTACATGGCTGGAAAGACCATTCATGTAATCTCGCGAGTCAACCCCCTCAGGGTCCTCATGACCAAACTAGGGGCACTCAGTTCCTTCTTGGCTACCTGGGCAGTACTATTATCTCCATATGATATGGTGTTCGTCCCAATGAAAGCCGTCAAGGGTCAAGCACTGGACAATTTTCTAGCAGGCCACCCCAGGTCAGAAGCCTTGAAGCTCTATGAGGAGATTCTAGACGAGGCGGCAGACTCCAACGTCACTTCACATGAAGCTGTTTGGTGAATATTCTTTGACGGTGCTTCAAGAGTAGGGCCTAAAGGTGGTGTCATTGCTGGGGTCGGGATAGTGTTGATCTCCCCATATGGCCTGTACATCAATCGTACCTACTCTTTCATGGCTTTATGCTCCAATAATGTGGTAGAGTACAATACCTTAATCATCGGGCTCTAACTTGCTAAACAAGTTGGAGTAGAATACCTGGAGGATTACGACGATTATTAGCTAATAGTCAAACAAGTCCGGAGCGAGTATGAAGTCCAAAATAAAGAATTGATCCCCTACCACCAAGCTGCGCTTAGCATTATCACAACTTTTAAGATATTCTTCATAGAGCACGTCCCTAGGTTGTAAAATATTGAGGCTGACGCCTTAGTCGGCCTCGCTGCTTCCTGGACGGTACCAAACAACATTCATCAGCTAATTGACGTGATCGGCCAAGAGTTGGTCTATCCCAAGAGTAACCTATGCTTGTGCCTCAGCTATGCAGCGGAGGTCAACACCGATACTCAGGGTTGAAGGCTTCCATTCATTGACTATGCAGTCTATAAATTTTTTCCAATAACCCGAAGTAAGCCACCTCAATCAGGAGACGCTCCCTCCATTTCTATTACGACACGGAGACCAAAATATTGTATCGTCGGTCCTATAACGGCCTTCTACTACGATACTTGTCAAACGTGGAGGCAAAATAAGCCCTCCGCAGAGCTCACGACGGTGTCTGTGGGGCACATCAACCCGGTCCGAAGCTACAAGATAGTCTTCGGAGAATAGGATACTACTGGCCTACGATGGTAGCGGATACTGTTGATTACACGAGGAAATGCTAGACATTCCTGTCACTACCATATTTTCTAGGAAAGAGTATTTTAGTAATTTTATAATTAATTAAATATTGTGCATGTTAAATAATTATTTATTATATTATTTAATTGTTGTTAGATGTTATTTATTTATTTTGTACTTGTGTTAGTGGACCTAACTAGTTTAGTTTAGACTCATGGACCAACATGTATTAATTGTTAGATTTGAGCCCATTAGAAAGCCCATTGATTAGGAGGATGATTAATTTAATTAAACCTTTAGACTAAAAGCTTTCCCCCTTAATTATTTCCTCATGAGAGGCCCTAAAGGGTATAATGGACATTATATAGTAGCTTGAGGAAGGGGGTAGAGGGGGCCGGCCTATATAAAAGAGGGGGAAATATTTCTCTCTCCTTTTTTCATTTGAAAACTAGATGTAGAATTTCTCTCAACCAAATTCCTTCATTCCCATATCATTTTCCTACTAAATTTTATCCCAATTTCTTTCCAAATCATCCTTGGAGGATAGTGGAGTAAGAATCTAGAAAGAGGAAGCAAGGATCTACAAAGAGGAGCAAGGATCTACAAGTTGGAGGCCAATTTCATCAAATTTAGAGGTTTCATTGGAATCCATCTCCCAATTGGTCCAATTTAGTTTCCCCCCTTAATTTAGGTTCTAAATCTGAGATTTAATCATGAGAAATCAACCCATATACATAGGCTACCAATAGGATTTGGTTTTGTGTTCATAGGAGGCCTATTGAGAAAGTTATGGTACTTTTTGTGTCAATTTTGGTAAAATTTCGAGATTAACATTTGTTGTGTGTGTCAATTAGTCCTATAGATCAATTTGGTATATAATTGTATGTTTGGGACTAGTGTCGTATCCATAATTGGGTACGTGTAGGTCGTATCCCAATAATTTGGTGATACATGTTGATTTGGGGGTTTTACCTCTGACACGGGACTTTGTGCATGTCACATTTTGACACGGACACATAGATTTGTGTTTGACTCTTTGTATTATTCATAAATAATATATTAGACTTGTTAGTGTCCTTCGTGGTATATTTAGATGTGTGGTGGACTCGTGTCACAAGCGTATCCTAGATATAGTGGGATACGGGTGTGATACACTCCATGTGTTTGTGCAATTTAATTTTAGATCTATTTCTCCATTTTTCTTAGTTATTGTGATGTGTAATTATATATATATATATATATATATATATATATATATATATATATATATATATATATATATATATTGTTGTTATATATATATATTTATGTATTAGATGTCATATATCTATATATCTATTTTATATATATTATGTGTAGATGTGGGGATTGCCGATACATTCAGATTTGATGGATAGGATCAAGGCAGCACTGTTTAAGAATGTATCTCTGAGGAGCATCATAGCTCAAGTGAGAGCATGATTGGAGGATGATTTCACCATTGCCGAGGATGGTTCTTTGCGTCATGGAATTAGATTGTGTGTGCCTAGTGGGGAGCTGTATGAGAAGGTATTGCAGGAAGCGCATCGCTCTCATATTCCATGCATCCAGGTGCCAATAAGATGTATCGGGATATACGAGAGTGTGTGTGGTGGTATGGCATGAAGAGGGAAGTGACACAGTTTGTATCCAGATGCTTAGTGTGTCAGCAGGTGAAAGCCGAGAGGCAGAGGCCAGGAGGTTTACTTCAGCCATTACCCATTCCAGAGTGGCAGTAGGAGCACATTAATATGGATTTTGTGTCCGGGCTTCCACGATATCCAGAAAGGAAAGACGCGATTTGGGTCATCGTTGATAGGTTGACCAAATCGGCCCACTTTTTGGCTTTCAAGGTGGGTATGTCTACGGAGAAGCTGCAGATATGTATGTGAGCCAGATCATCAGGATACATGGAGTTCCCATCAACATAGTCTCGGATCGGGATAGTCATTTCACTTCCCATTTCTGAAGGAGTTTGCAGGCGAGTTTGGGCACTCAGCTCAAGTTCAGTACTGCATATCATCCCCAAATAGATGGGCAATCAGAGAGGACTATTCAGACTCTCGAGGATATTTTGTGCACTTGTGAACTAAATTTTGGGTGTTCTTGGGAGGACCATCTCCATTTGGTAGAGTTTGCTTATAACAACAACTACCAGGCTAGTATAGAGATATCACCTTTTGAAGCTCTGTACGGTCGGAGATGTCGTACTCCCTTATCATGAGACGATATTGGAGAAAGAGAGTTTTTATTAGACCAGAGATGATTGTGGATGCAGCGGAGAAGGTTCAGTTGATCAGAGATAGACTTCGTGTGGCGCAGGACAGATAACGGCATTGGGCCGATAGCCACCAGAGACCTTTGGAGTTTGAGGTATAGTTTAGATTTTATTTTGTGCTTTTTATTGGTTATTTCTTATAGATTAAGTTCTTAAGGTTGTGTTTTGTTCTAGGTGGGTGGTTTGGTATGTCTGAGGATTTTTTCAACACGAGGCACGATTCGCTTCGGTGGAGGCGGGAAGCTTAGTCCGCGATTCATCGGACCTTTTACTATTCTAGAGAGGGTCGGTGCAGTTGCATATAGACTAGACTTGCCACCTGCATTGGAGGTAGTGCATAACGTATTTCACGTGTCGTAGTTGAGATGGTACGTGACAGACCCTAGTCATGTGTTGGATCACTCGTAGATAGAGGTGGGCCCTACTCTTAGCTATCCAGAGCAACCAGTTGAGATTCTGGATCAAAGAGAGAAGATGCTGAGGAACCAGACTATTTCTTTAGTATGCGTTGCATGGAGGCATCACTCTCCAGGGGAGTCTACCTGGGAGAGAGAAGATGAAATGCGATAGCGTTATCCATATTTGTTTGTGCCTTGAGGTATATTCTTTTATAGTAGTTCTATTTTTTGGTTCTGTTCTTTTGCTACGTTCTGTTATTTTGGGGGTAGTTTTCGTCTTTGAATTTCGAGGACGAAATTATTTTAAGGAGGGTAGACTTGTCACTACCACATTTTCTAGGAAATGGTATTTTAGTAATTTCATAATTAATTAAATATTATGCATGTTAAATAATTATTTGTTGTATTATTTAATTATTGTTAGATGTTAGTTATTTATTTTAGACTTGTGTTAGTGGACCTAACTAGTTTAGTTTAGACTCATGGACCAACATGTATTAATTGTTAGATTTAAGCCATTAGAAAGCCCGTTGATTAGGAGGATGATTAATTTAATTAAACCTTTAGACTATAAGCTCCCCTCCTTAATTATTTCTTCATGAGAGGCCCCAAGGGGTATAATAGACATTACATAGTAGCTTGAGGAAGGGGTAGAGGGGGCCGACCTATATAAAAGAGGGAGGAAAGTTTCTCTCTCCTCTTTTCATTTAAAAACTAGATCTAGAATTTTCCTCAACCAAATTCCTTCATTTCCATATCATTTCCCTGCCAAATTTTATCCCAATTCCTTCCCAAATCACCCTTGGAGGCTAGTGGAGCAAGGATCTAGAAGGAGGAAGCAAGGATCTATAAAGAGGAGCAATGATCTATAAGTTGGAGACCAATTTTATCATATTTGGAGGTTTCATTGGAAATCCATCTTCCAATAGGTATAATTCAGTTTTCCCCCTTAATTTAGGTTCTAAATATGAGATTTAACCTTGAAAAATTAACCCATATACATAGGCTACCCATAGGATTTGGTTTTGTGTTCATAGGAGACCTATTGAGAAAGTTATGATGCTTTTTTTGTCAATTTTAGGGGAATTTTAAGATTGACATTTGTTGTATATGTGTCAATTGGTCATATAGATCAATTTGGCATATGCTTGTGTGTTTGGGGCTAGTGTCATGTCCATAATTGGGTACGTGTAGGTCGTATCCCAATAATTTGGTGATACGTGTTGATTTGGGGGGTTTTCCTCCGACACGGGACTTTGTGCATGTCATATTTTGACACGGACACATAGATTTGTGTTTGAATCTTCATATTGTTCATAAATAATATATTAGACTTGTTCGTGTCCTTTGTGGTATATTTGGATGTGTGGTGGACTCGTGTCACAAGCATATCCTAGATCTAGTGGGATACGGGTGTGATACACTCCATGTGTTTGTGCAATTTAATTTTAGATCTATTTCTCCATTGTTCTTAGTTATTGTGATGTGTAATTATATGTATATATATTGTTGTTATATATATATATATTTATGTATTAGATGTCATAGATCTATGTATCTATTTTATATATTTTTATGTAGCTATTTTTTTACATATGTAAGAGCTAGTTAATATCGTAAGTATATATATATACATATATGTTGTTATATAGATATACTTATATGTTATATGTATTTATATTGTGTATGTTTATATATGCATGTACTTATATATGTTACTATATATATATATATATATATATATATATATATATATATATATATATATATGTTATGTCATAATAGTTATTATGTACATGTATATGTTTGTGGAGGTGTATGTATGTTTACATATATTTATATAGTGGTAAGTTATATATAGTAGTATTATATATTATGTGTTATATATTATATATATTTTTTTGTGTTATATATATATATATATATATATATATATATATAAAAGAGGGAGAGCAGGGACCTTTGGCGACAGTTTATAGCGACAGCAACAACAGTTAATAGCAACAGCAGCAGCAGTTAATAGCAACAGCAGCCGCAGCAGCAATAGCAACAGCAGCAACAGTAGCGACGGCTGCAGCCGCAACAGCGACACAACAACGATGGCTTTGCCGACAACAGCAGGAATCCGTCACAGTAGCAGCGGTTCCCGCCACAGCTGCAGCAACATTTGCGACGGAGGCCAGCAGCCTTTAGCGACACTTCTGCGGTTTATATGGGATATTTGGTATTTAAATATATTAAATATATATACGTATATATATATGGTAATAAAATATATGTAGATATATTCCTAATTGCTAATTATATTTTAGTATATTATATTTATAATATTTAAGTTGTTAGCATATATTATTATGGGTAGTTAGTATAAACAAGGTATTGGGTATTACCTTGAAATACCAAGGTAAGAATCAAGGTATTTGAGAATACCCAAGGTATTGGGGTTGGGTATCAAGATTATGGGTTAGTATTGTGATACCAAGTTGGTTCAAAACCAAGGTATCCATTTAATATTTGTAATTAGAATGTTATATATTTAATATTTGTTTGATATGTATATGTGATGCTTTACCTATTGTTTTACGTATCCTGAGATACGGTATCCTAGTATCCTAAGATGTAGCTTTATGACCTAGACTCTAGTGTTTTAACTCAATATCTTTGAGATAGACTCATGCAACCTAGAAATAGGTAGTTTGACCATAGTTGACCATAGTTTGGCTTAGAGTTGACTTAGTTTGACTTTTGACTTAGAATTGGCTTGTTGACCTAGAAGTTGACTAGTTTAACTTATTTTCTTTCTGAAATCTTGTATTGATGTTATATTCCATATCTAGGTCTTCGAGGCACCGTATCAGACATCTGTGAGACTGTTTATTGGACTTCAGGCGAGTACATTCTCTGATAGTTTTTTATTTATGATATCCTCTATGTTCGTTGTATTTAGTGTAGATATCCATGTCTTCTTGACACGATGGTTACACGGATTGGTATACCTGGATCTCGTAATGAGATGTTATTCCTTGGTATATGGTGTATCTTGTGCAAGTATTATTTCATTGATTATTTTGTACATATACAGACACTGATTCTCGGGAAGACTAGCTATCTTCTTAGGGAATCTCGTGCCATAGCGTACCATAGTTGGATCTACTATACCAGTCGGGGTGGGGAGTATTAGTGTAGATATGTGATCATACCTTCCTGTGCAAGTATTGTTTTCCTGTGAGTGTTGGTCATACACCACACATATGACTAACCAGGCCATTATTCCTGTGCAAGTTCCCAAGCCGATCTCATGTTAAAGCTAGTGCTCACTCACTTAGTCATTAGTATTATTGTTCATTGACATATTGTTCATTATTGTATTTATTCCAGTATTTTCTTATTGTGTATCTCTTGTATCTATTGTGCATCTTGTATATTCATATATATTTACTGTTACATAGTTTTATCATTGATTAGAACTGCTGTTAAAGATGTACTCTGCTCCTTTCCTAACTGGATATATTTTTCCCAGATGATACTGAGGAGTGGTACCCTGAACATTATGGACCTTAGGATGTTGTGGGTTTAGAGTCAGAGACCTTGGCTCAGGAGGGACTTATCCCAACTGAGATATATGACCCGGAATTAGTATCTTCTTAGTATTCTTTTGTATTGGATTTGTCTCCAGCTTATTTGTTAGTATTCTTTCAGACTCATTGATGTTATTATTTTAGACTCATGAGTTGTATGTGACTATTCTATTCTTTATCATATTCGTGCTCGATTCTATCTTAGATCTGTGATTGAGTATATTGTTATTGTTGGTGGCTCATTATATAGCTAGATAGATTACCCAGACAGTGTTCTACCGTCGATTCTGCAACGTAGGCTGGGTGTTGTTCCCGACTTGCATTCCTACATCGGGTGCGGGTCATGACAATTTTAGATCCATGCAGACTTCATCCACCAACCTTCAGAGTTCCTACACCCGACTGTTGCGTCCTGGCCGTTCAAAGCCTGGGGTATAAATATTATTGGACTAATTAGTCAATATTTATTCAAGGGTCATCGGTTCATCCTCGCCATCACCGACTACTTCTCCAAGTAGGTGGAAGCCGTACCACTCGCAGAAGTGAAGACGTCCAACATGATCAGCTTCGTCAAGCATCACATCATATACCGTTTTTTCTTTCCACGAAGGATCATTCACGACAATGATCCACAGTTTGCAAGTCAAGCGTTCCACCAGTTCTGTGATAAAAACTGAATTTAGAATGTAGCGTCGACTGCCTATAACCCAGCAGCAAATGGTCTGGCAGAAGCATTCAACAAGACCATTATAAAACTTCTTAAAAAGTTTGTATCTTCTAATAAACGCGACTGGAACGAGAAGCTGGGTGAATGTCTCTGGGCCTACGGTACAACAGTCCAGATAGCTACTGGAAATACGCCTTTCTCTCTGGTGTACGAAAGCGAAGCGGTCCTTCCGATCAAAAACCAAATCCCTTTACTCCGAGTGGCTCTCCCCAAAAAATTAACCGTCGATGACAATCACCGCTGAAGGCTACAAGAGTTCGAAGCACTCGACATGAAATATCTCTTAGCTCAACAACGCATTGAGCTATACCATGCACGTCTCTCTGGAGCCTTCAGCAAACTGGGAAAGAAGAGGACCTACCAGGTGGGTGATCTTGTCCTGACCGTAAGGAGGCCGATGGTTATGACCCACAAGACGGTCGACAAATTACAGCCTAAATGTGAGGGCCCGTTCGTCGTATAATCAGTATTCTCCAACGGGGCCTACCGGCTCACGAAACCCAATGACGACTTGCTCATGATGCCTATCAATGACAAGTTCCTGAAAAAATACTACATCTAAACTTGTCTTGTACTCCCCTCAGCACCAGCAGGATAACCCAGATGTACATCTCTACACTCTTGGTTCTTCATCCCCAGCAAGTGCCTATGGGCAACATTTTCTTATTCGTTATAAATTATTTTAAAAGCCATCATTTGTATCCATGAGTCCAAGATACACAACTGATGATGGATCCTCAAAGTCTCCTCAGCGGAGCAGTCTTCAGGTCCACTTGCACACTCCCGCAGCGACCACTCAAAAACCAATACAGTTAGACGCTAGCCATATTCATATTACCTTTGAGCTATCGTCCAACCAATCTCCCCAACGGAGAAATCCTCAGGTCTATCTTCATGTTCGGATAGACCACACTCAGCAGATAACTCCTCAGCGAGTTTCTCGGACATTGGTTCACATCCATGTCACCTCTGAACTATCGTCCTAATATTTCTCCTCGGCTGAGTTTGCCATGTCCATATTACCTCTGAGCAAACTTTTCAAGTTTTGTCTATCAATCATCACGTCCATACTACCTCTAATATTGGTTGTCAACCCCACTTATCATCCTTTCTCACCAAAGTATACCAACGGTGTTAAGTCCATAAAAACTGCCACGTCCATATATTACCTCTGGCAGGACTGGTTCCAAATCTATTACTTACACAAACGTGCGCAAAAAGTAATGGGTCCATAAAATCTATCACATCCATATTACCTCTGATAGGGGTTATTTTTGAACTTATTATTTGCACTCAACATGCACAACAAATAAGGTCCACCCATAGTCCCCCAGTGGGATTTTCTCAATGGAAGCAAACAGCCACGTCCATACTACCTCTGGCGCACTTCCTTCTCCTTCCACAAAAATACCAGGATCGTACCTAACCTCTCGGTATAACTATCGATCATCTCACGTCTACGTCACTACTGAGCTATTGTCCTCACGTCCTCCCCCAAGTGTGTGCCTTATCCAAGTAACCTCTGAGAAAACCTCTCCCAACGACTATCAACAGTCGTCATCTCAACTTATCAGCCACGTCCATATCACCTCTGGAGAGGCCTGTTTCGAACTTATTATTTGTACCCTAAGTGCGCAAAAAGTAAGAAGTCCACCAAAGATCCTCCAGCAGGATATCCTTAAAAAGCTACGGTATTGTACTATATTTTCTCTAGTACAATATCCAAATATCACATAAAATTCATACACAACAAGACAAATGCATGAAGAAGTTCCGGATAATGAGACACTTTTATTCAAGATCATGAGTACATATGATGGAAATTCGTTACATTTCAAGGATTTTCATTAATATTCAAGGCCTTGAGTACATATGATGAAAATCTCTTGTAAGGGTTTCCATGGGTTCTAGCTAACAAGAACCTCTTCACAATTAAAAGGCGTCCCCGTGTTGTTTCTGCCACGGACAAAAGTGGGCTCAACAGCAGAGCTCAAGGCTTTCTGGCTCACCACTCCACAGTGCAAATCTCAGTATATGGAATCCATACTGATGGATAGGAAGGGAAGAGCAGGAGCAGACAATCTACAAACAAGCGGAAAGACTGACGACAGGAATGTCAATTAATCCAAATCCTGTCATTGCCGTCACAAGTCCCCAGCCGGTAGCAAACCACATAGTGGAAAGAAACGCAGCTAACACACTGCATGAACAAGGATGACTCAACACGTGACACAGGATGCTCATCCTTGTCTCCTGGATCAATCCTTGCCGAACTGTCATCGTCCCCTTGATCAGTCCTAGGGGAACCGTCCTCATCTCCTGGATTAGTTCTTGATGAGGAACCGCCGCATAAGTGTGACATTATCTTCGAATGATGGGTTTTATAGTATCCTTCCGTGGTCTATCATGAGTATCACAAGCGAGGACAGAACCTGCAAAAAGAAGACATACATCAGTCTCAACGAAGATCGCATAAAGACACAACTGTCGCATACTGCTTCCCGGCCGCAGTGACGTACGATCGAGTCTGTACGCTAGAGCAAGAGGAGATCTCATCCATACTGTCGAGCCAGAGATAAAGCTCTGCACGCATGAAAGTAGACAACCCCACACCCATGCAGCCACGCCAAAGCTCGGCACGCAGGTTACAGAGGAGTGCTCGTCCATACGGCAGAACTTTGTGAAGAGGTCTGCGCATGTCCAAGACAAGTCACATTCCATGCGGCAGAACCTTGTGAAGGGTTTACACACACCCATACAACAGGACGGTGTACTGGTGCCTGTGTCCTTCACAGCTCAGTATGAGAAGTGCGGTACTACCCTACCTCCAACCAAAATATCTAAATCAGGAGGCCACGGATCGAGACCACCCCTGATAAAATCTCCGACGAGGAGAGTCGCAGCCTTCGGCCTCCTCCACAGGAGAGAAGGAAAAAGGAAGTGAGGGGATAAAGTTCTCTCTCCTGGCCGCCTATTTATAGGCTTCAACAGTGCATGGGGAGATCGAGGCAATAAAACCAACGATTAATGAGGATGAACCTAGCGTCTCGATTCTCGCGATCCACTACAATCTCCTTGGAAACTGATGCCCCGAGGAGATCAAGCCGTAGACGAGAACCACCCAGGTCTTCAGCAACGAAAACTCAGAAGAGATCAAGCCGTAGAGTCTCCCTTGGTCCAATAAGCCAACAGCCATGCGCCCCCAAAAAGAGGCTCAAATCAGGCCGCAGAGTCATCCTGCGACCCAAACAAAGGCGACCTCCCTGCATCCCCAATTAGCCAAAGCAGCTTGGTCACAGAAGGACCTAACGTGGCATCCTGTCAGCCAGATCGTCTCTGACACAGAATCCAGATGAAAAGGGTTTTTCAATTTCCTCAAAAGACGTGAACACACTAAACGACAAACGTCTTACGTCAGCACATAACTTTACTCTCGAAGGATGTGCAGCACCGCGTGTACAGTACAACCGACCTCATACGGTTCCATGAATCCTATGTGTCTCTAGTTCCATGCGTCCCAGACTCCATGCGGTCACGTGCATCTCTGGCCCCATACGTCCCAGACTCCATGCAGTCCCTTCCATCTCTGTCCCCATACGTCAGTCTCCATGCGTCTCTGGCTCCACGCATACCAGACTCCATGCGGTCAATGCGTCTCTAGCTCCACGCATCCCAGACTCCATGTATCCCATGTGTCTCTTGCCACATGGGTTTCAGACTCTATGAAGACCAAATATTTCTGTTACGACAAGAGTAATTCTCTCCAACCAGGTGCGGACTATGTGTCAACCTGACCATGTCACGCCCAGACGAGAACCACCCAGGTCTTCAGCAACGAAAAATCCTAATAAGTGCCCATGTGGCAGCTCGATCTGCTCACAGTTACGGCTGCACCCTATTAAGACTGGTCACATGGCACCCTCCAACATCCATGCGGCCCAATATATGCATGCCCGGGATGATTATAAATAGTAGGGTACCACACCCGTACAAAAGGCTGGCTGACTATCTGCGAAACTACACTTGAGCAAGAGAGAAGAGCCCCCGCATCGGATCGTCCATAGAGTAAAGAGAGTTGCTATACTCCTAACCCTCCATGGTTATCCCCCAGAACACAAAATTTGTACTTAGACTATCTGTTTAGGACTCCTCTGTACTCTCTTTAGTTTGTTCAATTAAATCAAGTTTCATTCTTAAAGACTTTCGTATTTAATAGCAAACATTGACCACAACCCAATCTTTCTGAAGTTGCACATAACCTCCAAGCCCAGATACTTTCCCCATTGGTTCGAGGCTTTGAAGAACCCAATTTCAACAAAGTTCTCCTCGATTCTTGGCATAATACATTACAGAATATTGATCTACCAATAAAACTTCAAGTCCTCCTTCCTCGTCTGAAAGCATGGGGGGAAACACATTGGTAATTTGAGTATTGATATCAAATTTCAGGAAACAAACTTCTATCCCTCCAACAACAACCTCCAACCAAATGACTTGATTTCTCTTGAAAATAAGACTCATATCATTCTAAATAAACACCTTCATCAACAAAAAATTTACTGGAAACAGAGATCGAGAATCACTTAGCTCAAGGGAGGGGATAAAAAAATGCTTCCTCCTAACATCTTTGAATAGAAAACAAAAAAAATCATATTTCGACCATGATACTGGGGAATGGTGATATATCCTATGATCAAGATGTTATTTCAAATGCACTACTCTCCTATTTTGAAGCTCTGTTTCTAGTTGTTGACCCTACACAAGTTATTCCCTCCATCTTAGATGAACTCAACTGCATCAATGCGCAAGATAATGAGGCTATAATTTTTGCGCCTTCTGCGGAGGAGATTCATTCAACAATCAAGGAGATGTGCCAAGCAAAGCACTAGGTCCAGATTGGTTTCCAGCTAGCCTCATTTTTCAGATATGTTGGGATGTGGTTAGCGTTAAGGTAACTACACTGATCCAAAATTTCTTCAATACTTGAACATTGCCTCCTCTTCTTAAGCATACTTTCATCGCTTTGATCCCAAAGATACCAAATCCCCTCAATCCGAATGATTTTCGACCAATCTCTCTTTGCAACATTATCTATAAGACTATCACCAAGATTATTTTTAAAATAATATGACCTCTCCTATACAATCTGATATCCACGTACAAAAATGCTTTCTTTATAGGGAGGCACATATGTTAAAACATCATCATAGCACAAGAAATCCTTCATACCATTGCCAAATCTTGTCACAGCAAGAGTACATTGGCACTCAAAATTGACATATCGAAAGCATATAACAAGCTATGTTATGAAGTCAACAACCAAGTCCTTCAGGATTCATCATAGTTGAACCAATGCATGATCTTATCTTGTAATGTGTCATTATGATGTCTTTCTCAATTTTGGTTAATGGTTCACCATCTCAAGTATTCTTTCCAAATCGTGGCATACATCAAGGATTTTCATTATCCCTGTATTTGTTTATCATGTGTAGAGAGCTTCTTTCTAAATAAATCATTGTCATGCAAAGGAATTGCCTTTTTTCGGGAATTAAGATCAACAGAAACTCTAACACTTTCTATTCGTATATGTTGTTTGTTGATGGCATATTTTTAGTTCAAAATTGTTCTATCCATAACATCTTACAAATTAAAAGCATCCTTACCTCCTTAGAGCAATGGTTTTTGGCAACAAATCAACTTCGTTAAATCATCCATATTTTTCACATGTAAGCTTGATGTATATATGAGGCAGATTTATCTTGTCATTCTCAATGTAAAGCACATAGACCCCAAAGAATTTTTTTTTGGCCATCATATATATTCTTCTACCCAAAACTAGAATTTTTAGTCACTCGAAGCTTTTAGATACCATTATTTATAGATTGAATAGATGGAAGGGTCATTGCCTTTCCCATGTGGGTCGTACCACTCTTATCAAATTGATACTTTCCTATCTATCTACTTATTACTTGTCTTCCTATTTGTTATTCAAACAAGTAACCAGTAAACTATCCTAACTTTAAAAGCAATTCTGGTAGGGAGATACTTCTACACAAAGAAAGTTACATTTCAGTAATTGGAAGATTTTTACTAAACCAAAATCACAGGGTGGATTGGGCTTTCGAGATCCAGAGATCATAAATCAGAGCTAAATCAAGCTCTGATTACAAAACTGGCATGAGATTCCTTACGAATCCAAATATGGAATGGATAAAGCTTCTCAAATGCAAATATCTCCAAAATACTAATTTTTGGTCTGTCAGAATCCCCCATTCTGCTACTAGTACCTGGTCTAGTATCCATAAAAGCAGAGAGTTTCAGATCGATAACGTGCTCTGGTTAATAGGTGATGGTGACTTCATTAACATAAGGATGGACCCATGGGTCCCCTCCCAACCAAACTTCAAAGTTTAGGGTGTCACGTCCCGATCTCCCCCAGGTAATCGACCGTCCCCGCTAGGCGCGAATCACCGCGCCAGTGCTCCAGCGGGACGATCACTTGACCCATCTGGGCATGATGTCGCACGAGCGTAAGTCACGTCCGTGCAAGGCCATGATCCGAACAGGCGATAAGAGCTCTAAGCCACAGAGTCGCACAGATTGTCCTAGTACAGCGGAATATGAAATGTACAGGCGATTGGCAACAAGTTCACAGAGTTGTCAATAGCGGAAGCATTGAATAACACAAGTATAGAAATAAAACAAGCTCTTTATTGATATTGAATAAGTATTACAGGCGGCACTAGGCCGAGATTACAAGTCGCTCAAGCCTCTGTCTCTCTCTCTCTAAAATAGTAAAAGGCGTGCCAAGTTACTACATTTGTATAATGATATATAGGCGATGTTTCAATATTATGTCCTGTATATGTGCTTCAGTTTCGGACGGAATGCTCTAAGGCTCCAGAGTGAACTCTACGCCTTAGCATGCACGAAGAAGGCAACCGCACCGAACGAGGTTCTCCTGTACTCTGTAAACAATATGGTGGGTTATCAGTACATGAATGCACTAGTGGGGCGGCTCCTCGTCCGCTCGACAAATCCAAACATGTTATATAGATTTCGTCACCATCTATTAAGTTATTTTTCTAATCTTGCCTTAGGATCAGTTTTATGGTAATGATGTATAGCCTAACTCGTGTGACAGTATGCCATGCAATATAAAGGAACACGGCGAGACTTACCAATTTACCATCCGTCATTTCCTGTCCAAGAAAAACCAAGTTAAATCAAGCACGAGCATATATAATGATATCCAGGGGCAATTACATAAGAAAATATAAGTGTAGTGAACGAGATTATGTTTTGGGTGCACGAGTATACTGGTTATCCAGAAGTGTTGCAGAGGATGTTCAAGTGTTCAGATATATACTAGTGTGTTATATTCATATCTGTTCAAGTTTTATTTTATTAGATGCGATGCAATAACTTGCACGCGGATTGTCGCTAAGTGAGTATGTCTTATCTATATGGAGGGTTACTGACATAGCCATAATGGACGATGTCTCACTAGCGGAATAGGAGCAACGCATTGAAATAGGGTATCGCAGGCCATACCGTCGAACATATAGAGACTGCCTCTTCAGAGAGAATGGGGCACAACGTAAAATAATATGGGCATTGTGTGCCATCCCATAAACAGGGAAGATGACAACATGGAGTTCGTCTAGACCGGATTGGTCCCAGTGCCCTGAGACCATCCGCGGAATAGGATGTTGTAATACCCCTTGTGTACAAGTTGTCCGTGACATGCAAGTCTTGGGTCTTAGGTTCACAGGATTCTTGACATAACATGTAAATTCTTGATTAGTTCAGAACGAGTATTATCACGCCCCAGTCTCAAAATACACGGGACCAGACCACGTGGCAATGGCCAGCTAATACGACTCCGAAGGATTATCCAATTTAATGGATCCGACGAAGCATACTACGCTGTCCTAAAATACTAACAAGTCTAATGTGCTAACATACAACAAGTAAATATCTAATCTCATCCACAGAATGCAATATAAGAAGTACTGAAATAAATAATAGAAATAAGTGCAGAATCAGAATGTCATAATACAATCCAAATAAGTCTGATGGGGACAAACCCATTAAAATACAACAATGGAATAAAAGTACAGAAAGAAGTAAGATAACAAGACTAGAGTATCGACTAGCTAGATAAGAATGCTCTAGTCTGAAATAGCTGCATTCCTAAATCACGGGAACTCCCCTGGAAATGCCTCGAAGTCCTCAATCAGGAATCATGTCTCTACTCATGCTCCGTAGATGGTCGGGTACAAGTGCTTGTCCGGATTTGGAAGGGAACCAGGTCCACAGAGGGACGTAACAAGATACAAAAATGTATGCCACAAAGCAAATACTGTGTAAACTCAAAGGTGATCTAACCAGCTAAGTGAAATATATTTGAAGACAACCTTGGTACATATGGATAGGTGAAAGGTATATGCTGACTTCATAAACTCAAGGGTGATCTAAAGTGTAGCGTCGAGCCAGAGGCTAAGTACCTGGCATTAGCTGTAAACTGGATGCCAGAAGTATATGTTGACTTCATCACCGATCATGATAGCGTACAGCTAGTAACCTCTGCCAGATGTATCGACAAGCATATACGCCCATAACCGGGTAACTTGAGCCCATAATCGGGTAACACATGACTCATAATCGGGTAACACTAAGGCTCCTGGCCCCATAGTTTACTCTGAAACTACGGCAGCCAAATGTCTGTCCCATACGCCTACTGATTGTCTTTCCCGTCCAATGCCAATTTATAAGTCGCGAACACGACATGGACATCTCGTACTACAATGTAAGTCGCTATACAACTAAGCTAAATACCGTCACACGTGCTGCTCATACTGATGGCTAGTCAGTCATGAAGCACGCGTCCCTACATGAACTCACTCTGTGATGTATGATGATACGTGTCAAGGCCTAGGGAGTCATACTGATAACTCCACAACTTTAGGTGGGTCAACTAGACACTAGGTCAGACACAAGTCCTAACGTCAACACCTTCGTTGACTACACCCGAGTCTTTCTCGGAAGCGCACAGTAAATATTAAAATAATAAATCATGCAGCTAAATAATATTTGAATTTAAACAGTACAACAAGGCAAGGTATACTTGCCTGGAACTCTGGTGTGCACAAGCAATGATTCGGAACCAACAGCCAAGGTAGTATCGTCTTGGATGCCTACGAATAAATAACAATAATTACTAATCACTATATTACACTATGCTAATGACGTACACAAGTACACTTATGCAACGTCACGAGTTACGCGGATACTAAATCGAATAAACGTTCTAATTTAATACGATGGCTAGGGTTGACTAGTCACGGGTCAAGGGGGTTAGGGGTACACTTAGTCTACTAGTCCACAACATTTTACAAGTTATTCTATGGTATAAATTCTCACATGTTACGATCACAGCTCGGATTCGTGTAGGTACTAAGTCGCACCTCCAACACATGGGTAGCAGGTATCCTAATTATTTATAGGACACGTCTAATGTGGGTAGCCATCTAGGTCTCGATGCACGGGGACGTCATATCCTCAGATACCGTGCACAACAAGAATACGAATTACCGAAACACGTTACGAAACTCAATAATATATAATACAAACTACCAGACCTAGCTAACATGGTAATGCATAAAGTCAGTTGTCTAAGCTCTGGGTCAACACAAGTCTTCACATAAATTAACCATAATCTCTATGAGGTAATTTATTAACATAAATACATATAATAAATATTAATACTTAAATACATATAATAACATTTAATACTTAAAATACATAAATACACATATACATAAATACATATAAATAAGCATTAATACGTAAATACATATACATAAATACATAAATATCCATTAATGCATAAATACACAAATACACACACACACACACACACACACACACACACACACACACATATATATATATATATATATATATATATATATATATATATATATATATATATATATATATATATATATATATATACATATAAATAAAAATACGTAAATACGTAAATACGTAAATATATTAATTATAAATACATAATTATATTAAATTTAAATACATAAACATATTAATATCTAAATACATTAATACATCAATATCTAAATATGTTGATACATTAAATACATTAGTATACAAGTACATCAATACATTAGATATTATATATAAATATATTATATAAATACAATAATTCATATATAAATACATTAATACATCATATATACACAATACACAAATATACATATACGTATTTAAATTAATACGTACGTATACGAGTCGACCGGAGTATACCTAGGCGACGTTCGAGTCCGGGGGGGTGACTGTGGGTCGACGGCAGCCTATCTCCGGCGAGGGAAGGCGGAGCTCCGGCTGCACAACAGCAGTAGCAGCAGTTGAAGCAGCTGCAGCGGCTCCGGCGGTGGCGGGTTGGCCTCGGGGGACCGGTGGTGGTGGTGTGCTGGTCGTGGGGGAACTGACGATGGTGGTGCACTGGCCGTGGGGGACCGACGGTGGTGGTGAGGGGTGACCGGGGAAGAAGGAGTCGGGGTGGCGGGTTTAGACTATGGTGGTGTTGGTGGTGGTGGCGTTGGTAATGGCGACGGTGATGGTGAGGACGGTAGTGGATATGGTTAGGGTGGTGTTGGATATGGTGGTGGTTTGCTGTGGTAGCTGTGGGGGTGACTGGGGAAGCCAGGGGAGGGAGTCAGGTTGGCCGGGGAAGAAGGAATCGACGGGGAGGTCCGGGCTGTAGTGGCCGACTACGGCCGGGCAGCTGCTGGAGGTGGCGGCGGTTGGTGGCTTGGAGGAATAAGGTCAGAGGGGGAGTCGGACTGGTGGTGTTGGTTGGATGACACGGCGGTGGCGGGCTGAGGGAGGTGGCCGGGGCTGGAAAGTGGCAATGGTGTTGGTGAAGTAGTTTTTTTTTAGGGTTTTCCTAGATGTAGTTGGTTGTGGGGTGTATTTTAGAGAGAGGGTGTGGGTAGTATATATAGGAGAGAGAGAGGGGGCTCTCCTTGGGATTAGGGCCGACTGGGTATAATTTCCTAGGGTTGAGGGAAGCCTCCACATGATGAACATATGGCTAGGATGATGGGAATTTGAATTGTAGGGTGGAGATGTGAAGGTGGAAAGTTGTAACAAGTACAACCAATGAGTGGGGGGGGGGGGGGAATGTGGTGGACCGGTCAAGGGGGTGTGTTCTTCATGTGCCTCATTGCTTATTTGCATAAAAGTCCCTTAACAATTAAGAAATTACACAATAAATGGAATTTGGGATTGGATAAGGCAAAACACCATGTTTGGTGTTATGTAGTGGGCTAAAATGGTATATGGTGTTTAGTATGAACCTTGAGGGTGTGAGTGTGGGTTTGGGTTGGAGTTGGGTCTAGTTTTGGGTGAGATTGGATTCTTACACCAATTTAATTAAAATTAGTGTAATTTGTGCTCTTTAATTAATTAGAAATGCATGGGATTAAAATTGGATGAGACGCAAGTGTCATGGACGTAGTAGACTTAGAATAGAATAATGTCATAATTTGGGTTGGACAAAACGGGTTGAGGTTGTGTCTCCAATTTCGATTGGAACGGACAAGGATGCAAAATTGGAGTTAATTGGATTTCAGAATAGACGTTTGTAACGATTATTGTGCGACTAAAATAAATCATAAGAAAAGATATTTATGAGTTATACCAAGGTCAGAATGGAAGGCTGGCATGTCTAGGAAAAGTATGTAAAATTAGTTTGGAAGCAAATGCTAGTGTATTGCTCCAAATATTGAAGCACCGGTAAGGTGCACTAAGTGATATAAATATTGTACAATAATATAAAATACTATGTTCTAATTCTAATTAAATCCAAATTAACCCTCGTCTCTCTATCTAAGCCAAGTAGACCTAAATTTGGTCGAGAGGTTTTACAATCTACCCAACTTATAAGAATTTCGTCCTCGAAATTAAAATAAACACGCAATAAGCTATAACTCATCAAGCAATGCTATGGACATACCTAGGACTGATGGAGCTGGCCTCTGCACTGTCTGCTGGGCTCTATCGACATACTAGGAACACTCCTGAGCTTGATGTTGGTTTAATCCGAACCTCAAACACAGTTCCAATCTTCTTCTGCAATCTTTATGAACATGTCCCTTCTTTCTGCAAAAGTGACATATTGGTAGCTCTCTCTGCTGATAGGGCACAATCTTCTGTTGCGTCTGCACTCCTGAATGACGGATCGGTCCTCCTGCTCCTGGTTGTACCTTAGCTAGTGCAGCTGCACTAGAACGTCTCGATCCTCTGCCAAAGGCCTCCTGGATCCTCGCCTCTGAAAGAACCTCCTTATAAGAGATCCTCGCCTGGGTGGTGGTGTACCTCTGCAGCTCGAAAGTTAGGCCATGGTGGAATCTCCTAGCCTTTTCTAAGTCATTGGATATCAAGGTGGCACCGAATCAGCTAAGTCGACTTAACTTCGCGTCGTATGCGTTTACGATCATGTTCCCTTGCTCCAGGTGCAGGAACTGGGAGTATAGGGCATTCATGACTGTAGCTGGGAAATACTTTGCATTAAAGTACTCTAAGAACTCGTCCCACGTCTGCGTCTTGCCTACGCTACGCTCTATGGAGTCCCACTAGTGATGGGCGTTGCCTTTTAGTTGGGCCCTCACTGCAGTCATCCAAAGGTCTGGATGTAGCTGAGAAGCCTCCAGTAGCATCTCCGTGTTGGCGACCCAATCAGAGATCTCTTCGGCGGTCTCGCTGCCCGAAAAAGTATCCGGGTCTATCTGGCGAAATCCTCGTACAGTACCAGCTGGCTGAATAGGTGCAGGTGCAGGTGCTGGTGCGGGTACTGGGGCAGGTATCCTCTCCAGAACTGCCATCATGCTCTGTCTCAGGGTCTCGGTCTGATGCCACTGCGCCTGCATTATGGTTTGAAAGAATTAAAACATCTGCGACTGTTCCTCTAGACGTGGCATCTATGGTGGAAAGGAAGGAAGTGATGGCAATGGGACCTCCGGCTGTGGTGCAGGTATCTCCTCAGATGTCAGCCTCTCGAACTGCGGCATCAACGTAGCTCTCGAAGTCTAACCCTCGAGATGCTGTGTCGGGACCGTCTGTGAAGTCTGTCCCTCGGGCTGCTGCATCTGGTCGTCAGGAGAAGTTTGGTGCCAATGTATCAGTGGGGCATGTGGGATCACCGGGGCCTATGGTGGTGGCTGCTCTCCGGGTGGTCCAGGGGGTGTATCCTCCCTCTGCGCGGTAGTGGATGGCACAATGACGCCGTATGCCTCCCGTCCGCTGCGCTAGTTCATCTTGCTGCAAGAAATAGAACTTCATTAAAAGAGTACGAGAATAACAAACGGGATACAGATATTCAATTAATCAAATGCGAAGGAGGTTCAAAGGCGATAATCAAAGTGGATGAGATCTATTAATTTCTATCCCATTGTAGGCTCGCTGGGCATGTTACCATACCACAAGCGATAAAAAGAGACCTACATGGGCCACCACTAAAACCATGTCACGTCCCAGCCCTAAAATATATGGGACCAGGCCACGTGACACTGGCCAGCTAATACGACTCCGAAGGATTATCTAATTTAATGGATCCAACGAAGCGTACTACGTTGCGTCCTAAAATACTAACAAGTCTAATATGCTAACATACAGCAAGTAAATATCTAATCTCATCTACAGAATACAATATAAGAAGTATTGAAATAAATAATAGAAAAAAGTGCAAAATCAGAATGCCATAATACAATCCAAATAAGTATGATGGGGACAAACCCATTGAAATACAGCAATGGAATAAAAGTACAGAAAGAAGTAAGATAACTAGACTAGAGTATCGACTAGCTAGATAAGAATGCTCTAGTCCAAAACATCTGCGTACCCAAATTATGGGAACTCCCCTGGAAATGCCTCGAAGTCCTCAATCAGGAATCCTGTCTCTACTCCTGCTCCGTAGATGGTCGGGTACAAGTGCTCGTCCGGATCTGGAAGGTAACCAGGTCCTCAGAGGGACATAACAAGATAAAAAAATATATGCCATAAAGTAAATACTGTGTAAACTCAAGGGTGATCTAACCAGCTAAGTAAATTACATTTGAAGACAACCTTGGTACGTATGGGTAGGTGAAAAGTATAAAGTGTAGCGTCGAGCCAGAGGTTAAGTACCTGACATTAGCTGTAAACTGGATGCCAGGAGTATATTCTGACTACATCATCGATCATGATAGCGCGCAACTAGTAACCTCTGCTGGATGTATCGACAAGCATATACGCCCATAACCGGGTAATACATGGCCCATAACCGGGTAACACTGAGGCTCGCGGTCCCGTAGTTTACTATGAAACTACGGCAGCCAAATGTCTGTCCTATACGCCTACTAATTGTTTTCCCCGTCCAATGCCAATGTACAAGTCGCGAAAACAACATAGACATCTCGTACTACAATGCAAGTCGCTATACAACTAAACTAAATACCGTCACACGTGCTGCTCATACTGATGGCCAGTCAGTCATGAAGCATGCTTCCCTACATAAACTCACTCTGTGACGTATGATGATACGTGTCAAGGCCTGGGGAGTTATACTGATAACTCCACAACTTTAGGTGGGTCAACTAGACACTAGATCAGACACAAGTCCTAACGTCAACGCCTTCGTTGACTACACCCGAGTCTTTCTCGAACGCGCACAATTAATATTAAAATAATAAATCATGCAGCTAAATAACATTTGAATTTAAAAAGTACAAGAAGGCAAAGTATACTTGCCTAGAACTCTAGTGTGCACAAGCAATGATCCGGAACTAACAGCCAAGGTAGTATCGTCTTGGATGCCTACGAACAAATAATAATAATTATTAATCACTACATTACACTATGCTAATGACGTACACAAGTAGACTTACGCAACGTTACGAGTTACGCGGATACTAAATCGAATAAATATTCTAATTTAATACGATGGCTAGGGTTGACTAGTCACGAGTCAAGGGGGTTAGGGGTACACTTAGTCTACTAGTCCACAACATTTTACAAGTTATTCTATGGTATAAATTCTCACTTGTTATGATCACGGTCACAGCTCGGATTCGTGTAGGTGCTAAGTCGCACCTCCAACACATGGGTAGCAGGTATCCTAATTATTTCTGGGATACGTCGAATGTGGGTACCCATCTAGGTCTCCATGCACGGGAACGTCATGTCCTCAGATACCATGCACAACAAGAATACGACTTACCAAAACACGTTACAAAACTCAATAATATATAATACAAACTACGAGTCCTAGCTAATATGGTAATGCATAAAGTCAGTTGTCTAAGCTCTGGGTCGACACAAGTCTTCACATAAATTAACCATAATTTCTATGAGGTAATTTATTAACATAAATACATATAATAAATATTAATACTTAAATACGTATAATAGTATTTAATACTTAAAATACATAAATACATATATACATAAATACATAAAAATAAGCATTAATACGTAAATACATATACATAAATACCATTAATGCATAAATACCATTAATGCATAAATACACAAATATATATATATATATATATATATATATATATATATATATATATATATATATATATATATATATATTATATATATATATATATATATATATATATATATATATATATATATATATATATATATATATATATATATATAAATACATATAAATAAAAATACGTAAATATGTAAATACATTAATTATAAATACATAATTACATTAAATGTAAATACATAAACACATTAATATCTAAATACATTAATACATCAATATCTAAATACATTGATACATTAAATACGTTAGTATACAAGTATACAAGTATATCAATACATTAGATATTATATATAAATATATTATATAAATACAATAATACATATATAAATACATTAATACATATATTCACAATACACAAATATACATATATACACAATACACAAATATACATATACGTATTTAAATTAATACGTACGTATACGAGTCGACCGGAGTATACCTAGGCGACGTTCGAGTCCCAGGGGGGGGACTGTGGTTCGTCGGCGGCCTGTCTCCGACGAGGGAGGGCAGAGCTCCGGCTACACAGTAGCAGTAGCAGCAGCTCTGGCAGCAGTTGCAGCAGCTGCAGCGGCTCCGGCGGTGGCGGGTTGGCCTCGGGGGACTAGTGGTGGGGGTGTGCGGGTCGTGGGGGAACTGACGGTGGTGGTGCACTGGCCGTGGGGGACCAGTGGTGGTGGTGAGGGGTGAGGTTGGTGAGGAGTCGGGGTGGCGGGTTTAGACTGTGGTGGTGTTGGTGGTGGTGGCGTTGGTAATGGCGACGGTGATGGTGGTGGAGACGGTGAGGACGGTGGTGGAGACGGTGTGGGTGGTGGTGGAGACGGTAGTGGTTGGCTGTGGAGGTTGTGGGGGTGACTGGGCAAGCCGGGGGAGGAAGTTGGGTTGGCCGGGGAAGAAGGAATCGAGGGGGAGGTCCGGGCTGCAGTGGCCGACTACGGTGGGGCAACTGGTGGTGGTGGCGGCGGTTGGTGGCTAGAAGAAGGAAGGTCGGAGGGGGAGTCGGGTTGGTGGTGGTGGTTGGCTGACACGGCAGTGGCGGTCTGAGGGAGGTTGTCGGGGCTGGAAAGTGGCAATAGTATTGGTGAAGTAGTTTTGTTAGGGTTTTCCTAGGTGTAGTTGGCTGTAGGGTGTGTTTTAGAGAGAGGGTGTGGGTAGTATATGTAGGAGAGAGAGAGAGGGGGCTCTCCTTGGGATTACGGCCGTCTGGGTATAATTTTATAGGGTTGAGGGAAGCTTCCACATGATGAATATGTGGCTAGGATGATGGAAATTTGAACTGTATGGTGGAGATGTGAGGGTGGAAAGTTGTAACAAGTACAACCAATGAGGGGGGGATATGGTTGACGGGTCAAGGGAGGGTGTGTTCTTCATGTGTTTGGGCCAAGGAGAGGGGGACACTTCTTTGCTTATTTGCATAAAAGTCCCTTAATAATTGAGAAATTGCACAATAAATGGAATTTGGGATTGGATGAGGCAAAACACCATGTTTGGTGTTATGTAGTGGGCTTAAATTGTGTTTGGTATTTAGTATGAGCCTTGAGGGTGTGAGTGTGGGTTTGGATTGGAGTTGGGTCTAGTTTTGGGTGAGGTTGGGTTCTTACACCAATTTAATTAAAATTAGTGTAATTGGTTCTCTTTAATTAATTAGAAATACATGGGGTTAAAATTGGGTAGGACACATGTATCATGGACGTAGTTGACTTAGAATAGAATAATGTCATAATTTGGGTTAGACAAAACGGGTTGAGGTTATGTCTCTAATTTCGATTAGAACGGACAAGTATGCAAAGTTGGATTTAATTGGATTTTAGAATGGACGTTTGTAACGATATTGTGCGACTAAAATGAAGCACAAGGAAAGGTATTTATGAGTTACACCAAGGTCAGAATGGATGGCTGGCACGTCTAGGAAAAGTGTGTGAAATTAGTTTGGAAGCAAATGCTAGTATAGCGCTCCAAATATTGAAGCAACGGTAAGGTGTACTAAGTGATATAAATATTGTACAATAATCTAAAATACTATGTTCTAATTCTAATTAAATCCAAATTAACCCTAGTCTCTCTATCTAAGCCAAGTAGACCTAAATTTGGTCGAGGGGTTTTACAAGTATGCTCCAAGAGCTGTGATCTTTACATGCTTCTTGTTCAGAGTTAAACTTGACATGGTGCAATCCCCTGGTTTGGAGATGCCTTGGTGACCTAACGGTCTTGGATGCTTTCAGGTTCATACTTGTACGAAAATGACTATTAGATAGTCTTCCGGTGGGTTGGATGAATGCAAGGCAAGATAGTATTTACTTGATTGTGGCATGAGTTATATGAAAAGCATTGAATCGAGGCAACGAGTACAAGTTAACATATAAGCAGGCAAGCATTGCATTCATATAAAAATATAAGTATTTACGTTTGGCACGGGTCTAAGGGTAAAGTGAGGAGTGTTAACTTAAAAGGACATACTGAGCGACATGACCTAGGGATGTGCAGTGTACACAAGTGAAACAGTGCACTACGGAGAATATATATCGATCAATTCGAGGCGTAGCAGGGTCTAGTTGCATAAGGTAAATGTAGCATGCGAGGGTCCATATATAAGCAAAATTTCATTTCCATGTTCTAACACAAGCAATACAAGTTGGGATTATTCTCTTAGTTAGGTGTGTTGTATTCTTTATTAGCATGCATGGGGTGATTCACCTAGAAACAAGCATGTATCGTCCATATATTTAAGTTTGCTGGTTAAGCAAAGATAAGTTTATCGTAGCCACCCACCTTAGCGATGATTCGCCTCGTTCAAGCGATACTCCGAGCGAGCCTCTGAAAGTCTATGTCTGAACTCCTGAAGGGCCAAGTCTGAAAATCTTTTGCTTCAAATGAGTCATCTCGCTAAGTAAAGTGGGTCAGGTCGTTGCACTTGTGCCATTTGAATTGACTGTCCGTTTGAACGGAACGGGTCGCCACATAGGGGATATTAAATGCTCAATCGCAAATACAATCGGTCAGTGAGCTTATCATTCAACCCAACTATAGATGGAATGAAGCCCTCATATTCAATTTATTCTCGTCGGATGAAGCCACAACCATTCTTCAAATATCCATTGATCCTAGAGGGAGGGAAGACGAACTTATATGGATACATACTACAGATGGAAGCCTGAATTTTAAATTTGTTTACAGATCCATATTTGACAGAAGAATGATAATCCGGACTTCAGCCCAAGTATTCAAAGAATGGAAACTACTTTGGAAACTTTACCATATTTGCCCTTGTGTGCTACTATTTGTGTGGAGATCTCTCACAAATTCTCTAGCCACTAGGGAGAACATCAGTAGAAGGATTCATATTTTTTGTCCTATTGCCCGCTAGGTTCGATACATACTAAATCCCTTGATTATCTCCTCTTATATTGTCCCATTTCATATTTAGCTAGGAAGTATTACCAAATATCTACAAAAAATTCATCAACAAACTGATTGTGTTTTTGCCTTTGGACTAGTAAAGATAGTCCCACATTAGCCACACCACCAAGTAGGTATCTTAATATAATACTTTATATATATTGAGGTGTGCACATGGGGTATGGTAGGGCACATGGGTGCCATATGGGGGTATTTTATTAGGAGAGAAAATGATTAAGTCCTCAATGAAAGATTTTAATTCCATAGGAGCTAAGCCCCAAAGGGGCTTAGTGACTCGTACTAACACTCGGACTCGGGCTCAATGACGCAAAGTGACATTTTGTTGGCACACTTAGTACGTCAGCATCGTCGCAAGGCACTTGTGCGGTTTTGTTGCCCTCGTTTTATGCACGGGTTTTATGGTCGGGTTGCATGCGCGTATTGCATGAACGGGCGCTGAGCAGGTGCTGAACGGGTGCTGAGCGGGCTATGCATTGGGCTATGATTATGGAAAATCAATTTTGTAATTAGTTTTTTAGTCATATATCGGATAGAAGAGGAGGATGGGCTTCCATTCTTCCCTATTTAAAGATCCCTCTAACCTCCTTTTGAGGCACACCAAGATTGAGAAAGTGGAGTCTAAATGAGTCCGTTCGAGTCACATAAGAAGGTGACTACGATCATTCCAAAATTTCTCTTGCGAACTTGCTTGCTCCGGGGAGTAGATCATCGATAGAGGACAAATCTTGCTTTAAGCAACGGTGGTCTTTACCGCCCAACAAGAATAATTTTATTTTGTCTTATTCTCATTTTTCTTCTTTTTTGTTCTATCTCAATTGCAACTATATTTGCAAGGAAGAACAACGCTTGTTTCTACCAGTTGGTTTCTGGAGTTGGCACTCATCTTGAGTTTAGATCTCCATTCAGGAAGATATTATTCTATCCTATCAAGCTCGTTCAGTGTTTTGTTGCTACCGTCCTAACAAGATCGTTTAGAGTATTGTTGCTACCATCCTAACAAGCTCGTTCAAAATTTTGTTGCTACCTTCGTAACAAGCTTATTCAGAATTTTTTTCCTGGCATCTGTTTAATCCATCGGAAGATTTGTCTCAGGGACTAACAATCTCAAAGCAAGATGCGAGTAAGATGGAGACAACCGTGCAAGTCTTCTCGACACTAGTTTTTACAAACTTGAGAAGAATGCAGGACTATACTTTTATCATTTGGATGGGGAAGGAGTCCTCTATCAAATGTTGGATGTGGGTAGAAAGATCCAGGATCTACCATTTATGCAGATGGAAGTAATTTTGATCTGGCATTACTGGAGACGCATATTCCAAGAGAATTAAAGTCGACATCTGATGCAAGTTGGCGCATGAAGATGTCTGAAGCTAGTAGCGGCATGGACAAGTCTACTGCGATTGCCGAAGAGAGACTGAAACTATGCATCTACGCATGGCAACAATTAGAACATAGAAGAACTCGACACATAAGCAGTCTCGGTGCAGTGTAGTCACTGCGTATGGTAGGACTTGGCGCATGGAAGCGTCTTTGTGGCTATATCTAAGCAAGGTCTATTCGTGACCAGGTTATTTGTTTAGGGCTATGAGCACCTTTGCGCCTGTGTCTTGAAGCATGAAGGACCAAAAAGAATGAGGATTGCAGATCCAATTTCAAACCAAAATAGCAAGGTAAAAGCTTAACTTGGTTACTTTGATTACTTAACTTGGTTGCTATAATTTTGCAAGTTAAGTTATCTGGTGTGGTTGCTGACTGGTGAATGGACACTAGTGCATCTAGCCATGGGAGCTATAGGAAAAGCAGTTCACCGAGGTCAAGCATATCACTGAAGAAGGTCGAATATCTCGATAGCGAACAAGGATCAAACAGATGATATGGGGATTGGGACAGTCGTTCTAGACTTCGAGTAGTTACAGTCAAAGAAGTATGTGTAGCAAAGTACTAGTGATTACCAAGGGACTGATCTCAGGAAGTCTATTACAGACTTGAGGGTGAACATCCATGGTTGCGAGATGGTGATATCTTGGCATGAGAGATACTTTAAAATAATGCTTCTGTATCAGATGGTTGTTCGAGCTTCTTCTTGTGAGTAGAGTCTCATTACAAGAGTTGTGGAAAACCAAGACTAGGACATGTACTTTGTACCGCAAGATGTCTAGTCCATGGCTTATCTCCAAATATGGGAGTAAGAAGGTGGAGAAGTATGAGGTCTGTGCGCAGACAAAGATTATAAGAAAATTGTTCAAACGGGTAAATCGAAGTACATATTTTCTTGTGTTGGTATGCTCAGATATCTGTGACTTCAAACAGTTCTCCAGAAGGACCATGATGAATTAGTTTATTACCTTTATCGACGAATACTCGAAGTATACGCTCGTCTTTTTTCTCAAGACAAAAGATGAAACATTCAAGAAGTTCAAGGAGTTCAGGACTGAGGCTGAACATCAAAATAGGCAACAACTTAAGAGACTCAGAAGTGATCGAGATAGAGAGTTTAGGTCCATTGAATTCGCATCGTTCTGCAAAGAATATAGAATTGTCAATGAGACGACTGCTTCAAATTCTCCTCAATCAAATGGAATAGTTGAACGGAAGAACAGAACATTGATAGAGATGATAAAGTCAATATTGTTAACTGTGGGAATTCAAAATTGCTTCTGGGGAGAAGTTATGCTAGCGACTAATTTCATCCTGAACGGAGTGTCGTACGCAACATCTGATGTCACTCCTCATGAACTCTGGTTTAAGTTAGACCCAACTTAAATATTATTCAAGTGTGGGAGTGTCTGGCATATGTGAAGCTTCCAGACTTGAAGATTCAGAAGCTAGGAATGAGGATTACAAAGACAATATTTTTGGGATATGCTGAGAAGAGTAATACTCGGAGGTTCCTTGATATTGATTCAAATTATATCATCAAAATCTCGCAACGCAGAATTCTTTGAAGATAAATTTGTAAGGCACAAGTACATTATTTTCGCGGACATTCCGGAGAATAGTTTTGAGTGCACAGGAGGCTAACACTTCCAATGAAGATGTAGTCCAAGAAAAAGTTATCATTCCAGAGACAACGTTCGAACCAACGCTCGCAACCTGTGTCTAACCCAGTGAGGATACAGAAGGGCTTCAGAGATGACTTCGTCACCTATCATGTAAAAATATACCCTCTTTCCTATGATGAGATGATGAAGACCAGAGATACTTTCTTCTGGAGGGAGGCTATAAATAATGAGTATGACTCAATAACCTCCAATAACATATAGGTATTGGTCAATATGTCTGAAGGAGCTAAAACAATTGGATCTTCAAGAAGAAGATGAAAGACAATAGAACTGTTGACAAGTTTAAGGCAAGTCTGGTGGCCAAAAGATTTTCTCAAAAGCAGAAGATCGACTACATCGACACATATGCTTAAGTAGCGCAGATGACGACTATCAGGATGTTGATTTCTATAAGTGCAATCCATAAGCTAGTTATACATCAATGGATATAAAAACATTATTCCTGAATGGTGAATTGATCGAAAAGATTTACATGCAGCAACCAGAAGGGTTCATCGTCAAGGGCCATGAAGAGAAAGTCTACAAGTTGGTAAAATTATTATACGGTCTGAAGCAAGCTCCAAAGATGTGGCATGAGAAGTTTGATAAAGTTATAAGATCAAATAGCTACAGGGTTAGTGAGACGGACAAGTGTGTTTACACATAGTTCACTGACGGAGAGGAATCATCATTTGTCTATGCGTGGACGAAATGCTAATTCTAGGTACGGATTGAGCACGTGTCACTGAGACAAAGAAGTTACTCTCATCCAAGTTCAATATGGAGGACTTGGGGAGAGCTGATGTGATCCTGGGGATCAAGGTTATTCGGACGGACACTATAGTGGCATTGTCAATGTCTCATTATATTAATATGATACTCACACGCTATGGATATCAAGATCTTTTAGGGATCGATACTTCGTACAGTTGTGACAAGAAGATGAAGCCAAATCCTAGGAAAAGTTTCAGACAGCTGAAGTATTCAAGTGTCATTGGAAGTTTGATGTATGAACAACTACCACAAGGCCTGATATAGCTTTCGCCATCGGGATGCTAAGTCGATTCACAATCAATCAAGGTGTTGAGCACTAGAAAGCTGTGAGAAGAGAAATAAGATATCTTAAGAGGACTCAGAAGTATGCATTGCACTTCAATGGTAATCCGACCGTAGTGGAAGGCTTCAGTAATGAAAACTGGTGTTCAAAAGAATAAAACTAAAGGTCTATAGGAGGATATATCTTCTCAAAGGATGGATCTTGTCATGCCCCGCTTCCAGAATACTGGATAAATACGAGGACTGACATAGCCAACCAAACCTTACAGAATACCGAAGTAAGCCGTAATGTGTTAAGGTTTTCTAGAAGACAGATGGGTGACATTAGTCTTAAGGCCGATAAATCCTATTATCTCAATCCAGTAACACAAGTACAAGAGTATATTATACATGAAAGTAAAAAGGTGTCCCAAATTACCTGTCATATATGATCATGAAGCTAGTGAATACAAGTTGATGCACTAGCAGAGTTTAAATATACATGATCAATATACCAGCCATGGTCTAATATATACATCATGTTGACCATAATCTCAAAAATATGAGGAGCTAACTTTGCTCCTTGTTAAACACCACAAAAATAAGTAATCAAGATGAGGAGTGGAAGAAGGAAACCCACTCGCGAGCTTCGACCGCAGTCCTACGAGTGCGAGCTATCTTGCTGGAAGTACGATGGATCTTGGTTCTCTTCTGGGTAACCTGGCCTTGCAAAATCAGTGGGGTCAGAACCCCAAGCAACAAGTACCACAAAGGAGCTCAAGGTGATAGACAAACCACACCACAAAAAAAAAAAAGTGACAGAGAAGAAATAAATGAGATCAAGATTTGTACGGTACCAACGTACTTGTCTTAAGAATAATACGGGAAGAACTGATAATAAGTGAAGAAATGAAAGTAAGGCGACGAGCGGCAAGAGATCATAGGAACTACTCTGGACCGGGACTACAACCCTTAAACCAAACAAGTACCGGGGTTGCAGACCTTCACCCTAGTAGAACTTAGCATCCTAACCACGTGCCGGAAGAAGAAAAAAATAGAAGAGCGAGCTATACGAATGAACAAACATCCAATTCACGGCCAAACATGCCTACAACTTGATATAACTAACTAGCTAGGGTTTTCAAAAGCCATAATTACTAGAAATACATTGCTAAGAATATTGCTACCACCGGCACTGCAGTCAACCCGGATGGCCAAGGATACGCTTGTCTAGTAAATTTAAATGCACATTCAACCATACAATAGCATAACTTGTTACTTATCACAAAGAAAAATTGAACTTATAAGCATAAACATAAACATGTGAATCAAAACTGGTCTTGTAAATACAAACTTGTCTTATAATCATAAAATTTTCTTGTAAACATAAACGTATCTTGTAATGTGCCACAACACGCGTAAACTTGGTCAGTCAAGGAGCCCTTGCCTAGCAGGGTTGTCCATGTTGCATGGGGCCTTGGGGATCGGGGTAGCCGTTAGCTTAATTTTTTTTCCTCTAAATATTCTAGATTAGTTTAATCATTAATAAATTATTTCAAGTTCTCGAGTCGTGGACACTTGAGAACTCCCTAAAATGACGAATCGCGAGTACGAGATTTTCATGAGTTATCATATTCACGATACGCGATACATTGGACAATGCTCACACTTGATTGCCCAATGCCAAATGCAATAAATTTTTATACACAAATAATTTCTACGGTGTCGTGAGGATGGAGAACTTGTACATAAAGTTGTCTTGTGAACTCATATGCAAAATTTGTCTGGTATCATAAACTTGCATCGACATAAGAAAGCACACAACAACAATCACTAAAAGGAATTACAGAGAGTACATAACAACAGGGAACACATAAGGCACTTAAGAAATTCCTGGCCGTATCCGCCCACTAGCTGCATGGATTCACTGGCCGCATGCACCCTCTGGCCGCATGGGCTCACTGGGCGCATGCACCGATTGGCCGCATGGACTCACTGGCCGCATGCACCCACTGGTTGCATGGACTCACTGGCTGCATGCACCCACTGGACGCATGGACTCACTTTTTGATTTAGCAAATTTTTTATTCGTTCAGCGAGTGAAAGAACAAGGTATTTAAGGACATTTGGTAAATAAACAGTCATGCATCCAACAAGATGGACATATGCTGTCAGTATACGGCATGAGTTCAGGCCACATAACCCTCTCGGGCCAAATGACAATCTCGACCGCATAGCTCGCTGACTGCATGAAGACTTCGTCTTCTCCAACAGCAGGTTCAGCCACGGCCGAAAGCTCCAAAAATCAAAAAAATATTTTCTACATAAAATATCATTTTAACTCCAAATCAAGTGAAACAAAAGCCAAATTGTACGAAATAAAATGCTCTAACATAAGAAACCACTATTTTTCGAAAATACTAAGTTTAAATAGATTAAAACTAAGAAAAACTCATAGAACACATAAAAACCCTAAATTTGAAACTCATGTCTACAAAAATCTATACATTAAAACCCAAAACTCCAAGAACAAAACATGCTCAACAACTCAAGAAGAATATTTTCTATCAAATACATCTTAAAAACAATAATATATATATATAAATCCAAAAATTCATGACTTTACCATTGAGCAAGATGTACTTGCCATGAGTGGCTCCTAGCCTCTACCTCTTACGGTCCAAGTCACAACAATTTCTCCCTAGGAGTAGGGTTAGGGGGAGCTTGAGGGAGAGGAAGAAGAAGGAAATAAAAATAAAGAAGAAGAAAGAGAGGAGAAAAAAAAGCCATATATATACTAAGAGAGGAGAAAAGAGGGTTTAGTCATGGGTTCACCCAAAATGAACCGAACCATGTGTCCATTCTATATGCGGGTCCTAAACTGGGTCTATGACAATGTTAATAGGTATTCTACTAGTCTTGGGTAGTCTCTCTCAACAAAAAAAATAATAATAAATGACAAGAACCAACATAAGAAATACAGCAGGAATACATTATCAAGAAAAATTTAAATCCTATAAATTCAAAAAATACTAAATCTGGAATCGGATGTGACATCTCTACCCTCATTAAAAAAAAATCTGTCCTCAGAATTTTACCAAGGCTTGTTGAGCTGGAACACACGAGAAATCTCAAGAAATTAAATTATAATTTAAATTATTACACTAAGCTAATAACTTAAAAATAGAAAAGATAGCTGCAGAAGTAACTAATGAATAAATGCACAAAAGCGACACAGGGAATTGGAGGCATATATACTCCTAAGTCAGTTGAATTGGAACTCGTCCTAGCTTGCCTATGTTGACTCATGCAAATAGGCAAGAGCCAAGCCTGGAGGTAATTCGGTACAAATGACTATATCGAGGATATGACTCTAATCCAGGACATACCTTCACAATTGGGACACATAATAGACACCACGTAAGTCACGAAAACAAAAGAGAGGGGCGATGATCTCGTCTTTTTCTCAACGAAATAATCTAAATGACTATCATATCTCGAACGCGTCGGAACACGAGATCGTTCGACAAGAATCCAAGAATAAGATGAGCTAAAGAGAGATCAGAAATCTTACCCACAATTGTAGCACCTTCGGCTAACAACTGCTCCAGGTTGCCAAATATTTCGTCAGGCCATCGTCCAGGGGCTATGGCTTTGATTTGCTGCTGGTTCTGTCTTGTTGGTTGGGCTTGCTGGACTTGCGCATACTGCACCGGACATTTCCGTTGGAACTGGTTGGTACGTATCGGGAGAGGACACAGGGCTCGAGGTCAAATTTCTAATGCTGGTCCTCGCGGGCCTTCAGTCGCTGCCCGAGGCTGAGATGGTAACTGTCGGACTGAAGAATCTTTAGGGTACAGAAGCAGGCATGAACTAATCATGTTTTCGGATACCCCATATATGAGACACTTGCCATTGGCCCTCCTGCACTGTTCTTTGGTGTGCCCTGGCTTGCCTCAGTGGCTACATCCTGCAGATACAGACTGCCGGGTAGATTGCACTGAGGATACTATAGAGGTTGAAGGTACTGGCGGGCGAGGTATTCTTACTGCTGGTGCTAGAGGTGACAACTGAATACTAGCGCTTCTAAAGGATGAGTGTGACCTCTTCTGGCCTCCGGTCCTTGCTACTAATCTTTGGCCGGCAAGTTCTTGGGATCTAGCTGCCCTGAGTACTGCATCGTAGGTGGTATAATTATGACCCACCTAAACTGCTGAAGCTCAATATATAACCCTTGCTCAAATCTCTTGGCTCAGCATTCCTCGGAAGCTACCATATGAGGAGCAAATCGGCAAAGTCGACAAAACTCGACCGCATATTGGTCGACCGATCTTGTGTTCTGGCGGAGGTTGATGAACTGCTGCTGGAGCTGGAACTTGGCGCTGGTGTGGAAATACTTCTTCTAGGAGCGCTCCTTAAACGTTTGTCAGTCAATGGACTTCGGAAGCACCATTTCTTGTGCTGCCCATAAATCTTGGGCAAGATATGATCATTGCAGCGTTACTACAGCTACCTTCTCATCATCTGGAGTCTTGGTTGCATCCAGGATGGCCTCAAAGTTCTGGACCCAAGAATCTGTTGAAACTGCATCTTCCATGCCGAGGAACTTGGTTGGGCACATCCGACTAACGTTGGTTGTCGAGTTGTGAGTATAATGCTCACTGTTCTCGAGAGCTACTCTAGCTCCCTGGAAAAGAGTAGTGTTGGTCTGGTCTTGTCCTTGTTGAAACTGCTGGCAGAGTTGGACCACTTATTGTTGAAGCTAGAGTTGTTATTATTATTATTATTATTGTACCATCATCATAGCTTGGATCATCTATAACATAGCCTGAGAGCATGTCTGCCCTAGTTGTACTAGTAGAACTGGTAGTATTTTTTGGGCTGGCTGGGCTGGTATGAATGACGTATTGGGCTGAACTGGCTATTCCGGCAAGACTAATGGAGCTGATTGTGTCGGTCGGGCATGCATGACTTACGGAGCTGGCTGATAAAAATCTACTAACGCTTGCCCTTTTTTCAATATCGATATCTGGCCCTGGCCTACTGGATCTGTAGGAGTTATCGGTGCAACAAAACTCTCGGAAGGAGGAGCAGGTGGGGTGTCCCTAAAGGATAAGGACACAAGGATATCAACAAGGGACAAGAATGGAACAATCATGTCAAGCAAGTTTGAAGTTCAAGGAAAGCGAGAGGTGCATGTTGCAAGTGGAGTTTAATCGAAGATAAGTAAAGGATTGAGATTCTAACCAGATGAGTCCTCCCATAAGTCTAACAAATATACCTGCATGGACCACCAAGAAAACCTTGTCATGTCCTGCTCACAGAATACTGGATAAATACGGGGACTGACATGGCCAACCTTACCTTGCAGAATACCGATGTACGACGCAATGTATTAAGGTTATCTAGAAGACAAATAGGTGAACTCTAGCATACTATGACGTCAGTCCTAAGGCCGACAAATCCTATTATCTCAATCCAGAAACACAACTACAAGAGTATATCATACATGAAAGTAAAAAAGGCGTCCCAAATTACTTGTCACATATGATCATGAAGCTAGTGAATACAAATTACTGCACTAGCAGAATTTAAATATACATGATCAAATATACCAGCCATGGTATAATATATACATCATGTTTACCACAGTCTCAAAAATATAAGGAGCTAACTATGCTCCTTGATAAAAGCCACAAAAAGAAGTGATCAAGACAAGGGGTGGAAGAAAGAAATCCCCTCGCGAGCTTCGGCCGCAGTCCTACAAGTGCGAGCCATCTTACTGGAAGCGCAGTGGATCCTGGTTCTCTTCGGGGTAACCTGGCCATGCAAAGCCAGTGGGGTCAGAATCCCAAGAAAAAAGTACCACAAAGGAGCTCGAGGTGATAGACCAACCACACCACAACATAAGCAAAAGAGACATATAAGAAATAAATGCAGATGGAGACTTGTACGGTACCAACGTACTTGTCTAAAGAATAATACTAGAAGAACTGATAATAAGTGCAAAAATAAAATTAAGGCAGCGAGCGACAAGAGAGCATAGGAACTACTCTAGATCGGGACCACAACCCTTAAACCAAACAAGGACCGGGATTGCAGACCTTCACCCGAACATAACTTAGCACCCTAACCACACGCCGGGAGAAAAAGAAACTAGAAGGGCAAACTATATGAATGAACAAACATCCAATCCATGGACAAACATGCCTACGGCTTGCTATAATTAACTAGATAGGGTTATCACAAGCCCTAATTACTAGAAATGTACTGCTTAGAATATTGCTACCACCGGCACTGCAGTCAACCAGGATGGCCAAGGGTACGCTTGTCTAGTAAATTTAAATGCACAATCAACCATACAATATCATAACTTGTTACTTATCATAAACAGAAATTGAACTTATAAGCATAAACATAAACTTGTGAATCAAAATTGGTCTTGTAAACATAAACTTGTCCTATAATCATAAACTTTTCTTGTAAACATAAACTTATCTTGTAATGTGCCATATCACGCGTAAACTTGGTCAGTCATGGAGCCCTTGTCTAGTAGGGTTGTCCATGCCGCATGGGGCCTGTGGGGATTGGGGTAGCCGGTAGCGCAATATTCTTATCTTCCAATGTTCTAGATAAATCTTATCTTGTTTAATCATTAATAAATTAATTCAAGTTCTCGAGTCATGGACACTTGAGAAATCCCTAAAATAACGTATCGCGAGTACAAGATTTTCATGAGTTATCGTATTCACGAAATATGATACATTGGACAATGCTCACACTTGATTTTTCGATGCCAAATGTAATAGATTTTTATACACAAACAATTTCTACGGTGTCGAGAGGATGGAGAACTTGTATATAAACTTGTCTTGTGAACTCATATGCAAAACTTGGCTGGTATCATAAACTTGCATCGACATAAGGAAGCACACAACAACAATCACTAAAAGGAATTATAGAGAGAATATAACAACGGGGAACACGAGGGGCGATGTCCAAAGATAATAAGATATGGGAATTTGAATACCTTTCAGGGGCTTCGCCCTCGAACCCCCACGAGGGGCGTTGCCCCCTCGACCCCCGTCCGCTGACCGTGTAGCGGAACTCCCGGGTGTGAGGCTCCAAATAAGTCGTAAGCGGTTGAACGAAATCTTCTGGCATAACATCGTCTTTGGATCATCATCATATAGCATATGTCCCTTCCTTATCTTGCTTAATGCTTTCTGCAAGTACATGTTAGACGAACAAGGAAATATACAGAAGCAAATATTATATTCTGGACAATGATGAGTTTAAGTAGAAGATACTATAGTGATTGATCGATTATCAAAATGCTAAACTTAATCGATTAGCCATATTCAAAAACTCAACATAAATATTGTGCCAATAATCTTCCCCTTTTTTATTTTGGCAAATCAATTAAGTTTAAGACATATATAATCGATGCATATATCAAAAACAATAATCACAAATCACTATACGTATACTACTTAAACATTACTTACATACTTAAAACTTACTTTTTCTTCGTTGACATGATAAAAAAGAAGCTCCCCCATGTGCATAAGCTCCCCCGTAGTACGACGTTGGCGAATATGCACATATTTGACATATTTTTTCTCCTTTGTCAAAATATATAGTTTACAGCTCTCCCGCAAACGAAGAATATATCATGAAGACAAGGTGAGTAACATAAAGCATATAATATGATCATGTTAACGGGGGAGAAGTAAGTTTTATGTATGTAAGTATATGTTTAAGTAGTATACATATAGTAATTTATGATTACCAAAATGCTAAACTTAATCAATTAGCCATATTCAAAAACTCAACATAAACATTGTGCCAACTAAACCAACATAAGAAATACAGCAGGAATACATTATCCAAAAAAATTAAATTCTAGAAATTTAAAAAATATTAAATCTGGAATCGGGTGTGACAGAGCTGTTATATCATGGAAGATGAAGAAGCAGACAATGCTCTCTCATTCCCCAAAAGAATCTTAGTTCTATTCACTAGAGGCTGCAGCAGTGGTTGGTGTGCATATTCGGCGGTTCTGATTCACTGCGACAACCAGGCGACTTCAGCGGTGGCATCAATTTTTTTCTCTTCAATGGTTAAAAGAGATCTATACGGCTAAGGCACATGGTGTTGTATGAGCGCATCAAGGATTGCGTCATGGTAGTGGTTAATGTTCGGAGCTAGGTGATTCTAGTGGATCCATTTAAGACACTACATGAGCGCATCAAAGATGGCATTATTACAGTGGTTAATGATCGGAGTCAAGAGGGTCTGGTGGATCCGTTCATATAAGACCTCAAGCGCCAGCTGATTATAAGAACTATAAATGAGAGTAGTAATCCATGTTACAGTGGTGACACCATATGAGGTACCTTAACAAGGGATAGCCTCGGCTTCAGGCCATGTCATAGCGACGTAACACCGCATATAGTCAAGGACACAATATACATGGGCTTTGAGGATATTTGATATTCTGTCTTTGTAATTCTACCATAACGTTTTATGCTATTAGTTCAAAGAGAAATCTACTAGGCATCTAGCTTTTGGTTCAAATATGGATCATTGACTTAGAGAATATCAGAAACAGTGGGTAGTCCTTTGAGACATTGAGTGATTACGGACCCAGAACCACTATTGTCTACTATTTGTTCTCTGAGTATAACAAAATCCTGTGAGAGGATGGCTTAGATGCCTTAATGAGTTCTAGGACATTTGGAATGTCTGGCGTGCTTTACAGGAAGCACAGTAGCACAGTACTACAAAGGAGTAAAGAACTCCATGCTATAGTAGGCGACACCACCATGAGGTTCCTCGATGGAGTAATGCCTCGGCTTCGCAAGCCATGTCACAGCGGCGTAGCACCTCATATAGACAAGTGGCCTAATACTGTAAAATGTAGAGTGGTAGGCAGCACTACAAAGAGGTCGGTGTCCTCATGTTACAGTGTTGTGACACCACCAAGAGGTACTTAGAGAGAGTTAAGCCTCGGCTATGCGAACCATGTCACAGCAGCATAATACCGCAAGAAAGCACAAGGCTTCATGCTGGATAGTTTGACACTACAAAGAGCCTGGGACCTCATTGTAAACCCCCTCGACCAAATTTAGGATTATTTAATTTAAATTGAGAGACTAGGATTAATTTGGATACAATCAGGATTAATGTACATCAATTATGTGACTTAATATACCTCACCGTTATTTCGATGTTTGGAGCGCTACACTAGTAGCTATCTTCAAACAAGATTCATACACATTTGCTAGACATGCCAGACTACCCATCTGACTCTTGTGTAACTTTTAGATACTCAATATTGTGCTTTATTTTAGCTGCACAATATTCGTTACAAACGTCCACGTACAATTCCAATAAAACAAAATTCTCATAATTGGCCCTTCCTATTTGAATTTGAGGCACAACCATAACCCAATTCCCTAAAACCCAAATTAGGGTATTAACCGATTCTAATCCTGCTACGCCCATGACTCTGGTATCCCATCCAATTTTAATCTCATGCATTTTTAATTGGCAATAGAACACTTTGTGCAATTACTTTAATTAAATTAAATTAGAGGCCAAACTCACCCTAAAGCAAGACCTAACCAAGCCCATATACACCTTTCATGTGGACCAACCCCACCTCGAGGAGCCAGGCCGGCCCAAATCCCGAGGTTAGCCCATAATTCTCCTCATATATAAATATACATCTTTTCTCTACTAAAAACTCTAAAATCATAATCATCACCACCACCCCTCAATCCTAGCCGAACACCCCTACTCAACACCACCACCACCTCAGGCCGCCACCCCCCTAGCCACCGGATCACCCCCTCAGGCCACCTGCACCACCGCCATCAACCATCCCCATCATCCATCCAACCCGACCCCTAGCCGACTTCCCCAAGCCGCCCGACTGCTCCTAACCCCTACCGCCTCTAGCACCGCTAGCCACCACCGCCAGTCCGACCAGCACCCCCTTCCCCACGACCCTAACCACCTTCCCCCACCGCTAAACCGCCGATGCCGCCGATGCCAGGCTGCTGCTGTCGCTGTTGCAACTGCTGCAGTTGTTGCTACTGCTGCTGTTGTCCGTCGATCGCCGGAGTACGTGTCGCCGCCGAGTCAGACCCCCTCTCGGCCATGACCAGGTAATACCTGCTGTATTATTAATAACTTCATGTGTCGTCGGGTCGTCGGGTCATGGTATCACCTAAAGGACACAAGTAAATCATGGCAAATATATATGTGTATGTAGGAATGTTAATTAGATCAGAATAATAATTAATAAATTAGTAAATGACCCTAATAATATGACTTGTTATAAGAACTTGTAATTCACCCAAAAATCTAGACATTGATCAAGCACACGGTAACATGAGGAATAAGGATATAAAATTATACAAAACATAAGTAGTTCCGTAAAACCCATAACTTGGTAACTTATTGTCGCGAGAGACACGATAACTGAGGACAGGACACGTGTGCACCTTAGCTACGTGCACACGAGACTCTGTAGTCGACCAGCCGTGATCCTTGCGTCAGTACTAAGAGCAGCGTCGTAATTTGTGTATGCATTGCTTTAGTGTCTGATATTAGAATTTCTATATTATATTGTGTGTTTAGGGTCAATGGACCAGCCAGGAGATACTGCAGGAGCAGGCTATTGGCATTCACAGCTTGAGGACCCAGGCAAGATACCTTGCCATATTTACTGTTTGAATTAAATGATGCATATGTTGTATGATATCTTGTTGCTTTATTTTATATGACTGTGCACGTCCGAGATTGACTCGGGTGCAGTCGACGGATGTGTCGACGATTAGTGTACTTGACCTAGTCACTAGCAGACTCACCTCATTTGGGAGGATACTCTGATATCTTCCGAGACTTGACACTCTTACACCTTTCACAGTGACAAATTCATATTGGGATGCGGGTTCGCGTACTCGACTAGCTATCGGTGCGTGCGATATGCATCACGGTTAGTGCGTAATTCAGGATTTTGTACTAGTAGAGACTTGGCATATAGATACGTGTTATGCACGTCGAGTATTCGACTTGTATATTTACATCGGGCGGGGAGGACAACTAGTAGGCGTATGGGATACACACATTAGAATCCGTAGTATCCAGAGGATCCACGGATCTACTGACTCCCTTTATGCAGATTCCCTGTTCTTTGGAGAGGTATGGACATTATATTATTCAGATTCCCCGTTCTTTGGAGCGGTATGGACGTTATACTATACAGATTTCCCATTCTTCGGATTGGTATGTACGTTATGCCTACGCCTACCCATACGTACCAATGTTGTCCTCATACTGCATTCACTTAGAAGGTTAGCACACCATTTATTTATTTTATTCAGTATTTATGTATATGGCATGCTTCTATGTATTTTGTTACGTCCCTCTGAGGACCTGGTACCTTTCCAGATTTGGACGAGGCATATTATCCCACAGTGTATGGCCTAGGACAGGAGACTAGGTACGCTACCGCGGAGGAGCTAGAGGTGCTACCGTCAGAGTTTTCGTGATCACTTGGTAGGCCTTCTGCCTAGGATTGGGAGCATCTTTATCTAGTCAGCAGATGCCCTAGTCATTACTCTTTTTATCTGTCATTCAGTACTTTATTTTCGTCCTAGTAGTGGTTTTTTTTCCACTAGACATTCTTAGTTGTACTATGATATTTGAGACTGGCGTTTATGTTCCAGTATTTATTTTAGTACTTCTTACTGATTATTTTGTGGATGAGATTAGACTACATATTGTTGATTGATATTGGACATGTTAGTATTTTAGGACAGCATAGCACTCTTCGTTAGGATCCATTAAATTGGGATATCCTCGGAGACGTGTCAGCTGGCTATTACCACGTAGCCTGGTCCCGTATATTTTGGGACTGGGGCATGACACTCATGCTATAGTGGATGACATCACAGTGAGGTGGGACCTCGGCTTTGGGCCATGTCATAGCAGAGTAGCAACGTAAGAAAGCGCAAGACTTTATGCCAGGGACTCTTTAAAAGAACTCAACTATAGTGTATGGAAAGAGATATAGGTCGTCTCTTGAGGGTAAACTTGTAGACGTCCAAGATACATACACCAAAATCAGGCGTACATAGGACCTTTATTGTGCAACTGGAAGCACATATGATGTCATTATTTGAGTAAAAAGAATTGTATCTATGGTGCAGAATTCAAGACTTAGTCCATTCTTGTATCATACTATAATTTGACCTATGCGGGAAGATTCAAGTCGAAGAGACATCTATCCTAATGCATGATGGAAAGTCATTGTGTGGAACGTTCAACCCATATATTGAGATATGTGGAGTATTGTTGGTATTTTTTTCTTTGGACTAGTAAAGATAGTCCCACATTGACTACACCACCAAGTGGGTATCTCAATACTTTGTATGTGCTGAGGTATGCACATGGGGTATAGTAGGACAAATGGGTGCCATGTGGGGGTGTTTTATTAGGAGAAAAAGGATTAAATCCTTAATGGAAGCTTTTAAGCTTTTTGTCATGATCTTGGATGTTATTCCATAGGAGTTAAGCCTCAAAGGGGCTTAGTGTAACGACCCATTCCTTTCAAGCGGACAGCCGATTCAAACGGCGCAAGTGCAACGATCCGACCTGCTTCGTTCAGCAAGAATACTCATTTGAGAAAAAAAAAATTTAGACTTGGCCCATCAGGAGTTCATAGTTAGACATTCAAAGGCTCGCTCGGAGTATCGCTCGACCGAGATGAATCATCGCTAAGGTGGGTGTCTACGATAAACTTGTCTTTGCTTAGCCAACATACTTAAAATATGGACGATACATGATAGTCGCTAGGTGAATCATCCCATGCATGCTAATAAAGAATATAACGCACCTAGCTAAGGGAATAATCTTAACTTGTATTGCTTGTGTTAGAACATAAAAATGAAACATTGCTTATGAATGGACCCTCGGATGCTACCTTTGCCTTGTGCAAGTATACCCCGATATGCCTCGAGTAGAACATTAAACTCTTCGTAGTGCACTACTTCACTTGTTTACACGACACGTCCATAAGTTATGTCGGTCGATATGTCCATTTATGGTTTCACTCCTCGCTTTACCATTAGGCCCGTATCAATGTAAGTGCTTATGTTCAATATAAAATGCATGCTTGCATGCTTAGATGCTAACTTGTACTCATTGCCTTATTTCAATGCTTGCCACACAAATTATGCCAAAATCAAGTAACACTAATCGTATCGTGCATGCATCTAGTTAGCCAGAAGACTATCGAATAGTCCTTCTGTGCAATATAAACCTGCAAGTATCTAGGACCGCTAGGTCGCCAAGGCAATCCCCGAACCAGGGGAATGCATCAAGTCAAAGTTGAACATTGAACGAGAATTATGTCATTTAAAGCAAGAATCACAGCTCATGGAGCAATACTCGTTCAGAACAAGAATCAAGAATTATCATGTCATGTTATGAATTTGGAAGACCCAAGACTTACATGTCACAGACAACTTGGAAACAAGGGGGATCTTCGGATCTCGTTCTACTGACAGTCTCCAGGGCACCGGGGCCGATCCGATCCGGATGGAACTCACGTAATAATCTTTTTTATGTACAAGTAGGATGGCGTGTGCTCTTATCGCTGCACCATTCTCGCTCTAAGATTGATAGTCTCACGTACTGGACGGAATGGCTTGCAGCGCCTCACTTACTTTCGTAGTATACCATCCTCGTCAATGACTATAACTCGTCCTTTATGACTATGTCAGCGACTCATGTTTATATATATAAGTCATCCTCACTTAGCGGTAATTCGCGTGCGAGTCATTGTATCGTATCTAGTAAGCTAAAATACCTGAAAGATCATGAGTATAACACACTTATACATATGGAGCACTTGAACATCTTCTGCAACACACCTGATAATTCGTATAACTCGTGTATCTGAAACATATTCTCGTTCACGATACTTGTGTTTTCTTATGGTATTGCCCCTGGATTTTATTATAAATGCTAGTGCTTGATTTAACTTGGTTTGCCTTGGGCAGGGAAGGACGAATCGTAAGTTGGTATGTCTCACCGTGTTACTCATATATCGCACGTCGTACTGCCACATGAGTTAGGCTTTTTATTATGCCATAAAACTGATCCTAAGACAATACTAGAAAGATAACTTAATAGATAGTGCACAAAATCTATATAACATTTTTGGATTTGTTGAGCGGGCGAGAAGCCTCCCCACCAGTGCATTCATGTACTGATAACCCACCAGATTGCTTGCAGGGTACGGAAGAACGTCGTTCGGTGCGGATTCCCCTTTCGTGCGTACTAAGGCATGGAGTTCGCTCTGGAGCCTTGGAGCGTGCATCCAGAACTGAAGCACATATACAAGAAATGATATTGGAATATCGCCTATGTATCATTTCACAAATATAGCCACTTAGCACGCTTTTACTGTTTCAGAGAGAGAGGCTTAAGCGACTTGTAATCTCAGCCTAGCACCGTTTATAACACTTGTTCAATATCAATAAAGAGCTTATTTTACTTGTATACTTGTGTTATTCAATTCTTTCGCTATTGATGACTCTGAAAACTTGTTACCAATCGCCTATGTATTTCTTATTCGGCTGCACTCGAACTATCTGTGCAACTCTGTGGCTTAGACATCTTATCGCATGTTCGGATCATGGCCTTGCATGGGCGCAGCTTACGCTCGTGCGGCATCATGCCAAGATGGGAAAAATTGTCCCGAGGGAGCCTTGGCGCGGTGATTCGCGCCTAGCAGGGACAGCCGATTACCTACGGAAGATCAGGGCATGACATATTGGTATCAGAGCATGGCTTTACGTCTTTGGACTTCGTATCAATTTTCTCAGTTTCGAAAGCTTGTTTGTGGGTTGTGTGCATACACTCTCTCTCGTTGACCCGATGGGATATTCTAAACAATGAGTCTAAATAATTTCAAAAAGTGTATGTGAATGATATGATTGCTTGTACGAAATTGTGATATGAAGGCCTTTGTGCTGACCTATGTTAGGCTTTGTGGGAATAGACTCGTGCTAGAATTTGCAAGTTATGTGCAAACCCGAATACCTATACATGATTACCCAACTAGTTAATATACGGGATAGAATATCGTTCAAACGGTTAGCTATGCACACAGCCATTCAGCTAAGTTGTGTTGAGTATCGTGTGCCAAGACCCTTTCGGTGGAAGCTAGTTACAAACGAGATTAGAATATCGTTCAGTAAAAGACAAGTTGGACTTAGAATGGCAACCGATAGAAACCTTATCAGTTTATTGCTAAGACGTATATAGAGAATCGTGCTTGGATTATGGAAAATAGCTCTAACGGTATTACGTATCGGCTGATACAATTCAATTATAGTTTACTTGGATGACTATCAACAGGATATTACGAGACTAAGATTTATCAGACGATGCTAGGTATCGTACAGGAATTCTAAAAAATGACTTGGTGAATATGCTAGCGAGTGATGCAAACTCAGTTGAGAATTTAATTGGGTGACTCGATTCCTGAGTGGTGTATGGATCATTTAAAAATGTCCAAACGGATTCATAGGTCTCGTGCGATAGTTGGATTGAACGATTGAGTATGTCTTGAACAAGTGATAAGGCTTATATCGAATAGAGATTCATGGAAATGAAATCAATATCTTGGTCAAAGGAAACTTTTTGGAAACTTTAAGGATCATGTGAGCAATTTCGGATTGAATCAAACAGATTAAACTTGAATACAATATCGCCCGAATGGAAGTTAGTCCAAGAAGGAATATTGTGGTTCGATGAGAGAGGTAAGCGATAACGGACTTGACTTAGAGTTTGAAAGAACGATCTTAAATCTAGTTCAAAAAGATAACCTTTGAAATCAGTCCCAACGAGAACGATTATCCTGCGGGAGCACCGACGTAGTAATTTTACATACGACGGGGATGATCGAACTCACGGGAATCCCATTTTCGGTAATTATTTTAAACGAACTCGATGAATGGAACGTGTCAAAAGTGGATAGGCTTTGTCTTGAGAATTTAAACTTAGTTGTTTGAGGATTGCTAGAAGTAGACGATGGATTTATCGAACGGTAATATTGAAGTTTAATGATTTTGTTAGACGAATTATAATCACTACATGAACGAACATGACTTAATGGATTTTATATATAACTTGGATGGAGCAAAGTAAAATGATAAGGTATCTCTATCGTTTCGAAGATAACCATAACGTTCGACGTTCTTGTCTTGTGCGAGCGTAACTCTATGCTCATACATGCGTCATGTTCGTATTAGGACGATTATCCAGCGGGAGCATTGACGTGGTAATTTTACGTCCAACGTGGATGATCGAACTTGCGGAAGACCGGAGCGTGACAACTGATGGATCGTCTTGACTTTTGGTTTGACACGATAAGACAAATTTGGGAATGCAAGTGAATCAAAAGTGTTTCGAGGATAAGTTAGCCTAGAACCTGGAATAAATTACGCTTGATGGTTTCGTGAATGGATACATGAATCATGTTGGACGACTTGGAGCTATAATCAAAGATTTAGAATTGAATCTTGGCTTGGTGGTCTAGACTTAGAATGGATATATGGATCCTATCAAATCATGCTTGAGGAGATAGACTATGCAAATTACTAGACTTGTCCTGCAACTTGGATATATCATAGATTTTACTGAACGGACTCGAACCTCGTGCAACGAACATGTTAATGAGAGTATGATGATCCATGCTCGATGTTTAAAAATTTGAGTAAAACAAGCTTGGGTAGAATAACCCGTGCAAATGATCAATGGTATGACCTTAGGAATTGGGGCGAGCATCGTGCAACAAATTTGTACGATGAATCGCGTGCTTGAACTTATACCTATGACCTTATGAGCTGACCTATTAATTAGGCAGACGACCCTATGCCGAGTGAAAGAACCTGTGTGACCAACTATAGAACATTGCTTGAACAAGCCATAGAACTGACTTAGAGTTAGACTTAGAACGGTAAGAGTGTGCTATGTTTGACCCGAACGGATGAACGCTAGTCGGTAGATCGGATAGATCATACTTAACGATAATACAATTACTTGGTTTGAGTTAGAATGGAAATGACTTAGAATTGTGTTGACCCTGTCGGAAGTATCCTTGTGATTCATAAGACGAGAAACCTTGAGATTTTTGCAAGTAGCTTGTCCGAATTCACTATCGTTAAGTTTTGTTGAATGCATATGTTTAAGGGACGTCTTGAATGTGTGCACGATCCAAGACCCAGTAATATGTTGAACTCGAGTGTAAAAACTTTGCTATCGCTAAGTTGGTTGATATGCATATATTTGAGGGACACATTGGATATATGTACGATCCAGACTCTCGATATGCTGATCTCGAATGTTAGTACAAGTGAATATGTTAGATCTGCATGGACAAGTATAACGATTTGTACAAGTTTGCCTCAGCCTTAGATCATTATTCAAAATGGATTGTAACGGACCCTGCATTAAGCGATATTTTTTGCGCTAAGGCGCAGTTGAGACCGAGTCAAACCGTGGATTAAATGATAGAGTCATTTAAAGAGATCGACCCATTATACACGCGGCACGGTGTAAGGAATAAGTAGGAAATTATGTTCTAACAGATCTAGTGGTACCGATTGCTACGCTTGGGATAGATTCGATAATGCGATAGAACGACTTGTACTCAGGAAGTCTCGAGGACGAGACTTTTTCTTAGTGGTGTATAATGTAACGACCCTTTCGGTTCAAGCGGATAGCCGATTCAAACGGCGCAAGTGCAATGACCCAATCCGCTTTGCTCAGCGACAAGACTCGTTTGAGGCAAAGAATTTTCAGACTTGTCCCTTCAAGAGTTCATACTTATACTTTCAAAGGCTCGCTCGGAATATCACTCGATCGAGGCGAACCATCGCTAAGGTGGGTGGCTACGATGAACTTGTCTTTGCTTAGCCAGCACACTTAAAATATGGACGATACATGCTAGTCTCTAGGTGAATCATCCCAAGCATGCTAATAAAGAATACAACGCACCTAGCTAAGGGAATAATCCCAACTTGTATTGCTTGTGTTAGAACATGGAAATAAAACTTTGCTTATAAATAGACCCTCGCATGCTATCATTGCCTTGTGCAAGTAGACCCCGCTATACCTCGAGTAGAATATTATACTCTTCGTAGTGCACTTTTTCACTTGCTTACACTGCACGCCCATAAGTTATGTCGCTCGATATGTCCCTTTACGGTTTTACTTCTCGCTTTACCCTTAGACCCGTGTCAATGTAAATGCTTATGTTCAATATAAAATACATGCTTGCCTGCTTAGATGCTAACTTGTACTTGTTGCCTCGTTACAATGCTTGCTACACAAATTATGCCAAAATGAAGTAACACTACTCTTATCATCCATGCATTTAGTTAGCCAGAAGACTATCGAATAGTCCTTCTGTGCAATATGAACCTGCAAGTATCCGGGACCGTTAGGTCGCCAAGGCAATCCCCGAACCAGGGGAATGCATCAAGTCAAAGTTGAACACTGAATGAGAATCATGTCAAGTAAAGCAAGAATCACATCTCGTGGAGCAATACTAGTTCAGAACAAGAATCAAGAATTATCATGTCCTGTTATGAGTTTGGAAGACCCAAGACTTGCATATCCCGGACAACTTGAAAACAAGGGGGATCTTCGGATCTCGTTCCATGGACGATCTTCGGGGCACCGGGGCCGATCCGATCCGGATATAACTCACGTAACAATCTTTTTCATGTACAAACAGGATGGCGTGTGTGCTTCATGCTGCACCATTCTCGCTATAAGATGGATAGTCTCACGTACTGGACGGTATGGTTTACAGTACCTCACGTACTTTCGTTGCATACCATCCTCGTCAATGACTATAACTCGTCCTTTATGGCTATGCCAACGACTCATGTTCATATAGATAAGTCATCCTCGCTTAGCGGCAATCCGTGTGAGGGTCATTACATCGCATCCAGTAAGACAAAACACCTGAACGATCATGAGTATAACACACTTGTACATATGGAGCACTTGAATATCTTCTGTAACACACCTGATAATTCGTGTAACTCGTGTACCCGAAACATATTATCGTTCACGATATTTGTGTTTGCTTATGCTATTGCCCCTGGATTTTATTATAAATGCTCGTGCTTGATTTAACTTGGTTTGCCTTGGACAGAGAAGGGCGAATGGTAAGTTGGTAAGTCTCGCCGTGTTACTCATATATCGCACGGCGCATTGCCACACGAATTAGGCTTTTCATTATGCTATAAAACAGATCCTAAGGCAAGACTAGAAAGATAACTTAATAGATGGTGCATGGAACCTATATAACGTGTTTGGATTTGTCGAGTGGGCGAGAAGCCTCCCCACCAGTGCATTCATGTACTGATAATCCACCAGATTGTTTGTAGGATACGGGAAAACCTCGTTCGGTGCGAATTCTCTCTTCGTGCGTGCTAAGGCATTTAGTTCACTCTGGAGCCTTGGAGCGTGCGTCCGGAACTGAAGCACATATACAAGACATGTTATTGGAACATCGCCTATGTATCATTCCACAAATGTAGCCACTTGGCACGCTTTTATTGTTTCAGAGAGAGAGGCTTGAGCGACTTGTAATCTCGGCCTAGCGTCGTTTGTTACACTTGTTCAATATCAATGAAGAGCTTATTTTACTTCTATACTTGTGTTATTCAATGTTTCCGCTATTGACGACTCTGTAAAATTTTTACCAATCGCCTGTGCATTTCTTATTTTGCTGCACTCGAACTATTTGTGCGAGTCTATGGCTTAGACATCTTACCGCCTGTTTGGATCATGGCCTTGCACGGGCACAACTTACGCTCGTGCGGCATCATACCCAGATGGGAAAGATCGTCCCGCAGAAGCGCTGGCGCGGTGATTCGCGTCTAGCGGGGACAGCCGATTACCTGCGGAAGATCGGGACGTGACACTTAGTGACTCGGATTTGGACTCGGGCTCATGCTCGGGCGCAAAGTGGCGCTTTGTTGGCGCACTTTACACTTAGTACGTCAGCATCGTCGTAAGACGCTTCTGCGCTTTTGTTGCGCTCGTGCGCTAATTTTATGCGCGAGTTGCATGTGCGTGTTGCAGGCCCGTGTTGCATGAACGGATGCTGAGCGGGTGTTGAACGGACGCTGAACAGGTGCTGAGCGGGGCTATGCATTGGGTTACGATTATGGGATATCAATTTTGTATATTAGTTTTTTAGTCCCACATCGGATAGAAGAGGAGGATGGGCTTCCGTCATTCCCTATTTAAAGAGCCCTCTAGTCTCCTTTTGAGACACATCAAAATTGAGAAAGAGAAGTCGAAAGGAGTCCGTTCGAGTCACACAAAGAGGTGACTACAAGCGTTTCAGAAGTTCTCTTGTGAACTTGCTGGCTCCTGGGAGCAGATCGTCTATAGATGACGAATCTTGTTTTGAGCAACGATGGTCTTCACTCCCAAGAAGAAGAATTTTATTATGTCTTCTTCTCCTTTTTCTTCTTTCTTGTTCTATCTCAATTGCAACTGCGTTTGCAAGGAAGAATAACACTTGTTTTTGCCAGTTGGTTTCTGGAGTTGCACTAGTCTTGAGTATAGATCTCCGTTCAGGAAGATCTTGTTCAATCCTAACAAGCTCGTTAAGAGTTTTGTTGCTACCGTCCTAACAAGCTCGTTAAGAGTTTTGTTGCTACCGTCCTAACAAGCTCGTTCAGAGTATTGTTGTTACCGTCCTAACAAGTTCGTTCAGAGTTTTGTTGCTACCTTCCTAACAAGTTCGTTCATAGTTTTATTTCTGACATCTATTCAATCCATCCGAAGATCTGTCTCATGGACTAACACAAACTACATTTCAAAGCCTCATCAAGGACCCCTTAACTGAAGGGGATATCGAAGAAACTACATCATGCTTCTACCTACTCTGGTGCATATAGAAGGCTAAGAACGCTAAGTTGTTTCGGCACATTCCTGTGTGCAGTGATAACATCATATTTGCATCTAGAAGTCTAAAAGTTTCGTATGACGCACATAACTCTATTCAATCAGACGCTACCGTCTCTGAGTTTCCTCTGCAACTGAATGATGCACTTCATGTATCACTTCTCATATCTGTACAGGTATAGGATACTCATGTACTATTAATTCTTAAATGATATAATTGTTGTTTAAAAAAAAAACTTCCATTCGAAAATCTTCAAAGTCTACTTCCCATAAATTTTCAGCCAGACACATCCATACATGTCCAACATCAACACCACAATCATCATTATGTCCACATGTATGTGTACAGGAGAGAGAGAGAGAGAGAGAGAGAGAGAGAGAGAGTACTAAGAGCATCAATAGTAGATGGATTAAGGTAGAAATTTATGATAAAAAATAAATTGGAGAATGGTTTGAATTTGTATGAAAAAAAAAAAAAAAAGTTGAGACTCAAATTAGATGAGTGGATATAGACCCATGTGCAATCCATCTTTCTTTTTCAATAGAATAAAATAAAATCTACAATATAGAAAGTAGGGCTCCGAATTGACCCTCACTATTCTATAAAATAAATTTCTACTTCTGAATGTAGAAATTATGAGGTCCGAGTTATAGCTCTTGTGGCTGAGATGGAACCAACATGGAGCTTGGAACCTTACTATTCTACAAAATAAGCTCCTATATCCTGAATCTAGAATCTAGAAATTGGGATGAACCTTACCATTGATGCTCTTAGAACATCATTAGTAGTGGGACTCTCGAACCCCAAAAATTCAAAAAAAAAAAAGGGGTAAATGTAGAGTGGGTTGGGTTTGTATGAAAATAGTAGGAAATGATAAAATGAGCTCCGGTCCCAAAAATTGTGTGGTCAAAAATTGTGTGAAAAAAAATATAAAAAAATTGGATTCTAAAATGGAACTTACTATTCTACAAAATGAGATCCTACAATCTAGAATCTAAAAATTAGAAGGTCCAACATATAGCTTCTATGAATAATATTAGGCCCAAAATCTAAAAATTGAAAGTATAGATAAGATTTACTATTCTACAAAATAAAATTTTAAATCTAAAATATAAAAGGTGTGATTGGTCTTAACTAACAACAGTCCCCAAACTCAGACTCTATCCACCTGACAAAAGTATCTTGAACCAGCCCTCTCTCTCTCTCTCTCTCTCTATCTCTCTCTCTCAACAACAAAAACTGTTGATAACACACAGACAAACAGTCCACCTGTCATCTGCACCCACCAGTGGGTCCCATTTTGTCCGCCCCAAGCCCCTCATCGGGCCCCACCTGCCCCCTCCCAACCCCTCCACCTGTCCCCCTACGTGCATGCCCTCCCCTCTATAAATACAACACCCCCCTCTTCCTCCCATCACACCACACCCCACATTTTAAATCTTCTGCTGCTACAACTACAACAAGATTTGTCACTGTGAACAAAATTTTGTGATGGCAGTCCAATCCTCCCTCCGGTCGACGACGACCCCCCTCGGCCCGGCCGCATGCGAGGAGCACGCGAAGAAGCTGGCCTTCATCGAGGACATGACCACCGGGGCCGACTCGGTCCAGGAGAGGGTCCTCGGGAAGATACTGACGAGAAACGCCGAGACCGAGTACTTGAAGAGGTTCGGACTCGGAAGCGCGGTCGACCGGGAGACGTTCAAGCGGAAGGTCCCCCTCGTCACCTACGAGGACCTCCAGCCGGACATCCAGAGGATCGCCAACGGGGACCGCTCTGCAATCCTCTCAGCGCACCCGATCTCTGAGTTCCTGACCAGGTCTGTATCTCTGGTGCAATCGTTGTCAAACAAAAAAAAGACCTAAATGTTCTCATAGAAAAAAAATTCAGTAAAAATTGTTGAATAAATTCAATATAAAAAAAATAAAAGTTGTTGAATAAATTCAACACGTTCATGCTGATATATTATTGATGCTGAACTTTAATTGTTTAGTTTCGTAAAATAGTACTGTTGTGACCTCCAATTATGTAGTTACTTCTCATATATATTATAAGCTTTTCGGAGAGTGACTGATCAATTTTGATGGCGTCAACAGCTCGGGGACATCTGCTGGTGAGAGGAAGCTGATGCCGACGATTCGGGAGGAGCACGACCGAAGAGTGCTTCTCTACAGCCTTCTCATGCCTGTCATGAGCCTGTGAGTATTCCCTTCTTGAATAGAGTATGAAATTTTACTAGGTTCTCAAGAACTGAAATGGTGTGTATATATATTATGATCAGAGAGTTCTGAAAAAAAAAAAAAAAATTATATATATATATATATATATATATATATATATATATTTGGTTAGATTTGTTGTGCACAAGATTCAATGGTATAATCCAACCAATCACTTTGCCTACCCATTTCCCAAGGAATTGAATGCTGAGAATCATCATAGATTTTAGAGCCCAAAGTTTGATTAATTGACATATAAAATATGAGTACGTACTATTTGTTTAGAATTTGGTAAACATAGCAAATTGTTAAAATTATCAGCAGCGGCAACAAATATAATGTTCGGCACTCTTGTCATATAGTTTTTGAGTAGAGCTTAAAAAAAAAAAAAATTCAGAAAACACAAATTTATATAAATGTGGACAGAGTTCAGGACTTCGATTTTTATGCAGGTATGTGCCTGGACTTGACAAGGGCAAGGGGCTATACTTCCTGTTCGTGAAGTCCGAGAGCAAGACCCCCGGCGGACTCACGGCGCGACCGGTGCTGACTAGCTACTACAAGTCGGACCACTTCCGCAGCCGCCCCTTCGACGCCTACAACGTCTACACCAGCCCTACCGCCGCCATCCTCTGCGCCGACTCCTTCCAGTCCATGTACTCCCAGATGCTGTGCGGTCTCTACGCCCGCCTCGACGTCCTCCGCGTGGGCGCGGTCTTCGCCTCCGGCCTCCTCCGCGCCATCCGCTTCCTCCAGCTCCACTGGAAATCCCTCGCCCGCGACATCGAGACCGGCACCCTCACCGACAGGGTGACCGACCCCTCCGTTCGGGATTCCCTCGCCGGCGTCCTCTCCCCCGACCCTGCGTTAGCCGAGTTCATCGTGGACGAGTGCTCGAAGGAGAACTGGGCCGGGATCATCACCCGCGTCTGGCCCAACACCAAGTACCTGGACGTCATCGTCACCGGAGCCATGGCGCAGTACATACCCACCCTCGAGTACTACGGCGGCGGCATCCCGATGGCGTGCACCATGTACGCCTCCTCCGAGTGCTACTTCGGCCTGAACCTCCGCCCCATGTGCAAGCCCTCGGAGGTCTCCTACACCATAATGCCCAACATGGCCTACTTCGAGTTCCTCCCCATCGACTCCTCCTCCACGTCCGAGCCCAAAAAATTAGTCGAACTAGCCGGGGTCGAGGCCGGGAAGGAGTACGAGCTCGTGATCACGACCTACGCGGGGCTGTACCGCTACCGCGTAGGCGACGTGCTCAGAGTCACCGGCTTCCACAACTCGGCGCCCGAGTTCCGGTTCGTGCGGAGGAAGAACGTGCTGCTGAGCATCGAGTCGGACAAGACGGACGAGTCCGAGCTGCAGAGGGCGGTGGAGCGCGCGTCGGAGCTGATCAAGCCCTGCGGCGCGAGCGTTGCGGAGTACACGAGCCAGGCGGACACGAGCGCGATCCCGGGGCACTACGTGATCTACTGGGAGTTGCTGGTGAGGGACCCGACCGAGGGGCCGAGCCGCGACGTTCTCGATAGGTGCTGTCTGGAGATGGAGGAGGCGATGAACACGGTGTACAGGCAGAGCAGGGTGGCCGACGCGGCGATCGGGCCACTGGAGATCAGAGTGGTGAAGAGTGGGACGTTTGAGGAGCTGATGGACTATGCAATCTCCAGGGGGGCGTCCATCAACCAGTACAAGGTGCCTAGGTGCGTCAACTTCACACCCATTATCGAGCTGCTGGACTCGAGGGTTGAGTCTTCGCACTTCAGCCCTGCCTGCCCCAAGTGGACTCCACACAAGGGTCTGAGCTCAGACTAGAGCAGAGAAGAGCTAGCCCCTCCCTCCCTCCCTCTCTTGATTTTCTTAAATTGACCCTACATTTTCCATCGTGTCTGTAACTATTGTTAGTAGGGGTTATAAATATATTAGTATCTGCTGTTGAATGTTGAATGGTAAGATGGTATGTAGTACTACTGTGGATTTTGGTTTCTTGTCTGTAATTAATTATTGTTAGTTTATGAATAAGAAATGATAAAGATGCTTATGGTTCTTCTGATCAACATGGCTCATTTTTATAGTCCAACTTGTCTTACAAGTCTGTCCGAAGAACATGAGAACGACAAAGAGGATAACCTTTCTGTCATCTCTGTCGTACCATCAGGAGGAACCTTTTGAAGGAAAGCTATCTAGAGGTTTTGAAGGAATATGAAAGCTTTTCTCAGGTCATAGTGAGGATATATCCAGGTTCATGTTTTTTTTTAGAATAGAAATCTATTTATAGATAATTAGTACAAGCTTTGGACACATGAGTTGCCAAAATACAATGAGGTGGCTACTCAAATAGCCAAGTAGAGTCTGGATGATTGAAGAATGGAAAATCTGAAGCCAGTGAGTGTGCAACATATCAGCCTTCCTTGGAATGAAGACGAATGCCTCCTCGATAGCATGACATGCTCTCCAATGAACATCCATTTCTCTTTTAGGGATAGCATCAACTGAAACTTTGCAATCCCCTTCGGTGAACAACGGTTGATGCACTACAAAAAAAGTTATTTTTTACGGCATTGAAATTACGACGTGCTTAAATAGTGTGCCATAAATAATACATTCACGATATACATTTTAATAAATATCGTAAAAATTAAAATAATACATAATTGTTACATCTATTTACGATATTTATGACGTACATTGAGTGCCATAATTGTTAATATCAAACACGATGCACAGTAAATGTCATAAAGTTGTAAAGAAAGATCAAAAAATTTCTGATCCCGCGTACTTTTCTCTCTCTCGCGCTCATTCAGCCGAAAAACATTTTAGCCCCTCCCCCTCGCGCTCATTCACTCTCGTGCTCTCTTTTTCTCTCTCTCACAGACCTCCTCCTCTTTTTGTTCTTCTCCTTCTCCTTCTTCTTCTTCTTCTTCTTCAAACATATTCTTTCCTTATTTGGGAAGAATCCATGCACATCTCTCTCTCTAATCTGCATCTCCTTTTCTTTACCCTTTGGAATTCTTTTCTCCCTCTTCAAAAAAAAATCGAGAAAGGGAACTCGGGGTTCACTGTTCCCGATCAGATCTCACCCGACGGCGGGTGCTCGGCGGGGAAGTCAGGGTCCGACGCGATCGGGGAAGCACCTCGGTGGTGGAGAGGCTCGGCGAAGCATCTCCAGATGCGGTGGTTGCGGGTGCTGAATTTAGGGTTTAGGGATTTTTATTTCCCCCAAATTTGTGAGTACCATCATCATTATTCTTATTATTATTAACAGAAGCATTTGGGAGATCGTTGATGCTTTTAATGTCAATTATTTTCATATTTTCAGATTTAATTAAAATGCTAAATTTTGTGAACAGTTAGGGTTCAATGCTTCTATTTTTTTCAAAATTTACTAAGAATATTGATTTATTTTTAAATTTTCTGAAGTGTTGAAAAATGCATCAAAATTGTTCTTCATTCACTTGAAGTGTTTGCAAGCCTAGTGAATTTCTATAGAACATGTAAAAAGTAGTGTGCTGATATTCTTTCGTCCTACATTTTATATTTTGATTATGATACTGCAAAATTATTGTCGTTGTTTTAGGAAAATTTATATACAGCTCTTTACATCCCTGTGGAGATTTCTTGACCTTCAAAATTATAAAGAAGTTACTATTGTCTTTCTTGGAAAGATACTTGCAACTAACTTCACTAACACTAATTGTAGCTTGCTAAGGACTACCTAATTTGTCATCTCTATGATTTAGGTTCTTCTGACTTTCTCTGTTCTTGTTGGAAGCAGCACATGAGTGGATCTTCTGGTAAGTTATCTGACACTAAGAGTCATTTTATTGAAAATTGCATGTTTATATTAAGTTAAATTTGTTGACAAGAAGCTCAAGTATGACTAAGTTGATGTCTTAATTTTTTGAATCATGAACAAAATATACCTAGCGTTTAGTGACTTGTAAGCAGTCCTTAATCTAATTATGATAGTTGAGCATTCTATGTCAAAACCATTTTCTTTGCTGACTATCCTATTAGATTATCAGTTTGTGTTGTCCTTCCCCGGTTAATTTTGCTTGGCCTCTTCTAATTGTCAGTATGTGCCAAGCGTGTAGCAGTCAGATATTTATGCACTAATCCAGTACCGAGTGATTACGTGTTGTGAATCTTTATTAGCTTTGAGTGCGTTGTAGTTGAATGATATTATCTAGTGACCTGAAGTGTGTGTGTGTATATGAGCCATAGGCTCATATATTCCATGTGCGTATATGAGCCATAGGTAAACGAGATATGAGCCAAAGGCTCATATTACTACATAAGGCATGCACATGTGGACCAATAGGAATGGACTCCTACATTCCATGTGCACTAGTACACTCCATTCATATTGGTCCACGTATGCATTGGCTCATGTAGGAATATTATCTTATGGCTCATATACCGTTTACCCATATATATATATATATATATATATATATATATATATATATATATATATATATATATATATTGTATCCCCCAAACATCCCCTCTTTCACAGCCGTTGGATATTGTTTAAGTCATCTAATCTTAATCGTTCATTTTTCAATGGTTAAGATTATATGACTTAAACAAGATTCAATGGTTGTTATCATGGGTATACTTGGGGAATGCAAAAATAGGGGGATGTGGATTCCTCCTCATATATATATATATATATATATATATATATATATATATATATATATATATATATATATATATAAGATCAGTGAGAATTACCTATGCTTACTACATGTTGGTTTTGGCGCAATCCTTTATGAGTATATGACTATTTCTGATTATTGTTGCTAAGAAATGAGAAATTTGAACCTCTAAAGCACATTATTATATATTTTTATTTTATGAATTGATATTTGAAACCAATTATGAAATTGCCCATATTTTAACTCCTATTGCAATAATGGAATCAAACCATTTCATTATTCTATCATTTGGATTTGGCCATCTGGTTTAATTTTACATCTCAAAGATGACGTCAATTCCCATTGTCGACAACTTTTAGGCTTTTGGGTCTAGTCTGGCAATTCAGAGATAAGTTGCCTAATTAACGAGGTAGCTATCCATGTGCATGAACAGGGACTTAAGTTTTATGAGAAGACCTTTTCATGCTTATTGCCGCCTGTAGGATCCAAGAGGGTCACGCTAGTCAACAACTTGGCTTATTCTTTACTTATGCTTTCTTCTTAAGAATATTTTAATTAGGCTTCACTACAGATGATGCAAGAGTGTTCATTTGCACATTATTGCCCTTGTCCACAATACACGACTGGCAACTCATTTAGAGCCAAGTTTAGATTACCTGGTTGTACAACCTTGGTTGCACATTTTGGGAACTTTGAATTATGTGATATATATAGCTTCAAGTGTTCAATAAGCCTATAGCTTAATTTCTGTGTGTTTGTAATTTTTGTTTAGCCAGTTAATAGTAGCTTTATACACTCTTGCTTATAGCATTACACCGATATTTACTCACAGGAGTGAATACTCATATTTTTCTTCTTATGTTTCCTATTGAAGTTAATTGATCATTTATTTGAATTTTTTACAGAGGTCCTTTTTTAGAGGGAGGTCATTATTTGGTCCAGGTGAGGTCTCTGGTTATTTCAATATTTCTAATTGTGATTCCAGTAATCCTATTTACGGTATTTGTTTCACATAAGTTGGTTAATGAATTTCACCAAAATGGTGGAGACCTCTTCGTAGTTGTACCAATTATCTTAGCAACAAATTCGAGATTCTTGTCTTTTATTCTAGATACCTAAAATTTTTTGTTGCTTAATTATATTATCACAAGCTCTTGCCACATTTTTTTTCTTATTAATCCACCACTATAATTACAAGAGCTAACAACAAAAAAGCTTGTATCCCAAAATTCTCTGACATGGAATTATTGCAGTTACTGCTGAGGCTAAGAAGGCTGTCACAAGGCTTGACGGTTACCAAACTATATTTCTTGTTAATCCTTTGAATTTTCTCTCTTTTTTTTACTTAATTATTTGTCTTTGTGTTCATGTATGATGCAACTATTGAACAACTTCTTCCAATATTTAGGTGCTATGCTTAAAGATAAGTTTCCTGATGTTAGACTCAATATCATCAACAAGCTTGATCAAGTGAATCAGGTAGGAAATGAATGGCTTATGTTAGTTCAATTTGTTTTCTTTCATTAGCTATTATGAGCAGATGCATGCCTCATTGGCAAACCTTAATATGATGGATGTGTGTAGTCTTTTGATTTTGCTATTCCATTTTAAAGATGTTTGGTTATTATTTGTGTATGAGATGATTGTTTATTAGAGAAATTGGAACTATGGAGAGACGTAGTAACAACATAGATAAATGTTGATCAATGTATTCTACAGAGAGAGTGAATTATTGACATCCAATCTTAGATGTCTAGACCTTGAGTTTCAAACTTCCCCTTTATGGTACTAGACAAAATTTCCTAGAGCAAGCACCTTTACATTAAAACTTATATCAGTCATGTTAGTGTTAAAACTTGATCCTTTACCATGCGCTTCTCTCTTCTTCTTTCCTTCAGTTTTCTACAAAGTGGTAGGGGCAACATGTGAAATGAGCGATATTGGTAGAAACAATGATGGTGCAAGAGTATAAAAATATTTTAAAATAATAAATCTCATAATTTGGCCTCCACAACCCCACATGAAATATGAGAGGTTTAGTTCCAAAAAAGCGAGCACCTCAATCTTAAACAAGAATATACCACTAATGATAGGATACGCAAAGAAAAGCATTGATCATCTTTTAATAGCAATTACTTCTGCTTAAAAGAAATGAATGCTTTTAATTCATTATTTAAGAGAAAATTATAGCCCAAAAACTGAAACTTATGAAGTGCAGTAAGATGAAGTGTAGAATTTTATGTGTCACAAATCAAAATGGGTATAAATTACTTCAATTTGTCGTTGAACGATGGAAAATAGTCACCCACCTATTCCCATTTTCAGGAGTGTTTCCTCTTGGATGACAGTAACATTTAGGTATTAGATATTTCTAATACTATTATATTTAGATATAAACAAGTAAACTTATCTTTAATTGTATTTTGTTCTTTATTCTTCTTCTTCAACTTTGCTTTTCGTAAGTTTTTTCTTCTTCTCTTGCCTTTTGCACTTGGCTTTCTTTATTCTATAATTTTGCTACTTGTTCAGTAATAATTTCTTCCAAGAAAAATTATATTTGTTCCTAGAATAATATAATGGTTACATAGAAAATTCATTAATAATCCATGGGGACATGGAGACTCATTACCATGATAAAAACACCCTTAGAATAAATACTTTGAAAACATGTACCGACTTTGAGACTTCGTTTGCAATTTTAAGACAATTTCCTTTATATTCCATGTAAAATAGTATACCAATTTTCTTTAAATTGGTTATGCCTTTCAATAGCTCATAATACATACCAGTTAGCTATGGGCAAGCAAGCCATGGGCATTTTTGTGACAAATTACCAGTTGAGAATGGTATGTGCTGAGCTCAAATTTTCAAGTGTAATTGTTAGTTAGAGATACTTTTTTTTCATTCAGGACACATTGGCATATGTCATCAATTACCCACAAGCACCTTGTTATTACTCGTGCCATGGAGCATTTACACTTCAGACAACTGCCTGCTGCCTTTGTAAGATTTCTTAATTTCTTTTTTGTTGTTGTCTATTCTGTACATGATTTGCACTCAGCATGTTACTGATACTATACCTAAAGAAGTTGAAGTCAACTGAGATACTATTCATCTGATATACAATTATCCCTTGTTTTTGTAGTGTATGCAACATGGCTCATATGACAAATTGGATGATGATGGTCTTGCACCTCCTGTGAGTATCTCGAGATTATCTATCAGATGATGGTCTTACACCATCTTTCACTCATTGAATTGTACATTTAGTAATGATCCACTAGTATTAGACTTTTATACTTTTTCTTGCATTAGTGGAGTTATGCTTAACAATGGACCTATTGTCATAGATATGTATACTTTATTACTGAAATATTCTTTCTATTGGAGAGAAATTTATTGCATGCTTCTTCTTGGTTCTCTATTTTCATAACTTACACATTTGGAATATGCAGTCTACATCCTGATCAAATTTATGATATTTTTTTTATCAGATACTAAATTTTTTTTATACTCTAAGTTTAAATTTATTGTAGTACTTAAACTTCCATTTATGTCTATCTTCAGATTATATATCTAAGCTTGCTACTTGATAATAGTTAAAATTCCATTTATGTTTATCACAGGTTGAGATTGTGGCTCTTTCAAGTTTTAAAGAGAGAGAGAGAGAGAGAGAGAGAGAGGAACAATTTAAGGAGAAGGTATGTGCAATTACTACATTTTACAAACTTTCCATTGTTAAAATTTTATTATTATATACAGTACTTGAAATGCAACTATTAAAATAGTATTTATATTGGGTTCTCTTATTGTTGAGATTTTTTTTATGTTTTAAGGGCTAAGTCAGTTTTTCTTTTGTACTTCACCCAAGTGTTTTGCACTCCTACTATCATGATCTGAATGTTTATGTTCACCTTTTTTTATTCCTGATTGAATCAAAGATCAGTCATGAAGATAAAATTGCTTATATCAGCTTTGGTTTTCTGACACTAAATATATGATCATCTAGGTTTGTGCTGACTTGGACTCTGTAAAAGTTGACATCATGCATGAGGCTCTAAATTGCAAACTCTCAACTACAGGCTGATCCGTTCTGGTCGAAGCTAACCTTTTTGGTGATATTTTAGTTTGTGATTTAGGATCACATGATTTGACATTATTATGATTTCAATAAAATTTAGTACTTATAACGATTGTTGTGTTCACTATAAAGTAATTTTGGATTTGGATGATTTGACATTATTATTGCAATAAAAGTTATTAATTTTTATAATTGTTGTGTATATTATATGTTTTGTGATTGAATGTCAAAGGTAAAATTGATTACATAAAAAGCATAATTTAAGAAAAATATGAAGAGAATTTAAGGCATGCAGAATATGTCCTAACTGATGTGTATATAATACTTTTTACGAAATACAATGAATGTTATAATTGACTAAGAAATACATGCAAAGAAATATCGTAAAATATTATTAACAGCATGCATCAAAATGTCGTGATTGTACATTAACGATGTGTAATAGAATGTCGTAACTGTACATTAACAGCGTGTAAAAGTATGTCGTGATTGTGTACTAACGACGTGCTACTACACGCCATAATTGCCTTTTCATGGCATGCAATGAATGTTGTGAATGAGCATAGACAGCGCACAAATTGAGTTTAGACGACACGCAGTTTCTGTCGTCTAAACTACTATTTTTTACGGCATGGGCTAATACGACGTTCGTATGTGCGCCGTCTAAAGTGTTTCACGACGCACATTGCCCGTCATAAAAACATATTTTTCCTGTAGTGATGGCCAGCCATAATGCACTAGATTTTGCTAATAGAGGGCTGCCACCATCTTGATAGGATGAAATTACGCCATGAAACTGTCACGCCCCGCTTCGTAAAGATACAGTGAGCCGGGTACATAACTACATCTCCAGGCTATGCTCCATACGAATACAACTATACTTGTATCAGCGATTGTCGCCTGTAATACTCTAGGATGGAATGCAAGTCATACTAAAACACTTTTATTACTACAAACCATAATTATACAATATGATTGAAGTACAACTGTACGAGTCTTTACAACAAAACCATTAATATACATATTTCCAGCTACAAAATATTATTTGTTGTATTCCCTGAAAATCACTTGAAGATTACTCGTCAACTCCGTACACATCATATATAGGTAGCATTTCACCAGGAACTTCGTCTTTCCCTAGTAAACAATACTAGGTCGTCAGAACGATAGCAAGTCCTCGGTCAAGAACGGTAAAAAAAATAAAATATGATATAATATTATAAAAAATGAAAAATAGAATAACTTTTGCATAGAAAGTAGGAAAATAGGTTTTTCCTATGACTCTAAATAATTACCTAGCTAATGTCCTTATAGTGTCTATTAAGGCAAACAATATCATTCATGTTTTACTACCACAAACACAAACAAATTTTCTAAATGATGATGCAAATTGGAGAACAACTCTTTGAATATTTATTTTAACTAGTTTCCCGACAGCAATTCCGTAACCAGGGATCAGGCTGTGGCAGGCAGGATGGCACGGTGCTTAAGATCCGGTCCTTTCACATCTAGTCAGTAAAAAAGGATATAATATCAATTTATCTAATCAATCTTTTTAATCGAAAGAGGTATATATATACATATAATTTTCAGGAACATGTACAAACACCGGACAGGTAAGTGAGCTAAGCCTCACATACTCAATTCGTAAGGCCTTACGAAATAGCTTAATTACTGATCAACTTTTTGTTGTTATTATGTTACGGAATTTTGCAGGTGGTATTCAAGTTGTTCTCCCCCACCCAATGCTTTCTAACCTAAAGCTACAAACAATTCTTATCCTATTATCTTATTAATTTCCTGTTCTGTATACCATTTATCAATATTCAAAATGCATTTGTCAAAATATATCAGGATACAAGATTTCCATTTTGTTTATAATTTCCAGGAAACAGGTATTAGAATTTAATTTCATCCCAAATTCAAAATAATCATAAGTACCAGGACAAAAAAAATCAGGAGATATTAATTTCTTTCAATTTATACAAAGCAGACATTATCTAATTTCTGATTTTTAAGTCTCAGTTTATGTGGCTCATGTCCGTGGCCTACAAGTCATAGACTTTGGTTAATCGTCCCCTAGTTAAATAAATTTTCAGTTTATCGTATTTCGTTACTAATATAAAAAAATAAGGTTTAGAAATATTGGTAATATTTTTGGATATTGAAATTTGGTTAACTCTCAAAATTCTTGAAAATTTTGGCATAGTTTCCTTTGTATTTCAAGCTCCAAAATTTTGATAATTTAATATACAAGACCCGGAGCAACTCTCCGTAGCATTCTCGGGTACACCGACCCCTTCGGTGGAGCAATTCTCAACACCGGATCACACGCAGGTATATATATATATATATATATATATATATATATATATATATATATATATATAGACAAAGTATAGAATTTTAGGAAGAATTTCTCCTCATCTTGGCAATTAGGCGACTATAACTTAGCTATGCAACTTCTAGCTATACTTGCTATATTAGATCCAAGAAATCCAACGATAAAAAAAATATAGAAATTTATAACAAAGTTTGATTGCTAGCTAACCATACACATTCAAGTTCATACATATTAGGCAGGATACTTCTATTTAATAACTTTTGATTGTTCATATATATATATATATATATATATATATATATATATATATATATATATATATATATATATATATATATATATATTTATGACAGATTAATGAAAAATAATATAATAAAAAATAATATAAGTAAACATGTTAACACCATGATTGAGGACTAAGAATTTATTTGAAAGGAAAGCCCTACTGGGTGCTTAGTGTTTTAAGCAAAAATATTTTCATAAAAAAAAAAAAAATCCATACATGGTGCAACTCTCTTTATGATATCGGATAAGTCCATTTTTGGTGTTCCCGAACTCATTTGGTGTTCCAAAACTTACATATATATATATATATATATATATATATATATATATATATATATATATATATATATATATATATATATATATATATTTCATCATGTCCTATAATTATCAGGAACCCTATTCTAAATGACTTGGGTTATTATAACAAATTACATCATGTAGTAGACCTACTTACCATATAACTCTCTCTCTCTCTCTCTCTCTCTCTCTCTCTCTCTCTCTCTCTCTCTATATATATATATATATATATATATATATATATATATATATATATATATATTTCATGAATAATTTTAGAATTATATGTACACAAGTAGAGCTATTTCAATTCCTTGTCTATGATCGTGTTCGTGTCTCCACTAAATCAAATTCATACATGTATAGTATGATCAGTATTAACCAAAATCTATAATAAACTTTACCCATACTTTATGATTTTGAAATAGTGAAGAGAAAAAGAGGACTTGCCTTAACTTTGAACAAGATCTAAATTTTCCTTCCAAATCCCTAACTTGTTTCTTGATCTTTCCAATTTCATAAAATTAGGAATACATTTTTTGACCTAGGTTTAGAAATGAATTTGGGAATTTTTTTAGCAATAGAGGATTATACCTTGGTTTGAAAAGTAGTAGTTATATGAGGAGGAAAGAGAAGCCGGGGGAGATGACCGGAGGAGGAGGTGCGGTCGTGGCCGGCAGCAGTGGGTCCAACGGGTGGCAGCGTGGCCGGCGGTCGGCGGAGGCACCGACAGTCGCAGCAGCAGTGTAGATGCAGCAGTAGCAGTAGCAGCAACTGCAACAGTAGTAGCAGTAGTGGTAGTAGTAGAGAAGAGGAGTAAGGGGAAGAAGAGAGGAGATGGATGAGGAAGAGGATGGAGATGAAAGAAAAATTAGGATAAGGAGGTGCTGGTGAGGGTGTTATGTAGGAGGAGTTGAGTTGGTTTATTGAAAATGAAAAGAGAAGGAGGATGAGCCATGTTATCATATTGGAAATGGAGAACAATGGGAATGACTACATATGTAAAGGGTAGAGATGGGTCATAGGGAAAGGTTACGGTTTAGAAGCTGTTGGTTTCTCTTCCCTTCCCCTTGATTTGATTTTTTCTATTTAAGCTCCTCTAAATCTGGGTATTTACAAAAATGTCCAGGTTTGCAAACTGAGTTGCAAAATCATATATATATATATATATATATATATATATATATATATATATATATATATATATATATATATATATATATATATATATATCAAATAAAGTAAAATAAATGAAAGAAAAAAATATTGCAGCGATGACACTCTATCTTCCTTAGAAAAATTCCGTCCTCAAAATTTAAATTAACAATTAATATATATATCTAACATATAACTAACCTTATTCAGCAAACAAATATGGATACTAGTTTCGCATGTCTTCTTCCTTCTCCCAAGTTGTTTCTCCTAGAGATGCCTTGTTCCAAGCTACTCGAACTAATGGAATGATCAGATTCCGAAGTATCTTGTCTCTACGATCCAAGATTCCAAGAGGTCGTTGCTCGATGCGTAGAGTTCAGTGATTTTCGAATGAACTAATATATAATTTGGATCCGGTACATGTCTTCGGAGTTGAGACACATGTAATACATTATGTACTCCTTCTAGTATCGGGGGTAGTGCTAGTTTGTAAGAGACTCTTTAGAATTTCTCTAGTATATTAAATGGTCCAATATATCTCGGACTTAGCTTTCCTAGAGTCCCAAATCTGATTGTTCCTCTAGTTGGCAAAATTTTCAAGAATACATGATCACTAGGTTAAAATTCCAATATTCTTCGATGCTTGTCAGCCCACATCTTCTGTCTATCTTGAGTTGCTTGCAAATAATTTTTTATTGCTTTTACCTTGTTCACTGTCTGTGTTACCAGTTCTGGAACCAGTAATTGCCTTTCTCTTACATATGTTCAACATACTGGTGATCTATACTTTCTTCCATAAAATGCTTCAAAAGGCCTATCTTAATACTGGCCTAATAGCTATTATCATAAGAAAACTCTATCAAATGTAAGTGATCGTCCTATGATCCTCCAAAATCTAATGTACAGGCCCTTAACATGTCTTATAGAGTTTGAATTGTCCTTTCTGACTGACCATCTATTTGGGGATGGTAAGCAGAACTGAATTTCAATTGAGTACCAAGGTTCTCTTGCAAACTTCTCGTGAAATATGAAGTAAATATGGTGTCTCTATCTGAAACTATACTTACTAGTACCCCGTATTGATTGACAATCTGTTTCATATATATGTCTGCCTGTACTTCTGTTGTCAGCCCAACACGAAATGGTAAAAATTGAGCTGACTTAGTGAGTCTATCTATGATAACCCAGATAGCATTATTACCCTTTTGTGTCTTATGTAGCCCTATCACAAAATTAATTATGATATTCTCCCATTTTTATTCAGGTATTGGTAAGGGTTGAAGAAGGCCTACTATCCTTTGGTGTTCTACTTTCACTTGCTGATAGACAAGACATCTGGATACAAATCTAGAAATCTCTTGTTTCATTCCATGCCACCAAAAAGTTTGTTTCAAATCCTTATACATCTTAGTACTTCCTGGATGGATGGAATATTGAGAGCTATGAGCTTCTGTCATAACCACTGTCCTTAAATCTCCACAAGGACTGTACTTGTAAATTTTCCCATAAACCTTCTGATATTGGATATATCACTTCAATTTTTATCTTCCGTAAGTCCTCAAGAATTTTCTTTGGGGTATTCATAAAGAATGCCATTGGTCTTCTGCTCAAAGCATCCGCTACTTTATTTGCTTTACCGGGATGATATTCTAATTCTATATCAAAATCTTTAAGTAATTCTACCATCTTCTTTGCTTCATATTAATTTTCTTCTGAGTAAACACATACTTCAAACTTTTATGCTCTATATATATCTTGATTCTTTCTCTATATAAGTAATGTCTCCATAATTTAAGTGCAAATACTACAGCTGCGAGTTCTAAATCATGAGTTGGATAATTTCTCTCATGTTGCTTCAGTTGTCGAGAGGCATAGGCTATAACTCTTTCGTGCTACATTAATACACAACCTAGCCCTTTACCCGACACATCACTATATATCTCGTATCCTCCTGACCCAGATGGTAATGCTAGTACAGGTGCTGAAATTAATCTTTCCTTTAGTTCATCAAAACCTGCCTGGCATTTCTTCGTCCAATTAAACTTTTCTCCTTTTTAAGTCACTCGAGTTAATGGTTCTGCGATTCTCGAGAAATTTTCCCTAAATCTCCTATAGTATCCAGCTAATCCCAAGAAACTTCAAATTTCTGCTATAGATTTTGGGGTTGGCCAGGATTTAACAGCTTCTTCCTTCTTTGGATCAACTAAAATACATTCTCTACTGATAATGTGGCCTAAAAATGATATATGATCTAACCAAAATTTATATTTACTGAGTTTAGCATATAATTGATCCTGCCTTAGAGTTTGCAATATTATCCTCAAATGCTCTTCATGTTCTTCTTTATTTTTTGAATATATAAGAATGTCGTCAATTAATACAATCACGAATTTATCCAAATATTGATAAAATAATCGATTTATCAGATCCATAAATATAGCAGGAGCATTAGTTATCCCAAATGTCATAACTAGAAACTCGTAATGTCCATAACGAGTTCTAAAAGCTATTTTTTGAACATCCTCATTTTTGACCTTTACTTGGTGATATCTAGATCTCAAATCAATCTTTAATAATACCTTGGCTTCTTCTAATTGATCAAATAGTTCATTAATTCTGGGTAAGGTATATTTATTTTTGATTGTTACCTCATTTAAGGCCCTATAATCAATTACCAGTCGTAGGGTGTCGTCTTTCTGTTTCATAAATAGCATTGGTGCACCCCATGGTGAAGCACTAGGCTGAGTAAACTCTTTTGATATTATTTGCTTTTCTAACTCAGTTAACTCATCTTTGTTCATTGGATATATCTTCTTGGCTATAGGTGCTGCTCCAGGTACCAAATTAATAGAAAATTATACTGCTCTATCTGGTGGTAATCCTGATAATTCTTATGAAAATACATCTTTAAAATCTTCTACTATTCTCGGAAATTATTCTTCCTCTAGTTCATGAAATCTTCCTCGAACTGGTTGTTCAAATTTTTCCAGTTCTTCAACATCAAATTCTTTCTGGTCTCGAACAAATTCACATATTTTTTTATCAGTGAGTTGGAATAAAACCTTCCCTTGGCCACAATCTATACTAGCTAATGTCTTACCAACCAATCCATTCCAAGTACTGTATCATAGTTATTCATTGAGAAGACTAATAATCTTACCCGAAAAGCTCCACCACCTGACTTAACTGGACATGCTCTACAAAGTCGACTAACTTCTACTGTGCCATTACCCGTAAGAATTTTTAATTTCTTAAGTAATGGTTGAGATTCTATTTTATGTAGAGCTATAAATATAGATGTTATAAATGAATGGGTTGCCCCATAATCAAATAATACTGATGCTGGACAAAGTAAAACTATGATAGTACCTGTCACTACTTCCCCAGCTAGTTTCGTTTCATCAACATCCAGCATGAATGCTTGTCTTTGCTTCTTCTTCTTTCCAGTCTGAGGCTGTTTTGCCTTCTGAGCCTGCTGGAATTGGTAGGCTTGGGATGCGAAGGGTGGTCTTCGTTGGTTCCCATAAGTCAATATAGCTTGAGGTACCGGTGCTTGTATCAGAGGTCGATGATCATTTTCTTGAAGTGCGGGCCTGATATTATTTCCTTGGAATGTGGGTCGTGGTCCCTGTTGCGGGTTTTGCATTACTGGCCCTAAGGTTGATGGTTGTGGGCACTGACCAACCTGACGATTATCTGATTTACACCTTAAACAGAGACCCAGAAGTTTTCTATAATTATTCCTCGTGTGTCTAGGTTTCTAACAGAAATTACAAATCACTGGTCTTTCCGAAGTACCAACTTGAGGGCGTTTGGATGGTCCTTGCCATGGGTTCCTCGAGGATGAAACTTCTATCTCCAAAGTCCTCTTCTGAGCTTAAGATCGAAAAGGTTGTTCTTCATTCAACATCCTTTCCTAGCTTTGTGCAGGTTCAGTTACTTTTGGATAGGTTTGGCACCAATATGCGACAACTCTGCTATTTAATTGGCTCCCTAATCCTTCCAAAAATCTAGATACCTTGGTTTTCTATCATACTTGAAGAAAAATGACTTAGCTTGGAAAATTCTGTAATATACTCGTCTATTGTGAGCTTTCCTTGCTTCAAATGAGTGAACTGTCGTTCTAACTCTATTCTAGCCGATTTTGGAAAGAACCTTCCTTCGAACTTCTTCTTAAACTTTTTCCAAGTTATTATATCATTTGAATCCTCTGGGTGCTCTCTACTCCACCAGTGCTCAGCAATATTTTCCAACTGGATTCGGATCGTGGATACCATATCCTCATGACTAACTTTTTCTACTTTTAATAGTCCCTCTATGGTTTTAATCCATTGACCAACTTCAATCGGCTTTTATGTTTCCTTAAACTTGGAAGGATTGAGATTTATAAAATCCTTTAACAACCCATCTTTATTATTGACATATGTTCGCATGTGTTCCAACACTGTGGCAGTTGTGGCTTGAGTCGTATTTGCGTATTGGCTGTTAGATTCCAGGACCTGTTGGAATAATCTATGCATATCCTTAATAGATGGTTCAGACTGAGCTTGGGATGATAAAGTATAGGATTTGTCGTGATTAGACATTGTCCTAAAAAATTCAAATGCAAATTTCTCAGGAATGGTCCTGATTAAATCGAGGTTCAAAGATAAAGAAAGGATCTTGTAAATCGTAAGAATATTGAACAACAGTGATTTGAAAAAATATATTGATACAAGGATAAGGAAGAAGCGTATTTCATTTACTCATAACCAAAATGTGATACAAAATATTCTGCTAGGGGCACTAGTCATCTTACACGTAGGCATACACATATATACATACTATTTACATTCTCATACTTCCTCCCTTCCTAACTTATATATATACATTTTCTGTTTACAAAAAGATACACAACGGATAAAAAGACCATTTACATATACATAAGATCTCTAGTCCAGTTTTCCCATGATACGGGTCTATACCCGGTTAAGAATTATAACTTCATGTCACGACCCGCACCCGGAAATTCGGGCACGAGTGCGTGGGTACGTCCAGCCTACGTCGCAGAATCGGCGGTAGTACGCTGTCTAGGTCAAATCCAGATTTACTAACTAGCTCATTCACAAATAACATAGGCAAGATAATAATGAGAAATGAAACTTAAGATTGCAGCTGAAATAAATGTGACAATAGATTCAAATATTTTAGTACAGAAATTCAGAATGAAATCGGGGACAAACCCGATTACTAAGATAAAGAGCAAAATAACTAAGATAACTACTGCTAACTACTCCGCAGGAGTAGCTTCCTGTGCGGGAACTGGCTCTGCAACTGTATCACCTGCTACCTCATAGGGGCCATAATAGGTGGGGGCAAGGTTCTCCTCATCGCCTAAACAACAGATCCAGTCAGGAAAGGAGCAAAGTACACAGTGCACAACAAGATTAAACTAAATATTTTATGACAATTAAATATTGGATATCATGTTGAAAAACAGCATTAGCAGAACATTATTATCTCAGAGTTAGCTGTAAACAGGAATATGAGAAACAAAAATAAATGAAACAGGAAATGAAACTACAATAGACAGCAAGAAATATAACATGACCAGAACTATCTGTGTGAACTTGTGTTTGTTTTTAGAATACATAGTTGGCATGTAGGGGTTTATAAGGCTAATTCGGCCGTCATAAACGGCTATTAGACAATACAATCGAGATCCGGCTGATGGACAGTCGTGTACCAACAGCTATTAGACAATACAGGGGAAAGGGTAAACTACATGCCTTCTAGGTATTCTCCCACCCGACATGAAAAACAAGACAGGAACTACCAATATTCAAGACATAAAATTCAACATTTCTAACACTAGGTGTAAACATCAAGGGTACATGTATGGCAGGGAATTAATTATCACAATATATAAAGATTAACTTGAAGTGCAGGTACTTGCCTGTTGTTTGGATCTGATTAATTTGGTTCTTGGGGGAAAAGTCCAGAGATGAGTCCAAAAGCTGAAATAGACATTACCATCATGCTCAGAAGATGTCAAATAGCTAGAAACGCCTGTCCTTGGGTCCAATTTGGAGGCAAGGGCAAAAACGGCAGTTTCGGGTCAAAACGGGGTCCGCCGTTGGGCCCGCTTTGCACCGAAAAACGTGTCCAGGTCAACGGTCTCCAATTTCACCAAACTTAGTGTCAACAGGTCAGGAACGCTGATACGAACCCAACAGAACTTTCAGATTTAGATTCCGATGAGCCGAACACAAAATCGCCCGTCGAGCGGGGCCTATGGGGCCCACGACACGCGATTTCGTCAACGTTCTCAGAATCGAACCAAACTTGACCCACAGGACCAGCGTATCGCTACGAGTCCGATGGCGTAAGTTTTGTCTCGATCTGACGAGTGTACACAAAGTTAGGGCGAATTGCAGAAAGGACGGATACGGGGCGATGTCCGCGGATACGCGTGCACGCACACCCGAATCAGCTTCCACGAAATCTCACACATCCGTATCGACGATGCGCACGTATCTGTAAAGACCGCACGTGACCAAGTCGTCCCGTTTGGCGGGGCACACTCAGTTCCGGGGTGAAACAGGGTCTGGTTTTTCCTGTTTTTGGATCGCGGTGTGCGATCACCATAGGACGCGATTCCCCGAACAGTTTGTCCGGACACCGAGAGGGTCATACAGGCTTCACAACGCAATTTGCGGAATTGAAAACAGAGCTACGAGGCGAAAGTTACACGTACCTGAAGGGGACCCAAAAATCAGGGTCGAGACGTGTCCGTGTCGTGTCCGACACGGAGTCCAAATTAGGGCTAGGGTTAGGGTTTTCGAACGCTGTGGCGGCGGCCGGTGGTCGGCACGGCGGCGGGGAGCGTCGCTGCGGTGGGGGAGCTGGTCGGAGGGCTCGTGCGGCGCCGGCGAGCTTGGCGGAGGCGGCGCAGAGGCCGGGGCGGCTGGAGTTGGTGCCGCTGCTGCTGCTCGCCGTGGCCGGAGGCAGGCGGAGGAGAGGGAAGGAAGAAGGAGGAGTTGGCGGCGCTGGCGAGGAGGTCGGCCGGTGGCGGCGAGGTGGCACGGTGCGGCGGGGAGCCGGAGGGGAGGTTAGGGCAGTGGCCGGAGGGAAAGTGAGGGCGGAGGAGATGGGGGAGCCGGGGTTTTATAGGGCGGAGGGGCGCTGGGTCAGCCGGAGATGACGGGGGTCGTGGCGACCGGCCCGGGAGAGGCGGAGCGGCCAGGCGACGTGGCCGGAGCTCCGCCGGAAAACGCGCGGGGAGGAGGGAAGGTGGGGGAGCTGGTCGCCCGGGTCGGGCGGCACGCGGGTCGGATCTGTCTGACCCGACCCGACCCGGTAGTGGGTTGGGCTGGGCCAGGATCTAACGGGGCGGTCCAATGGGCCGGACCGGCCCAAGGAAAAAGAAAAGAAAATAAATAATAAAAATAAATAATAAATAAATAAATAATTAATTAATTAATTAATTAATTAATAAAAATAGTTTTTAGGCATTTAAAAATAGGTCTGAGGCCCAGAAAAATCCAGGAAAATTACCCTAAGTCCAGTTTTCCATTTTACACCCAAAAATATTATTTTCATAATATTTTAATATTGTTTAATATCAATTAAAAATTATTTAATAATTAGGAACCCTAATTTTTTATTACAGAAAATTCCCAGAAAATTCCAGAAAATTGCGAAAATCCCAATTTTAATATTTTTGAAAGAATCAGGGGCTTACAATCTACCCAACTTATAAAATTTTGTCCTCAAAATTTAAATTATGGCAGGGTTCTCTCTGTCCAACTCACTTGATTACAGTCTAACGGGTTTCTCTCAGGTGGACATTGTGGTTGCTACCCAACTTAGAATTCTATCCATATCCTCTAAGGCTGTACAACTAGTAAAGCTAGGTCTCAACTTAATAAATCATGGTATTGAATCTTAAGTCTGCAACACAAAATACAGCACCTAGGGTCTTGTCTTAGTCATAAAGGGTTATCATCAACTCGACCGGTCTGAGGGGTATGTCTAGTACTACAAATCAACTTATACTAACCACAGGTTTTTGTCTTTCCGAAATAAGGAAAGACGAGGATCAATAATAAAGAGTTTAAGGGCGAGGTGGTAGAACAGAGGTATAGGGATCAAGGCGTTTAAGGAATTCTAATGGGAATTGTCAGGCGGTTATGGATTTGAGATTCTATTCTGGTAATCATTGTTCGTATGCTCGTATTAGTACAGTTATGTAACTGATACGATATGCTTGGGCGTATATAGGGGCAAGTATGCTAGTCAACTATATATCCCAATCCACATAAAGTAGTCGTGCGAAGTGCGAATCAAAATGCACTAAGGTTGATCAGACCGTAGTACACTGATTCTGAGTAGACACTCGTATTAGTGGGGTTGATCAGGCCTCAATAATACAGGTGTCATGAACAAGCCCGATAAAGAGTAAGCTTGCAAAACTAGGCTATAAAATAGCAGCATCAGTCGAGTTCAGCAAAATTAAGTGCGCTAGATGATGATGAAAAGAGGTACAAATTTATTGAAGTCTACAGAATAACACAAAATAAGCACAATAGCAAAAGCCTAAGGAATCTATACAGTTATCAAATTTAAAAGCATACCAGGTATTTAGCAAGTTCAAAATTACTAGGTTGGGGCTGAGGTTACGAACCAATAGGCATGAGCTAAACAATACTAGAAAAGGTATCTACGAATCACTTACGCGCATTAGCTGCTTCCAGAGTTTGCGCGTTCTCCACGGTCATCACGTAAGCCTGTCCGCGTCCTTGAGCAGCGAGACAGTCCCTCACTTGATGTGCTGCTGAGCCACAAAGTAGACAAACACCTAGCCTCTTTCTGCAAACTTGCCAAGTATGGCCTGGTCTATGACAATAGTTGCTCCGTTTTCATTTCCGCAAATTGCGTTGTGAAGCCCTCATATTTTATGACAATTATTGCGGACTATTGCGGTAATATTGAAGAGTGATATCAAAGTACATCGCCATAGTCAAGTACATCGCCATAGGATACCTGCTTAGAGCATCAGCAACTACATTTGCCTTTCCAGGGTGATATTGAAGAGTGATATCAAAGTCTTTCATTAGTTCCAGCCACCTTCTTTGCCTCATGTTTAGCTCTTTTCTGAGTGAAGATATATTTTAGACTTTTATGGTCTGTAAATATTTCCACCCTTTCTCCATAAAGATAATGCTTCCATAGTTTAAGAGCAAAAATGACAGCTGCTAATTCTAAATCATGAGTTGGATAATTCTTTTCATGTGGTCGAAGCTGTCTAGAGGCATATGCTATTACTTTCTTATTCTGCTCCAATACACAACCTAGACCTTTTCCAGAAGCATCACTATAAATAGCGAAACCTCCGGTTCCAGAAGGTAAGGTCAGAATAGGGGCAGTAGTCAGCCTTTTCTTCAACTCCTCAAAAGCACACTGACATTCATCAGTCCAGGTGAACTCTTCATCCTTTCTTGTTAATTTTGTCATGGGCTCCGCAATTCTAGCAAAGTCCTTCACAAACTTTCGATAGTAGCCAGCTAGTCCCAGGAAACTTCTAATCTCAGCTACAGAGTCTGGAGTGGGCCAGGATTCTACTGCAGCTATCTTCTTAGGATCTACTGCTATTCCATCTCCCGTCACAACATGTCCCAAGAATTCTACTTTGTCTAGGAAGAAAGCACATTTAGATAACTTTCCATAAAGTTTTTCCTTCCTCAAAGTCTCCAATGCTAACCTCAAATGTTCTTTATGTTCTTCGGGGGTCTTGGAGTAGATCAAAATATCATCAATGAAGACCACTACAAATTTGTCTAGGTATGGCTGGAAAACTCTGTTCATTAGGTTCATAAAAACTGCTGGAGCATTCGTCAACCCGAACGGCATTACTAAGAATTCGTAGTGTCCGTTCCGGGTATTGAAAGCAGTTTTAGGGATGTCTTCCTTTCTCACCCTTACTTGGTGGTAACCAGACCTCAAATCAATCTTTGAAAACACCCGAGCTCCACTCAGCTGATCAAATAAGTCATCTATCCTGGGCAGGGGATACTTATTCTTAATTGTTAAGGCATTCAAGGCCCTATAGTCAATACACATTCGGGATGTTCCGTCCTTCTTGGGCACAAATAATACTGGAGCTCCCCAGGGTGAGACACTAGACCTAATGAAGCATTTGTCTTCTAGTTCTTTGATTTGCTCATTTAGTTCTATTATCTCCTTCTTGTTGATTCTGTAGGGATTTTGGGACACTGGTGCTGCTCCTGGCACTAAGTCAATGGAGAATTCAACTTCTCGGTCTGGGGGTAGGCCTGGGAGATCCTCAGGGAAGACATCAAGGTATTCAGAGATGATAGGTAGTGGCACTTTTTCTGTTATTAGGGCTCCACAAATTTTGTTATTATCCATTTCCCTAGAACCTCTAGCAAATTCAAATTATGGCTTGTCAGGTGGCCTGAAGATTACACTACCTCTATGGCAGTCTATTGTGGCATGATGTTGACTTAACCAATCCATACCCAGTATAATGTCAAAACTGGGCACTGGTATTACAAGTAGTCTAGCATACAGTTCTCTTCCACATAATGTGATAGGACAATTGTTACAGGCATCACTAACCGGAATGATTCCTCCACCGGTAATGATCTTATAACAATTCCTAAGGGGTTTAGTGCTTAAGCTATGCTTCATAAGAAAATCTACTGACATGAATGAATGCGAAGCTCCAGAGTCAAATAAAGTAATAGCTGGTATTGAATTTATAAGCACAGAACCTGTGATCACGTCTGTTGTGGCCTCAGCTTCTTCCAGAGTCATTGCATAAGCACGGCCTTGCTGCGGTGCACCCCTCTATTGCTGCTGGTACTGAGCAAAGCGTTGTTGTTGTGTTGGAAGCGGGGGTCCCCTTTGTTGTACTGCTGGGGCCCTGTCCTGGGCTGGAGCCTTTGGTGCAGCTGGGCGTTCTTGAGCAGCTGGACAGTCTCTCATTTGATGCGCTGCTGAGCCGCAGTAGAGGCAGGCACCTAGCCTCTTCCTGCAGACTTGCCAAGTATGACCTGGTTTTTGGCAATAGCCACAAGGGGCAGCTTGTTGGTTCTGTCTCTGAGCCTGGGGTTGGGGTGCTGGAGCTCGAGGGAGAGGACGCTGAGTTTGTTGCGGGGCCCTCTGCTGTTGTTGCTGGTGTTGTTGTTGAAAAGGGCGTTTGTTGGGTCCTGCATTTCCGGTATCTCTTTCTCGCTCCAGTTTGTGCCCCATATCTCTCTCTACGCCTTGTGCCACGCTCAGGATTTCTTCATAGGTACGAGCTCGGCTGGTGGTGACAGCAAGGCGAATATCCGGAGACAGCCCCTTCTTGAATCTACGGGCCCTGTCCTCCGGGGTACGAACCATGTACTCCGCAAAATGGTTTAACCTGCTAAATTCAGCAGTATATTCATCAACAGTCAGGGTACCTTGTTCCAGTCTCTCGAATTGGCTTTCGAGAGCTTCCCGAGCCACTTCGGGGTAGAATTTCTCCTTGAATAGCCTCTTGAAGTCCTCCCATATGATGTCGGGAGCAGATAGTTGAGGTTCGTCTCTGAACCAGGTTCGAGCAATGTCGAACAGTTGCAGGCTTGCGGACTCCACTTTGAGGTCATCAGGGACCCGGGCAGTCTTTATGAGTCTCTCGACATTCTCTATCCACTCATCGGCATAGAGAATGCCCTCAGTTCCGTAGAATTCCAGGGGTCTTAGATTCTTGAAGTCTTTAGCACTCCCTGGCCTCTTGAGTGACGACTCCTGGGGCTTAAGAGCTTCTGAGAGGCTGGTCCGCAGAAGTGCCGTCTGTTCTTTCTGGGATTCCACCAATCCCTGGAACACTCCTAGTAGCTGTGCCCCATCTAGGGTAACTGCCGGAACAGATAGAGGTGGCGGGAGTGCAAGAGTCTCGGGTACATTCTGCTCAGCTGGTTCTGATGTGCCTCCTACTGTGTTCCTGGTCTGGACCATTCTGAAAGATTAAGGGATAGGAAGATCAGAATAGAATACTTGGAAATCAAAGGCGATAGGAAAAAATTGAGCAGCAATGATATCAAGAATTGAAATAAGGACGCTATACTGTGAATGAGCTTTTCCTAGAATCCTCAATTTTATTCCATACCCTGTCCTAGGGTATTACCCTATCTTAGGATAGGACCTGCATGGGCCACCATAAAAATGAGCTTATTCATAACTACGCCGCAGAATTTATGAATGGGTCGAGAGACTCCTGAAGACTGCTCGTTTGCAACTATTGCGGACCTGCATGGGCCACCATAAAAACGTGTCACGACCCGCACCCGGAAGTTCGGGCACGAGTGCGTGGGTACGTCCAGCCTACGCCGCAGAGTCGGCGGTAGTACGCTGTCTAGGTCAATCCATAATTACTAACTAGCTCATTCACAACAACATAGGCAAGATAATAATGAGAAATGAAACTTAAGATTTGCAACTGAAATAAATGTGACAACAGATTCAAATGTTTAAGTACAGAAATTCAATATTGAAATCGGGGACAAACCCGATAATTAAGATAAGAAATAGAAATAAAAGATAGCTACTATTAGCTACTCAGCAGCAGGGGTCTCCTGGGTGGGTTCTGGCTCCTCATAGGTATCATCAGTCCCCTCATAGGGACCATAATAAGTAGGGGCAAGGTCCTCATCATCTCCTAAATTAACAGATCCAGTCAGGAAAGGAGCAAAGTACACAGTGCACAACAAGGTTAAACTAAATATTTTATGACAATTAAATATTGGCTATCATGTTGAGAAACGGCATTAACAGAACATTATCATCTCAGAGTTAACTGTAAACAGGAATATGAGAAACAGAAATAAATGAAACAGGAAATGAAACTACAATAGCCAGCAAGAAATAACCAGAAACTATATGTGTGTACTAGTGTTTGTTTTTAGAATACATAGTTGGCATGTAGGGGTTTATAAGGCTAATCAGGCACGCCATAGGCGGCTAGCAGTCAGGAATAATCGAGTATCAGGCTGATGGTACAGTCGCGTACCAAAAGCTAGCAGTCACGACAGGGGAAAGGGTAAACTACATGCCTCCTAGTATTCTCCCACCCGACATAAAAAACAAGACAGGAACTACCAATATTCAAGACATGAGATTCAACATTTCTAACACAAAGTGTAATCATCAAGGGTACATGTAAGACAGGGAATTAATTATCACAACATATAAAGATTAACTTGTGGTGCAGGTACTTGCCTGTTGTTTGGATCTGATTAATTAGGTTCTTGGGGAAAGAGTCCAGAGATGAGTCCAAAAGCTAAAATAGACATTACCATCATGCTCAGAAGATGTCAAATAGCTAGAAACGCCTGTCCTTGGGTCCAATTTGGAGACAAGGGAAAAAATGGCAGTTTCGGGTCAAAACGGGGTCCGCCGGTGGGCCCGCTTTGCACCGAAAAATGTGTCCGGGTCAAAGGTCTCCAAATTCACCAAACTTAGTGTCAACAGGTCAGGAACGCTGATATAAACCCAACGGAACTTCCAGATTTGGATTCCGATGAGCCGAACACAAAATCGCCCGTCGAGCGGGGCCTGTGGGGCCCACGACACGCGATTTCGTCAACGTTCTCAGAATCGAACCAAACTTGACCCACAGGACCAGCGTATCGCTACGAGTCCGATGGCGCAAGTTTTGTCTCGATCTGACGAGTGTGCACGAAGTTAGGGTGAATTGCAGAAAAGCCGGATACTGGGTGATGTCCGCGGATACGCGTTGATTTCGGTGTGCACGCACACCCGAATCAGCTTCCGCAAAATCTCACACGTCCGTATCGACGGTGCGTACGTATCTGCGAAGACCGCACGCGACCAAGTCGTCCCATTTGGCGGGGCGTACTCAGTTCCGGGGGTGAAACAGGGTCTGGTTTTTCCTGTTTTTGGATCGCGGTGTGCGATCACCACAGGCCGCGATGTCCCGAACAGTTTGTCCGGACACGAGGACACAGAACCGGAAACAGGGAACCCTAACCCTAATTTGGATTTTGTGTCGGACACGACACGGACACGTCTCGACCCTGATTTTCGGGTCCCCTTCAGGATGTAGTTCTTGAAAGTCAGTCAACGTCACTTCATATCCCTCTATTTTGGGATAATCATATTCTTACTCTGTGTCCCGCACATAGATATAATAGGTCTCACTCTCATGATCTACTTCTGCACCATCTTCAATATCTCTAATAATAGGGCACATAACTCCATAGTGTACTTCATAAAGTGGTATATGGTACCAGTCTGATAATTTTCACAGCTCCCTCACATATTGTTGGTAACCATATAAAGTGCGATCACTTCCATCCCACCATATACTTGGAAGAAATAGATCCATAACCTATATTCATAATATCCTTAATTAAGAAATCAATATGGCAATAACTAGATTAAAATACAACCCCAAAAATTATCTTCATAATAACATTGATCCCTTCTTCCAATCACCGCTACTGCCTATCTTAGGGTATTTCCAAGTAATTCCTATAGATGTGATAAGAAATCCAGGTTTAACCTATACAAGTCCCTGACCTATATCCTATACTATGTTCTTTTATGTTAACCTGGACTTACATCTTATCCTAGATTCTCTAGCATTCGGACCTGCATGGGCCACCACTAAAAGACGTGTCACGTCCCGCTTCCCAAGATACAGTGAGCCGGGTACGTAACTACATCTCCAGGCTATGCTTCATACGAATACAACTGTACCCGTATCAGCGAATGTCACCTGTAATACTCTAAAATGGAATACAAGTCATACTAAAACACTTTTATTACTACAAACCATAATTATACAATATGATTGAAGTACAATTGTACGAGTCTTTACAACAAAACCATTAATATACATATTTTCAGCTACAAAATATTATTTATTTTATTCCCTGAAAATCACTTGAAGATTACTCCTCAACTTCGTACACATCATATAGAGGTAGCATTTCACCAGTAACTTTGAATTTCCCTAGTGAACAATACTAGGTCGTCAGAACGACAGCAAGTCCTCGGTCAAGAACGGTAAAAAAAATAAAATATGATATAATATTATGAGAAATGAAAGATAGAATAACTTTTGCATAGAAAGTAAAAAAAATAGGTTTTTCCTATGATTCTAAATAATTACCTAGCTAATGTCCTTATAGTATCTATTAAGGCAAACAATACCATTCCTATTTCACTACCACAAAAACAAATAAATTTCCTAAATGATGATGCAAATTGGAGAACAACTCTTTGAATATCTATTTTAACTAGTTTTTTGACAGCAATCCCGTAACCAGGGATCAGGCTGTGTCAGGCAGGATGGCACGGTGCTTAGGATCTGGCCCTCTCACATCTAGTAAGTAAAACATGATATAATATTAATTTACCTAATCAATCTTTTTAATCGAACTAGGTATATATATACATATAATTTTCAGGAACAGGTATAAACACAGGACATGTTAGTGAGCTAAGCCTCACATACTCAATTCGCAAGGCCTTACGAAAGAGCTTAATTACTGATCAGCTTTTTGTTGTTATTATGTTGCAGAATTTTGTAGGTGGTATTTAAGTTGTTCTCCCCCACCCAATGCTTTCTAACCTAAAGCTACAAATAATTTCTATCCTATTATCTTATTAATTTCCTGTTCTGTATACTATTTATCAATATGCAAGAATGCATTTGTCAAAGTATATCAGGATACAAGATTCTATTTTGTTTATAATTTCCAGGAAACTGGTATCAGAATTTAATTTTATCCCAAATTTGGAATAATCATAAGTACCAGGATAAAAAAATTCAGGAGATATTAATTTCTTTCAATTTATACAAAGCAGACAGTATCTAATTTCTAATTTTTAAGTCTTAGTTTACGTGGCTCGTGTCCGTGGACTATGAGTCCTAGACTTTGGTTAATCGTCCCCTAGTTAAATAAATTTTCAGGTTATCGTAGTCCGTCACTAATATAAAAAACGAGGTTTAGAAATATTGGTAATATTTTCGGATATTGAAATTTGGTTAACTCCCGAAATTCTTAAAAAATTTGGCAAAGTTTTCTTTGTATTTCAGGCTCCGAAAATTTGACAATTTAATATACGAGACCCGGTGCAACCCTTCGTAACATTCCCGGATACACTGACTCCTCCGGTGGAGCAATTCTCAACACCGGATCATACGCATGTATATATATATAGACAAAGTATAGAATTTTAGGAACAATTTCTTCTCACCTTGGCAATTAGGTGACTATAACTTAGCTATGCTACCTTCTAGCTATACTTGCTATATTAGATCCAAGAAATCCAATGATAAAAAAATATAGAAATATATAACAAAGTTTGATTGTTATCTAACCATACACATTCAAGTTCATACATATTAGGCAGGATACTTCTATTAGTTATGACAGGTTAATGAAAAATAATATAAGTAAACATGCTAACACCATGATTGAGGACTAAGAATTTATTTGAAAGGAAATCCCTACTGGGTGCATAGTATTTTAAGCAAAAATATTTTCATAAATAAATAAAAAATTCGTAGATGGTGCAACTCTCTTTATGATATCGGATAAGTCCATATGTGGTGCTCTAGAACTTATTTGGTGTTCCAAAATTTACATATAAATATATATGTATATATATTCAACATTTCATCCTATCTTGTAATTATCAGGCACCCTATTCTAAATGACTTGGGTTCTTATAACTCTCTCTCTCTCTCTCTCTCTCATATATATATATATATATATATATATATATATATATATATATATATATATATATATATATATATATCAGAATTATATATACACAAGTAGAGCTATTTCAATTCCTTGTCTATAATCGTGTCCGTATCTGCACTAAATCAAATTCATACATGTATAGTATGATCAGTATTAACCAAAATCTATAATAAAATTTACCCATACTTTATGATCTTGAAATAAAGAAGAGAAAAAGAGGACTTGCCATAACTTTGAACAAAACCTAAAGTTTCCTTCCAAATCCCTAATTTGTTCCTGATCTTTCCTATTTCAGAAAATTAGGAATACATTTTCTGACCTAGGTTTAGAAATGAATTTAGGAAAAAATTAGGAATAAAGGATTATATCTTGGTTTGAAAAGAAGGAGTAGTTATAGTAGGTGGAAAGTGAAGTCGGGGGAGATGACTGGAGGAGGAGGTGCGGTCGTGGCCAGCAGCGGTGGGTCCAGCGGGTGGCAGTGTGGCCGGCGGTCGACGGAGGTAGCGACAGTCGCAGCAGCAGCGCAGATGCAGCAGTAGCAGCAACTGCAACAGTAGTAGCAGCAGTAGCAGTAGTGGTAGTAGTAGAGAAGAGGAGTAAGGGGAAGAAGAGAGGAGATGGATGAGGAAGAGGATGGAGATGAAAGAAAAATAAGGAGAAGGAGGTGCTGGTGAGGGTGTTATGTAGGAGGAGTTGAGTTGGTTTATTGGAAATGAAGAGAGAAGGAGGATGAGCCATGTTGTCATATTAGAAATGGAGAAGAATGGAAATGACTACATATGTAAAGGGGGGAGATAAGTCATAGGAAAACGTTACGGTTTAGAAGCTGCTGGTTTCTCTTTCCCCTCTAAATCTGGGTGTTTACAAAAATGTCCAAGTTTGCAAACTAAGTTGCAAAATCATATATATATATATATATATATATATATATATATATATATATATATATATATATATCAAAAGAAGTAAAAAAAAAATAAAAGAAAAAATATTGCAGCGATGATAGAAACACTCCTTCAGAATCTCCAAGAACAACATCACTCCCCATTCTATCATCATGAAATGCTCCATCAAATTTAAGCTTCCAAACATTATGTGGAGATGAAGTCCAATCCTCGTTCAGCTGTGCAGTTGGTTGTGTTACAGGGGCTGGTTGTTGGTTCTTGTCTGCTACTTCATAAGTTTCCTGAAGATTTGATGCCATTTTGAGAATGTTATCATATGAAACTAGTGTTTGTCAAAATATTTTTGCATTCCTCGCCTTCCAAATTGTCCACATGTGATAAAGACTCGAAGTTGCTGAGTCTAGATCACCATTTGACAAGAGATTTTGAAGCAAACTCTGAATTGTGTTATGTTGGTTGATTTGTCGAAAAGCTAATGGTAATCCTCCCTAAGCTTTCCTAAAATTGAAAAATGTAAAATCAGGTGATTCAGAGTTTCAGTGTGTACCTAACATAAAGGACAAATTGGAGTGAAGGCTTGATTTCACCTTTGTAAGTTCTCTCCAGTTGTAATGGAATTTGTAAGTTTTCTCCATGTGAAGACAATGACTCTAGGACATATATGATGGAGCTGCCGGAGGCGCTTCCACTCTTTGAAGTCTTGTAGGATAGACCATCGACTTTTATGTATACTTCTGTCAGATCTAAGTCTGTACACTAATTTAGTATTAAGAATCGCATTCTTAGTATGAGTCCATATCAGTTTGTCTTCTCTACTTGATTACGTAATAAGAAGTTACAAAATGGCAGACGCTTCTTCAGGTGGAAAGATGTTACATATCAGTTCCATGTTCCAACTGCAAGTATTATTGTTGATGATATCACAAACATTTTGAGCTTGTTCATGAGAACCTCTGTTGCCTACAACTTATAAACTTGGTCGCGATATCACCCATGGGTCATTTCAAATATTGATACTTGCACCATTCCCCACTGACCAGTACACACTATTGTGCAAGTACTCTCTACACTTTAGGATACCTGACCAGATGCTGGAAGATATAGATGTATAGCAGACTGTCCAAAAGTCCTTGTTTTTTAAGTACTTCCCACGCAAATTTTTTACCCATTCTTCGTTGGGGCACGTTTTATAAGAATCTCCATGCAAGTTTGGTATCCAAGTTCATGTTGTAATTGTAACACCCCACAACCGTTCGGAGCATTACGCTGAGTCGGATTGAATGAATCAAATGCTGGTTACATTTGAAATGTTGGATTTTGGGAAGAAGGATTAATCGAGTTGGTTTCAATGTGCAGATGGCTAGCGGGTTCGATGGAAATCAGGTGTTCGTTCAGAACAGTACTGAATAGCTGGATGGAAGCGATAATGCCGTCTTCCTTAATCCGATCGGTCGGATGATTTGGAGAGCACGGCCTGCTCGCACGGTCATACCAGTTGAGTAGATCGCGCTTGCATCGGACCACGGGTTCAAGGGATTGGCCGTATCGGCAGGACAGGATGCCTAACGGGATCAAACATTGTGAGTGGGCTCTTTCCCTTCTCCTCTACTCCTTCATGCCTAATAATATGGAAAATACGTAAATGGCTTGAACACTTGGGCTGAAACATTGGGAATCACTACACTAAGGCGTACATAGAGTGTACGTCGTTGGCTTGGTAGGATTGTGGCTTGAAATGATTTACGCATTGGATAGTTGGAGCGATAGTTGGATTATGCATTTGAGGCAGTCGGTTGGATAATTGGTATTATGCTTGGACGGTTGGAAATATGCAAGTTGGAATGATATATTTGAGGCAAATGGGAATATCGGGAATTCGGACGAGCGAACGTGCATCCGTGCGCGAGTATCACTTGGTCGCTTTGTCTTACAAAGCGAGCAGTTGTGGTTCGAAACCGAACAACTGCATCGGCGAGGGCGTTGTGTCGTTTGATGGGGCATCGTACCACGAATGGGGCATTGTGCCACTGAAACGGCATTGGGCCATGGGATTTGCTTTGAGCATGGTTGTTGCACCAATTTGGACTCTGTGTTGAGAAGAGGCATCGTGCCTATGAAACACTTGATATTTTGGTGCCTTGGGCTATATTCTGAGGTCGAGATTTGGATTCCTTGGTTAGATATGTTGGAAGAATGGTTATGGATATTTTTGATTGGATATCGGTTGAACGAGTCTAGGATCGCTTGGTGAGGCGAGAATGTTCGATCCTCTCGTCATACCTACTGTGTCTGCATAGTTACGGACAACCTGCGTGGCACAGGATTTCGTTTCCTGGAACGGGATGAGGCACCGGGGCACCGGGACCGTTCCACCATGGAGGAAACAATGGGCATCGCGCGATTGGACGCAGTGCTGGTAGTCCGATACCACCAGGCGGGAGTAGCTGCCCAACCCTGGATTGGGTAGGATTGCCCTATTGATCTTGGTCCGATCAATATCCTTCGTGGCTTTTAGACAGTGACTTCATATAGTATAAGTTGGCTTGCTTTTCTTTTGTTGGTTTGGCTTTCGTGTAAGCGCGGCCACCTTGCCTCGGCAAGTGTGTGCACTTGAGATTGGAATATATAAACTGTTGGTTGAGGATGGATATTGAGGCGAGACTGATGGTTCGATATGTTATCGTGCAAGCGATGGCATTGAGTAAAACGGGTCGGTTATATAAATGCTTGTCGTTTGGTTTGAGATTGAATGTTTGCATGCTTAAACTGCTTTACAGTTTTCCTTAACATGTCATTCATATGCCATGAAACGAATCTAGGATTCAACTAGAAAGATCACCATTTAACTGTATGCATTCACTATTTTACTTAGTGTCGGCTTAGACGAGTGGGTTACCCCGCTCACCAGTACGGTTGTGTACTGACCCACGTTGGTGGGCAATATTTCAGGTACGCAGGCGTAGTGGCGCTGCTTGGATATACGGGACAAGATGTATGAACTATAAGTACCTTTGTGGGCTAGAGAAAAGAGCAAGAGAATTTCATCGTCTTCGTGGCATCGCCTTTGTGGCATTGCCTCGGGGCATTTTATTTGGACCCTATTGTGAGCTTCGCTGCGTATTACTCTGTTTGTGTGCTTGGTACACTAAACTCGCTTTCGCTGTAACTTGGTTATTTCGATGATAACTTTGGTGTTTGCAAACATCGCCTTGTACGAGCGCAACTCCAGGCTCGTATGGCATCACGTCCCGATGGAAACGATTGTCCTGCGGGAGAGCTATAACGTGGTGATTTACATTCAGTAGGGACTATCGAGCTTGCGGGAGATTGGGGCATGACAGATTGGTATCAGAGCGCCCGGTTCATTTCTTCGGACTTGGTCCTTCGCTTCATCACAAACTCTAAAATTGCTTCCGCGTGTCGTTTAGCTCTTGACTCTACTCGGTGCCGCATTGGATGTTTCATGCAATAAGTCTATTTATTGCTAGTTGTGGCTGCATTTTATTCTTGGTTGTGTTGCCTTGGTTGGTTTTCGTAGAATCGCTTAGCCTCGTTAGGCGTTGTTGCATTCGTGCAGCAAGTCGGTGGCGTTGTTGCATTTATGCAACAAGTGTGGGCTTTCGTTGGTTTGGCTTGGCTTGTCGTTCTGGGAGTTCTGATTGCCTCAATGGATCAGTTGGTTGGCTAACAAGATTTGGTTATGCGGCATGTTTTGAGTAGAAATATTCGATGAGAATGGATCCTTGCACGAGTTGCTCGTCTAGCGATTATGTTGGGTATAAGTTGGAATTTTGGCTGTGGCGCATCGGTTGAGCATGTTTGAGTTTGGGCTCAGGAATTATCAGGATAAGTTGGTACGAGTTGCTCATACAACTAATGTGTGAAACCGTTGGGTATTGGGTTGGACTATTTGGAAGACAATCATTGCACGATTGCTCGTGTTGAGAAGGTATCAGACGATGGAAATAGTTGGATAATTTAAGCGTTGCCTGAGTTTTATGTCAAACTCGAATTGGGAAAGGCATGATCACGCATGGAGGATGGTTCGAACGGATCTTGGATTCATGAAAGAAAACGTAATGTAAGTAGCGACTTGATTCGGAGTGGTATATGGGATACCATATTTTGAGCAAGGCATTAGAAATATTTTGGTTGGACATCTATGGGAATTGCCTGAACGGACTCGTGAAACGGGAATACAAGTTGGTTGTTGCACGTCGGCTGAGTTGGGAAAGAATGAAAATGAAGCAAGCGAATATATTGAGTTGAGTATATGGAGAATAGACCGATGCAAATGAAAGCATTGTTAGGCTTAAGAGATGGACGAGATCGAAATGAACAACTGGGTTACGCTTAAACGAGCGATGGGTGAATCGTATGATAACGAGCATGAACTACGATTTTGGGCAACGCAGTTGAGCTGTTGGTTGAGCAATGAAACACGAACTTGGTTTGGAGCGGCAAAGCGATGGATTCACACAAACTTGATGGATTTTGGTTATTGCTGCTCGAGAAGTGAATTGGAATTTTTGGGCAATGTCACGCCCCAGTCCCAAAATGCCGAGGGACTGGACACGTGGCAATGGCCAGCAGCACGCACCGATGGACAATCCAATTTAATGGATCCATCAGGGCATGCTTAAGCTGTAGTCTAACAGTAAGATGTTACAAGTCTCAGGTATTTCTAATCTCATCCACAGAATAAATACAGATTAATTGCCAGAAATATGCAATAGAATAGATAAAGAATATCAAATAAGTATCTCGGGAAACAATCCGAGAATCAGTCTGTTACATTAAAGGAAATAGACAGGAAATAAAATACTAAAAATGGAAATACTGAGTAGATGAAGCCGGTACTCAGGAGAAGTCTTCTGCCACTATCTCGTCCTCTGTTCCTGGTTCTGCTCCAAGGAGTGCTCCTGTACCGTACACCTCGGGGTAGATCTCTGCGGCTATACCTGGGACATAGTCTATTACAGGTCCTCAGGGGACATAACAAGGTACAGATAATACAAGCCAAAATAATGCAGTACAAAAATAATGAACAGTAGGGTAAATAAATAAACCAGCTAAGTGATATGCAAGTTGAGAGTTTTAGTCATACTCAGGCTGAGGCTACTACAGGATCAGTGTCGGAGAAACCCATAGCAGTATTTTCTCGAAGGGCCAGAACTGGTGCCATAGCTCTGTGTCAGAGACTAAGACACATCCAGATGTCAATATCTATAATATAATCAGCCTTTGTTATGGTAATACTCTCCCCACCCAATAAAATCTCACGTCTCATGTCCATGACACGCAGGATCAAAGCTAATGCAACAAGTCAGGATATAACTAAGCATGTAAACTGTATATGTCATGAATATGTATCCTATATGGAATTACCATGTATATCTCAGGGAAATTCCATCACATGAATAGTGTCAGGTGTCCTGGGTTGAGCAGTTAAACAAGTTTATATATAAAATCTACAAGAACTCAAGTAAAGTACTATAACAAGAATCACTACGAGTTGGCAAGCTCTACTTGCCCACTGATGCAAAATTAAACCAAGAAAATATATAGCAAGCTGCAGGATTTGACAAGGTACACTTGCCCACTGATGTATAACTAAGTCCAGGAAATAGGCAGCAAGGCTGCAAGTTTTGGCGAGGTACACTTGCCTGCGGTTCCGGTTCCAATTGCTGCTCTGACTTCAGATAGAATTGCAGGCGGTACTCTGGTTGCTGAAATAAACATCACCATCAGATCCAGAAAATATCAATCAGCTAGAAATGCCTGTCCTTGGGTCCAATTTGGAGACAAGGGCAAAAACGACAATTTCGGGTCAAAACGGGGTCCCCATGTGGGCCCGCTTTACACCGAAAAATGTGTCAGGGTCAAAGGTCTTCATTCACCAAACTTAGTGTCAACAGGTCAGGAACGATGATACGAACCCAACGGAACTTCCAGAATTGGATTCCGATGAGCCGATCCCAAAATCGTCCGTCGAGCGGGACTTGTGGGGCCCACGACACGCGATTTTGTCAACGTTCTCAGAATCGAACCAAACTTGGGTCACAGGACCAGCGTATCGCTACGAGTCCGATGGCGCAAGTTTTGTTTCAATCCGACGTGTGTACACAAAGTTAGGGTAAAATACAGAAAAGTCAGATACGGAGCGATGTCTGCGGATACGCGTTGATTCCGGTGTGCACGCACATCCGAATCAGCTTCTGCAAAATCCTACACGTCCGTATCGACGACGCGCACGTATCTGTGAAGACCGCGCGCGACCAAGTCATCCCGTTTGGCGGGGCGTACCCAGTTCTGGGGTGAATCGGGGTATTATTTTTCCTGTTCTTGGATCACGGTGTGCGATCACCACAGGACGCGATGCCCTGAGCGGTTTATCCGGGCACCGAGAGGGTCATACAGGCTTCGCAACGCAATTTACGGAATCGAAAACAGAGCTACAAGAAGAGAGATACACGCACCTGAACGGGACTCGAAAACCGGGGTTAAAACCGTGTCCGACACGACACAGGACACGTGTCCTGTGTCCGACACGGGGGGAGGAAATTAGGGTTAGGGTTTGGGTTCACTGGCCGACGAAGACGGCGGCTTGGGCGTCCGGGCTGAGGCGGAGGGGGCCGAGGGCAGCGCGGCGAGGCACGCGGCGGTCGGGGCTCGTCGGAGGCGGCGGAGGCGGCGCGGGGAGCTGCCGGAGCTGCTGCTGTGCTGCTGCTGTTCGTCGCCGGTGATCGTCGACGAGGAGAGAAGGGAGGAGGGAAGGTGGCTGACGGAGGAGGAGGGCCGGGCGGCGTCGACGGCGGGCTGGGCTGGCGGAGGGGGAGCCGGTGGCGAGGTAGCGTCGACGGGGAGGGGGAGCCGGAGCCTAGGGTTTAAATAGGGCTGGGGGGGCTCGAGCGGGGCGGAGGAGGCGGAGAGAGGGGGTGGTCGTGGGCGAGCGAGGCGGGCGGGAGGACGGGCGGGGCTGCGCGGGAAGCGGGCGCCGCCGGAAGAAGCGGGGGGGGGGGGGGGGGGGGGCTGGGGTTCCGTGGGGGGGCGGGTCTCCGGGTGCGGGCTAGCGGGCGGGTCTGGCCGACCCGACCCGACCCGCTAGCAATGCGGGCTGGGCCGGTCTGTGGGCCTGGGTCTAGTGGGCTTGGTCCGGGCCGGTTTAGGGTTTTATTTAATTAAATAAAATACTTAATTAAATAAATAAATATATAATAATAATTAATTAATTGTTTTCATGTGATTTAAAAATAGGCCCGGGGCCCAATAAATTCCAGAAAAATTACCCTAAGTCCAATTTTTTATTTTACACCCAAAAATATTATTTTCATAATATTTTAATATTATCTATTATCTATTAAAAATTATTTAATATTTAAAACCCTGTTTTTAATTACCAAAAAATCCCAGAAAATTCCAGAAAATTGTGTAAAATCCAAATTTATAAATTCTTGAAAATTATGGGGTTTACAATCTACCCCCCCTTAAGAGGATTGTGTCCTCGCAATCAAAGAATAACCGATCAACAGAGATGACGCGGTCGCAAGCACTGTTCGAAACACGTCACAAGATAATTAGGGAAATATTGTTTCCCTAAAAATAAAAGTTATACACTTTCCAGAGAAAATCTAGTTAAAGTAAAAGAACTACAACTTTAGAAAACTAGGTTATTATTAACAAGTTGCAAATTACTAGGTTGGGGCTGAGGTCACGAACCAATAGGCACGAGCTAACACAAGACTAGAAATGGATAACTACGAATCACTTACTCGCATTAGCATCATGCACAGTCATCGCGTAAGCTTGCCCTCGTCCTTGAGGTAGATTCCTCTGCTGCTGCTGGGCTGGCTGGTAGGGTGCTGCTTGAGGCGCTGGTGGAGCTTGCTGGTTCGCCCTTGGTGCTCTCTCTCTACGCTCAGGGCAGTCCCTCACTGCATGTTGTCTGGATCCGCATCCTAAGCATAGTCCTAACCTGCGTCGGCATTCCCTGGCTAGATGGCCTGCTTTGCCACAGTAGTGACAAGTAGCAAGGACTATCACTTGTGGAGTGGTTGCTTTCTGCTGTTGGTGCGGTCTCTTTACAGATTCTTCTTATGGTGCTCTGGATGTTGCTGATGGGGAAGACCTCTTCAGACTGGTTTCTCTCTTGGTGACGCGCTCCATGCGTCGAGCCGCAGCAAGGACGTCCGAGTATGATGTTGGTACGACGGATCCAATTAGTTTCTGTAGCTCGAAGTTTAATCCGTCAAAGAACTTCTCGGCCTTCTCTTCTTCTGTCGGAATCAATGTTGGGGCGAAGCAACTTAGACGGATGAACTCAGTGTTGTACTCTTCTATCGTCATAGTATCCTGAGTGAGGCGATTGAACTTATCCCGAAGTTCTGATCGAGCGATAGCCAGAATGTACATCTCCTGGAAGATTCTGGAGAACTCCTCCCAAGTAACTCGATTTGGTCGTCTCCTCGGAGAGCCACTAGTGATGAGCATTGTCCATCAATTGCATTCAGACGGCAGTCATCCAACGTTCCCGGAGAAGCTCAGATGCTTCAAGTTGATGCCGAATATTGGTAAGCCATTCATGAACTTCTGTGGGCTCTTCCTTGCCTGAGAAGGTACGGGGCTTCAGTTGACGGAAGTCAGTGATGGAGGCCGTCGAGCTGGTAGGTTGGCCTGCTCCAGTGCAGTTACGATGCTGCTCCTCAAGAATTCAACCTCACGACGCTGAGCCTCGTGTTGGACTTATTGCTGGGCTTGCATCATCGCATAGATCAGTTGGAATATCTGTTGCCCGTCAATCGGCTGTCCTTGTGGGAATACGGGCGCTGGTAGAACGAACTGCGGCGGAGGTGGGATGTCATCACGCCGAAATCTGGAGGTAGGTTGACCTGCCTGCTGGCTCTGTTGAGTTGATGGAACTCCTCCGACTGGTGTCACTTCGTCGTCATAGGTGACACCTGTAGCTTGTGGTATTCCGGCGGGAGTCTCGTTGCACTCTTGTGGGTCCATTTTCCTGCATCCAAAATAAACAATAAGAGGCGCACAGGAATCAAGGCAGGATGCAAGTAAATTATTTGAAGTCGATATAGAGATTAAGAATAATTCAAGCAAGTGGATGAGATCCTAAAACTTATCATATCTTATTGCAGGCCTGTTCGGTCCCTAAGTTGAAACCGAACAATTTAGTCGTTGACCTGCATGGGCCACCACAAAAACTATGTCACGCCTCAGTCCCAAAATATCGAGGGACTGGACACGTGGCAATGGCCAGCAGCACGCACCGATGGACAACCCAATTTAATGGATCCATCAGGGCATGCTTAAGCTGTAGTCTAACAATAAGATGTTACAAGTCTCAGGTATTTCTAATCTCATCCACAGAATAAACACAGATTAATTGCCAGAAATATTACAATAGAATAGATAAACAATATCAAATAAGTATCTCGGAAAACAATCCGAGAATCAGTCTGTTACATTAAAGGAAATAGACAGGAAATAAAATACTGAAAATGGAAATACTGAGTAGATGAAGCCGGTACTCAGGAGAAGTCTTCTGCCACTATCTCGTCCTCTGTTCCTGGTTCTGCTCCAAGGAGTGCTCCTGTACCGTATACCTCGGGGTAGATCTCTGCGGCTATACCTGGGGACATAGTCCATTACAGGTCCTCAGGGGACATAACAAGGTACAGATAATACAAGCCAAAATAATGTATTGCAGAAATAATGAACAGCAGGGTAAATAAATAAACCAGCTAAGTGATATGCAAGTTGAGAGTTTTAGTCATACTCAGGCTGAGGCTACTACAGGATCAGTGTCGGAGAAACCCATAGCAGTATTTTCTCGAAGGGCCAGAACTGGTGCCATAGCTCTGTGTCAGAGACTAAGACACATCCAGATGTCAATATATATAATATAATCAGCCTTTGTTATGGTAATACTCTCCCCACCCAATGAAATCTCACGTCTCGTGTCCATGACACGCAGGATCAAAGCTAATGCAACCAGTTAGGATATAACTAAGCATGTAAACTGTATATGTCATGAATATGTATCCTATACGGAATTACCGTGTATATCTCAGGGAAATTCTGTCACATGAATAGTGTCAGGTGTCCTGGGTTGAGCAGTTAAACAAGTTTATATATGAAATCTACAAGAACTCAAGTAAAGTACTATAACAAGAATCACTACGAGTTGGCAAGCTCTACTTGCCCACTGATGCAAAATTAAACCAAGAAAATATATAGCAAGTTGCAGGGTTTGGCAAGGTACACTTGCCCACTGATGTATAACTAAGTCCAGGAAATAGGCAGCAAGGCTGCAAGTTTTGGCGAGGTACACTTGCCTGCGGTTCCGGTTCCAATTGCTGCTCTGACTTCAGCTGGAATTGCAGGCGGTACTCCGGTTGCTGAAATAAATATCACCATCAGATCCAGAAAATATCAATCAGCCAGAAACGCCTGTCCTTGGGTCCAATTTGGAGACAAGGGCAAAAACGGCAATTTTGGGTCAAAATGGGGTCCCATGTAGGCCCGCTTTGTACCGAAAAACGTATCAGGGTCAAAGGTCTTCAAATTCACCAAACTTAGTGTCAACAGGTCAGGAACGATGATACGAACCCAATGGAACTTCCAGAATTGGATTCCGATGAGCCGATCGCCCGTCGAGCGGGGCTTGTGGGGCCCACGACATGCGATTTCGTCAACGTTCTCAGAATCGAACCAAACTTGGGTCACAGGACCAGCGTATCGCTATGAGTCCGATGGCGTAAGTTTCGTTTCAATCCGATATGTGTACACAAAGTTAGGGTGAAATGCAAAAAAGTCGGATACGGGGCGGTGTCCGCGGATACGCGTTGATTCCGGTGTGCACGCACATCCGAATCAGCTTCTGCGAAATCCCACACATTCGTATCGACGACGCGCACGTATCTGTGAAGACCGCGCGTGACCAAGTCGTCCCGTTTGGTGGGGCGTACCCAATTCTGGAGTGAATTGTGGTGTTATTTTTCCTATTTTTGGATCGCGGTGTGCGATCACCACAGGACGCGATGTCCCGAGCAGTTTGTCCGGGCACCGAGAGGGTCACGCAATTTACAGAATCAAAAATAGAGCTACGAGGAGAGAGATACACGTACCTGAACGGGACCCGAAAACCGGGGTTAAAACCGTGTCCGACACGACACAGGACACGTGTCCTGTGTCCGACACGGGGGGGGGAATTAGGGTTAGGGTTTGGATTCACTGGCCGGCGGAGACGGCGGCTTGGGCGGCCGGGCTGAGGCGGAGGGGGCCGGGGGCAGCGCGGTGAAGCACGCGGCGGCCGGGGCTCGTCGGAGGCGGCGGAGGCGGCGCGGGGAGCTGCCGGAGCTGCTGCTGTGCTGCTGCTGTTCGTCGCCGGTGATAGTCGACGAGGAGAGGAGGAGGGAAGGTGGCTGACGGAGGAGGAGGGCCGGGCGGCGTCGACGGCGGGCTGGGCTGGCGGAGGGGGAGCCGGTGGCGAGGTAGCGTCGACGGGGAGGGGGAGCCGGAGCCTAGGGTTTAAATAGGGCTGGGGGGAGCTCGAGCGGGGCGGAGGAGGCGGAGAGAGGGGGTGGTCGTGGGCGAGCGAGGCAGGCGGGAGGCCGGGCGGGGCGGCGCGGGAAGCGGGCGCCGCCGGAAGACGCGGGGGGGGGGGGGCTGGGGTTCCGTGGGGGGGGCGGGTCTCCGGGTGCGGGCTAGCGGGCGGGTCTGGCCGACCCGACCCGCTAGCAATGCGGGCTGGGCCGGTCTGTGGGCCTGGGTCCAGTGGGCTTGGGCCGGGCCGGTTTAGGGTTTTATTTAATTAAATAAAATACTTAATTAAATAAATAAATAGATAATAATTAATTAATTAATTTTTTTCATGTGATTTAAAAATAGGCCCGGGGACCAATAAATTCCAGAAAAATTACCTTAAGTCCAGTTTTTTATTTTACACCCAAAAATATTATTTTCATAATATTTTAATATTATCTATTATCTATTAAAAATCATTTAATATTTAAAACCCTGTTTTTAATTACAGAAAATTCCCAGAAAATTCCAGAAAATTGTGTAAAATCCAAATTTAAAAATTCTTGAAAAATTAGGGGGTTTACAGGCAAGATATTGCAACGATGGAAGACGGATTCTCCGGAAGACGTGGACGGATTATGGCAATAACGGAGGGCAAGATTATGGCGGACGGACTTTTAAAGATAGCTAAATGTGAGAGCAACGTCGGAACAAATCACTGTACTGCTTGAGTAAGTTGGAAATGCAATGTGAAACATGCAATTCGGAACTTTGATAGATTCAGGACAGTACGACGGATTGATGGAAGACAGTTTCAACGAGCGCGGTTCTCGGATTCGGAAACTTCGCTCGGATGAATGGTTGGATTTTGGCTCGGATTTGCAGATGAGATATAGCATGGTTTATAGTAACTGTCCATCGTGATGATTATAATTATCGAGCGTAGCTTCGGGACAGCTGACCCTAAGCGACTTGTCCGCTGAATCGGATATGAATATGGTAGACCCATAGAACGACCCTTGAGGCGACGTATTTGGGAATGTGTCGAGGGAAGATGTGAGCAATGAGATTTGGCTTATCGACTGAGTGTTGGATTCGAGAGACCCTTGGGATAGTCTTCAGCTGAAGATGCAGCCGAAAGATCAAAGCGATGGTGGAAGTAGCCTAGTCAACGGATGAGATTCAGAGTCGCAGATTTATATCGATGGCATCGCCTCTGACTCATCGTGCCCTGCAAGGGAATAGCATTCATATGAATTGACGACTGTGAAACTAGCTCGTGAAGTTAAAGCAACGGCTCGTTCAGATCAAATCCTTGCGAATACTGGAAGGGACAAATTTGCCTCAGATTTACAAGATATCTCGGAACTTAGTCTGGGAAGCGTGCTCGTTCGGAAGGCAAAGGTGATATTCTATGCTTCGAGGCAGTGGAAGAAGCGCGAAGGACTATTCCATGCGCAACCTAAGAATTGTGGCGAGTGTGTCCACGTTGAAATCGTGGCGACACTATCCCTTTGGCGTGGAGGCAAGATCTTCGTGGATCACACGAACCTCAATATAGATGTTCACCCAGCGAGGTATTGAGATGGCAGGAAAAGGTGATGGACTGAGCTGATCTAAGCAAAGTTTGATATTTGGGTAAGTCGCCTAGCTTGGGTAGTATCAGTTGTGATAATCGTTTGGTGCACAAGATAATATTTGAGATGTTGCTAGTACTGATATTCAGAAATAGTTGGATGGATTGAGTTAGAACACGAACGGATTGAGTCGGTGGAAAATCTGCATAATTGAGACTAGTGCTCAATCGAATATGTTGGAATGGAAATCAGAATTGATTCAATTGGGAGCAAAGCAAATGGATGCCTCGAACATAAAGATACCCTTGTAACTTGTTCAAATTTGCAATCGCAAAGCTCAGCTGAAATGCATGTATTTTAGGGACGCCTTAAATATGTGTACGATCCAAAACTAAGCGATACGAAGAATTCGTATTGAGCTGCAAGGAGGATGTGGGAATTCGTAGAATTTGTACGAGCATTCAGCAGAGCGAGATGCGGAGTCAGAAATCGTGAATATGAGAGTTGCATAGAGCAGATCTATGGAATTGGATTATGGCATGCTAGTAAGGAATGAGTACGAGCAGGGTTCGTGGACGAACCTGATTCTAAGTGGTATATTATGTAACGTCCCACAACCGCTCGGAGCGTTACGCTGAGTCGAATTGAATGAATCAAATGCTGGTTACATTTGAAACGTTGGATTTTGGGAAGAAGGATTAATCGAGTTGGTTTCAATGTGCAGATGGCTAGCGGGTTCGATGGAAATCAGGTGTTCGTTCAGAACAGTACTGAACTGGATGGAAGTGATAATGCCGTCTTCCTTAATCCGATCGATCGGATAATTTGGAGAGCATGGCCTGCTCGCACGGTCATACCAGTTGAGTAGATCGCTCTTGCATCGGACCACGGGTTCAAGAAATTGGCCGTATCGGCAGGACAGGATGCCTAACGGGATCAAACATTATGAGTGGGCTCTTTCCCTTCTCCTCTACTCCTTCATGCCTAATAATATGGAAAATACGTAAATGGCTTGAACACTTGGGCTGAAATATTGGAAATCACTACACTGAGGCGTGCATAGAGTGTACGTCGTTGGCTTGGTAGGATTGTGGCTTAAAATAATTTACGCATTGGATAGTTGGAGCAATAGTTGGATTATGCATTTGAGGCAGTCGGTTGGATAATTAGGATTATGCTTGGACGGTTGGAAATATGCAAGTTGGAATGATACATTTGAGGCAAATGGGAATATCGGGAATTCGGACGAGCGAACGTGCATCCGTGCGCGAGTATCACTTGGTCGCTTTGTCTTGCAAAGCGAGCAGTTGTGGTTCGAAACCGAACAACTGCATCGACGAGGGCGTTGTGTCGTTTGATGGGGCATCGTGCCACGAATGGGGCATTGTGCCACTGAAACGGCATTGGGCCATGGGATTTGCTTTGAGCATGGGTGTTGCACCAACTTGGACTCTGTGTTGAGAAGAGGCATCGTGCCTATGAAACACTTGATATTTTGGTGCCTTGGGCTATATTCTGAGGTCGAGATTTGGATTCCTTGGTTAGATATGTTGGAAGAATGGTTATGGATATTTTTGGTTGGATATCAGTTGAACGAGTCTAGGATCGCTTGGTGGGGCGAGAATGTTCGATCCTCTCGTCATACCTACTGTGTCTGCATAGTCACGGACAACCTGCGTGGCACAGGGTTTCGTTTCCTGGAACGGGATGAGGCACCGGGGCACCGGGACCGTTCCACCATGGAGGAAACAATGGGCATCGCGTGATTGGGCGCAGTGCTGGTAGTCCGATACCACCAGGCGGGAGTAGCTGCCCAACCCTGGATCGGGTAGGATTGCCCTATTGATCTTGGTCCGATCAATGTCCTTCGTGGCTTTTGGCCAGTGACTTCATATAGTATAAGTTGGCTTGCTTTTCTTTTGTTGGTTTGGCTTTCGTGTAGGCGCGGCCACCTTGCCTCGGTAAGAGTGTGCACTTGAGATTGGAATATATAAACTGTTGGTTGAGGATGGATATTGACACGAGACTGATGGTTCGATATGTTATCGTGCAAGCGATGGCATTGAGTAAGATGGGTCGGTTATATAAATGCTTGTCGTTTGGTTTGAGATTGAATATTTACATGCTTAAACTGCTTTACAGCTTTCCTTAACATGTCATTCATATGCCATGAAACAAATCTAGGATTCAACAAAAAAGATCACCATTTAACTGTGTGTGTCACGCCCCAGTCCTAAAATACATAGGACTAGGACACGTGAGCATGCCAGCCGTATGAGTATGGCGCTCCAATATATGGAAACCATATCACACGTACGCTGTAATATGAATAGCAATTCACAAGTGGTAAACATATATGTCACAAGCATAACTAAATCTCATCCACAGAAATCATATATAAATGAATAACCAATACCTATACTAGATCTCAATGGAAAGTATCTAATGATGGTAGTCGGATGGAAACAAATCCACTACCGGACTAGGATAAAGAATAGACAAGATAAATACAATATAGGAACATCAACTACCAATCCCGAGCTCGAAGAGGAGTCCTCATCGCAATGTACGTAGCAAGTCCGGATCTGCGCTACTGCGAACACTCAAGAACAGATACACCTGGCAGAGAACCAGGTCCTCAGAGGGACATAACAAGAATACTTAAACACATGCCATAAAGTAAATACCGTGAAACTCAAGGGTGACCTAACCATCTAAGTGAAATGCACTTTGAGGACAACTTGAGTATATGGGAAAGTGTAGGCTAGACATATGCTGACATAATTCACTAGTCGTGACAACTGGCTAATATATGCCACACATGCCCCCATAGGAGGGCGCTCAGTAATAACGTCCATCTCCGAAGAGCATGGCATCTGTATAATATAACGTCCATATCACTCCGTCGAGTGTGGCATCAGTGTAAAGGAAGTGGGGTTTCCCATACGCCTACAAGTCGTCCTCCCCGCCCAATGATCTAAGCATGTTGTATCCACATCACGCGTCAGCTACTACGCCTCGGCGTCGTAACTCTGGCTCATAGTTTATCACTAGAACAGTAGCCCAATCCTTACAACCAACAATGACAAGGATGGGACCATCGTACCACGCTAGTCTATGCTCCACCTACCAATAACTGCTAAGTCTTCTAACATGCATCACTATTAGCAGTTATTCCCTATCCGTCGTACTCCTACACGTACAGGTGGCCAACCACATACGCAGGACCGTGCCCTACATGAGACTCACAATACGTGTATGAGATGTGTCAAGGCCTGGGAGTCATACGAATAACTCCACACTTTAGGTGGGTCATCTAGACACTAGGTCAGACACTATCCTAACGTCAACGCATCCGTTGACTGCATCCGAATCTCTCTCGGACGCGCACAATTTAAGATAATAAACATGCATCTAATGTACAGAATTTAAACAGTATAACAAAGGCAAGGTATACTTGCCTGGCAAGCGGCTGTGTAGTCCCAATAACCAGCTCCTGAAGTCGCGCAGATAAATCCAACAGGTCTGTAAACACCCCAAATTTTTAGAATAAATGTTAATACAAAATTTTTCAAATTTTCAAAAATTTTCCTGGAATGTATATCGAAGGTGAAGGTGATATCTATATTTTAAATACAGTTTATTGGTGTTAAAATATTACGGAAATAATATTTTGTGGTATAAAATGGAAAACCGGACATGGAGTATTTTTTGGTGAATTATTTGGACTCCGGAAACGAGTTTTAAGCCTAAAAAAAAAACTTTTGGATTGGTAGACCGAACCAAACCAGTCTATCGGGTTGGATCTGAGCAAACCCGACACCCGAACCCTGTTGGAAACCCTAGTAGCAGCCGCAGGGACCCTGTAGCCGCCTATAAGGGGCTGCCTTGACATCCGTGCCCAGCTCATGAAACCTAGCCTCCGTCGACTCCAAACTCGACACCCCGACCCTCCTGTGATCGACCATCCGCCGAGTTCAGCGTCGATCAGCCGCGCTCGACCCCGAGCAGCTGCCGCCCCTCTCGTCGACCCGCCCGTCCCAGTGTCCGATCCCCTCAACCCCGCCTCGAGACACCGTCGCCGAATCGACCCCCTCACCGTCGATCAACTCCGCCGACCCCTCACGAGCAGCGCCTGACCCGACCCCCCTTTGCTCGAACCTACCTCCGCCGCGCCGTCCAGCCTTCGACTCCCCGTCGACTCCACTGACGTCGACCAACAGCCCACAGCCGCCCTAGGCCGAGACGCCCTCTGCCGGCGAAGTCGACCCCTCTGTCTCCAGGCACAGCCCTAGCGGACACGGTAGATCCTCGACCAGGACACAGATTGGACTCTCGGACACGTGAATCTCAGCATTCACGGGCCCTGTTCAGGTATCATTTTCTCTCAAACCGTAGCTTTGTTTTAATTTCTGTCAGTTGCTACGCGTGGACTGTATAACCCTCTCGGTGTCCGTGCAACTCGCTCGGTGCATCGCATCCTGTGGTGATCGCACACCGCGATCCAAAAACAGGAAAAATAATGCCCCAATTCACCCCGAAATTGAGTGCGCCCCGCCAAACGGGACGACTTGGTCGCGTATGGTCTTCACAGACATGTGCGCGTCGTTGATACGGTCACGTGGGATTTCGCGGAAGTAGATTCGGAGGTGCGTGCACCCCGAAATCAACGCGTATCCGCCGTCGACACCCCGTATCTGACCTTTCTGGAATATGTTGTAACTTCGTGTACACACGTCGGATCGAGACAAAACTTGCGCCATCAGACTCGTAGCAATACGCTGGTCCTGTGACCCAAGTTTGGTCCGATTCTGAGAACGTTGATAAAATCGCGTATCGTGGGCCCTACAAGCTCCACTTGACGGGTGATTTTATGATCGGCACATCGGAATCCAATTCAGGAAGTTTCGTTGGGTTCGTATCATCGTTCCTGACTTGTAGACACCGAGTTGGAGTAATTTGGAGACCTTTGACCCTGACACGCTTTTCGGTGCAAAGTGGCCCACATATGGAACTCGCTTTGGCCGAAAATGACCTTTTTGTCCCTGTGTCCAAATTGGACGTAAGGACAGTCATTTCTAGCAGTTTGATACCTTCTGAGACTGTTGGTGATGTTTATTACAGCTTTTGGGGTAGCACCTACCGGATCCACCGGTACCAGGACGACAGTTGATATTCAAACATCAGGCAAGTGTACCTTGCCAAACTCTGCAGTACTGTTATATATTTTCCTTGCTTCATTTATATTAGTGTGCATGCTCAACCTAGGACCGTTTGACATACTTAGCGTCCGATTATCAGTCGGGTGCCAACATCGTACGCGGTGTTGGATAATGTCATCTAGATATGGATATACGTGACACTTTATCTTCTCGTACTTGTCTTACCAAGTACGCTTTGACCCAGGACACTGGACACTGTTTATGAGACAGGATCTTCTCGAGATATTCGTGGTGATTCTGTATAGGATACAGGACTTATAGAGATACTATAGTCTAGACACATTATGACTTGTGCATTAGTTATGATCCCGCTGACATGGACATGAGACGTTATGGTCATGATATGCGTGGTTACATTGGGTGGGGAGAGACACACAGACTACAGGCTGATTATATATATACACCCCTACTATTGTGAGGCCCAAGACTCTGAAGCCCGAGCTTGGCCCATTACTCATTATTACTGCTACTACCGGCTCCCCTACACAGAGCTGGTAGTATGCTTCAGCCTGAGTTCTAGTGCTGCTCTCATCTTGCATATCACTTAGCTGATTATTTTAGTATTCCCTTATTGTTCCATCTACTGCTGGAGAGACCCACATACTACAGGTTGACTATGTTATGCCGGCTACTCAGTCTCCCGCTGAGCTAGACCACCTCTTGACACCACTGCTACAGGCTCTCCTACACAGAGCTTGTAGATGCTCAACCTGAGTACTATTGATATTCTCTCTTGTATTTTATACAGATGTTACATACTTACCCTGTTTATCTTATTATTTGCTGCACTGTTTATATTCTGGCTTGTATTATTTCCTGTACCTTGCTATGTCCCCTAAGGACCTGGATATGGATTATGTCCCCAGGATTTGCAGACGAGATCTATCCCGAGGTATACGGGACCGCCGCAGGAGCTGAACCAGGAGCTGTACCGTCATCCGAGGACGAGGTGTTAGCCGAAGACTTCTTCTGAGCATCCATGTTCATGCTCAGTATTTATTTATTTATTTCAGTCTTTTATATTCTGGTCTGTTGAACCATTGTACCAGATATTGTGGGGTTGTTCCCCGAAGTACTTTGTTGTCACTACCACATTTTAGAAAAAAGGGTATTTTAGTAATTTCCTATTTAAATAAATATTGTGCATAGTAAATAATTTTTGTTGTATTATTTAATTATTGTTAGTTATTATTTCATTATTTTAGACTTATTTTAGTGGACCCAACTAGTTTAGTTTGGACCCATGGACCAACATGAATTAATTAGTTAGACTTGGCCCATTTAGAAAGCCCATAGTTAAGGAGATGGATTAAATTAATTAAATGATTAGACTAGAAGCTTCCTTCCTTAATTATTTCTTCATGAGAGGCCCCAAGGGGTACATTGGACATTTTACAATTGCTTGGGGGAGGGGCTATGGCTGGCCTATTAAAGAGGGGGGGAAATTTCTCTCTCCTCTCATCTCATTCCAAATCTAGATCTAGAATTCTTCCACTACCAAATTCCCTCCATTCCCAATCCAATTCCCTACCAAATTCATTCCAAATTCTTTTCAATTCACCATTAGAGAAGGAGGAAGCAAGGATCTAGAAGAAGGAAGCAAGGATCTACAAAGAGGAGCAAGGATCTACAATTTGGAAGCAAGTTCATCTCAATTGGAGGTTTCATTGGGAATCCATCTCCCAATAGGTATAATTCAGATTTTTCCATTTAAATAGCTTCTAAATCTGAGATTTAATCATGTAAAATCAACCTATATGTATGTACTACCCATAGGACTTTGTTTTGTGTTCATAGGAGACCCATGGAGAAAGTTATGGTGCTTTTTGTGTCAATTTTATTGGAATTCCGAATTTACATTTTTTTGTGTGTGTCAATTGATCCTATAGATCAATTGGACATGAGATTTGTGTTTGAGACTAGTGTCGTGTCCATATTGGGATACTTGTGGTTCGTATCCCAACTATTTGGTGATACGTGTCATTTGGGAGTTTTCCTCCGACACGGGGCTTTGAACATGTCGTATTTTGACACGGACACATAGATCTACTTTTGACGCTTTGATTTGTTCATAAATATTATTTGTGATTTGTTTATGTCCTTCGGGGTGCATTTGGTTATGTGTTGGACTCGTGTCGCATGCGTATCCTAGATCTAGTGGGATACGGTGAGATACTCTCCAATTGTGTGTATTTTTGCATAGATCTAATTAATTGTGGTTCAATTCTTCATTTATAATTAGTATATATATATGGATATTAAATATTTATTTTGTGTATTTATTATAGTAATTATTGTAGCATAGATCTATATTTTGGGTGTGCTAATATAATGTACAATATAATATGTAGCTTTCTTGCATACAAATATATATGTTACTACTTGTTAAATAATATAATTTATACATAAAATGTTTTATAAAATATATTTGTATGTTTAATTGTGTAATTATATTATTTATAATTATTATGTAATTATTTGGATATTAATGTAAATATTTTAGGTGTGCTTCTAGCCATGTAAATTATATGTTCTTTGTTAAATATTTGAAGGTATAAGTTTATGTGTATATTAATATATATATGTACATTTTTTGTATTAATGGTTTATATATATATATATATATATATATATATATATATATATATATATATATATATATATATTGTTTTATATATTCTGTTTTTATATATATAATTATATATATATAACTTGTTTTAGTGACAGTGAATTAATGACAGTAAAAACTGTCATTAATTAGCCGACTAATAGCAGCCGCTGTAGCCTTCGGGCAATTAATGACCAACCTGTCATTAATTGCAGCAGCGGGAAACATCAGCTTTTCTGCGACGCTTTTCCGCGACAGTTTAACTGTCAGCGAAAACCAAAGCAGTGGCAGTTTATTATTTGGGTTTCGGTGACAGTCCTTCGGTGACAGTCCCGACTGTCACTATTTAAACTGTTTTGATTTAATCCTATTTTATTCACTGTTTTTCAATGACGCTTTGACAGATTTAATGTATATATTATATATTATAATTTAATATATATATATGTATATATATATGTGTTTTGTGAGGAATAATAATTGTAATAATATATTATGTTATTTATATAAATGTTGGGTTGTATATATTATTTTAGGGTATATATTAATTGTATTATTAGTAAACTTTGTGTGAGTTCTTTTTGAATCTAATTTGATTCCTAAATTATTGTAGTTTATCTCTATATTATTTTATAGATGTCTTGTGAGGTTGACTTTGGGTTTGACCATGTTTGACTTTAGTGGACTTTAGAGTTGACCATAGTTGACTTTTACCTTAGAATTGACTTATTGACCTAGAAGTTGCCTAGTTTGACTTGTTCTCTTTCCGGGACCTTGTATTAATGTGGTATTCCATGTCTAGGTCTTCGAGGCACCGAGTCAGACATTTGTGAGACTGTTCATTGGACTTCAGGCGAGTACATTCTCTGATAGTTTCTCATTTATGATATCCTCTATGTTCGTTGTATCTAGTGTAGATATACATGTTCTCTTGACACTATGGTTACACGGATTGGTATATCCGGATCTCGTCATGAGATGTTATTCCTTGGTATATGGTGTATATGGTGCAAGTATTATTTTATTGGTTATCTTGTACATGTACAGACACCGATTCTCGGGGAGACTAGCTATCTTCTTGGGAAATCTAGTGCCATAACGTACCGTGGTTGGATCTATTATACCAGTCGGGGTGGGGAGTATTTTAGTGTAGATATGTGATCATACCCTCCTTGTGTATGTCTTGTTCCTTGTGAGTGTTGATCATACATCGCACGTATAATCAGCCAGGCCATCATACTCTTGTGCAAGTTCCCAAGCCGATCACATGTTAAAGCTAGTACTCACACACTTAGTCATTAGTATTCTTGTTCCATCAGCATATTGTTCATTATTGTATTTCTTTCCAGTATTTTTTTATTGTCTATACATTCTTGTATCTATTTATGCATCTTGTTTATCCACAACTATTTACTGTTACATAGTTTTTATCATTATTTGAGAACTGCTGTTAGGGTTGTACTCTGCTCCTTTCCTGACTGGATATATTTTTCCAGATGACACTGAGGAGTACCCTACCTATTATGGACCCCAGGATGTTGTGGGTTTAGATTCTGAGATCCTGGCTCAAGAGGGACTTATCCCAACTGAGACAGTTGACCCTGGAGTTGTAGCTTTATAGTTTTGTAGTATTCTTTGTTCTGGATTTGTCTCCAGCATATTTCTGTAATTTTCTTCAGACTCATTGATGTATTATTTTAGACTCATGAGTTGTATTGTGACTATTCTATTCTTTATCTGATTCGTGCTCATTTCCATCTTAGTTCTGTGATTGAGTATACTATCATTATTGGTGGTTCATTATATTGTTAGATAGTTTATCTAGACAGCGTTCTACCGCCGATTCTGCGGCGTAGGCTGGGCGTTGTTTCCGACTAGTACCCTTACATCGGGTGCGGGTCGTGACACATTTTTGGTGGTGGCCCATGCAGGTTTAGCTTCACAAGTATGTGATGTCGTGGTAGTGCGACAACTTAGTTGTACTACTGCGAGCCTGCGATAGGATATAGGATATAGGCTGAGATACTCAATCACATCTAGGAAAATTCTTTTGATTCAACTATTCTCCTTTGACGTTGATACTTGATCTCTTAAACTATCCTTTTCTTGAATATCTTACATCTTGTGCCATATTGATTCTTTCTTTCGCTTGGTCTCAGGATGCCGCCTAAGACTAGATCACAGCAAGGGAGAGCAGTTTCTGAGAGGTCTGCGACATCCCGAGGGCCTGCACCAGTCACTTCTCCGGTGATTGGAGTGTCAGCTGCTTTTGGAGGTCCACCACCCACTCAGAGGACTGTGCCAGCTGTATCTGAGGGGCTTCCACCTCCACCTCCTGTGCCAGCAGAGGTGTCACAGATGTTTACTCTGTTTCGTGAGATGCTCGAGGCACAGAGGGCTCAGTCGGAGGCACATCAGAGGCAGACCGATGTTCTACGGCAGGGCATCGAGAGTGCTCATCAGCTTGCTCGTGCTGTAGTTGAGAGAGGAGTTCCGGTCCAGCAGCAGGTTGTTCCTCAGGTTGCTCAGCTTCGGCCAGGCAACATTCAGGACTTCAAGAAACTGGAGCCTAGGGTTTTCAAAGGGACGGAGGGCATCGTCTATGCTGATGATTGGCTCGAGGACATTGAGCGTCTTATGAGGGTGTCCCGTCTTTCTGAAGATCTGAAGGTTGAGGCGGTAGGACTTCAACTGTTCGACGTCGCTCGTACCTGGTTCAGGAATGAGCCGGTTCTAGTTGACGCAGGACAATCTTGGGAGGTATTCAGGGACCTTTTCAAGAAGAAGTTTTTCGCCCGGATAGACAGGCTTGACTTGGGGAGACAATTTGAGAGTCTCATTCAGGGAAGCATGTCTGTGGAGGAATACGCTGCGGAGTTCGGTAGGCTGAGCCGATTTGCAGAGTATCTGGTGAGGGAGCCGGAGGTTCGAGCTATTCGTTTCCGAGAGGGTCTAAACTGGGAGGTGAAGATTCTCATTCCATCTTTTTATGAGACATACTCGGAGATACTTGCGGAGGCACGCAAGGTTGAGCGGGATCTGGGTTTGAAGACCAAGAGAGACCGTGATTCTTTTCTGGGGGCCAACGGCAGTGCAGTATCTGCCAAACGTCCTCATTTCCAGTCCAGACCTTTCCAGCAGCCACAGCAGAACTAGACTCCAGCTAGAGCGCCTTTTCACCAGGCACCTCAGCAGCAGAGGCAGTTACAGCAAGCTCTATGCAACTTCTGCAAGAAGCCCGGCCACATCTGGGAAGTTTGCAGAAAGAGGCTAGGAGTTTGTTTGTATTGTGGTACTGAAGGGCATCAATTGAGGGAGTGTCCTCGTCGTGCAGTTCAGGGAGCAGCTCCAGCTCCGAGGGCACAGATGAGACCACCTGCAGCACAACCGAGGGGACCGCTTCCGACACAGCAGCAGCGTTTTGTCCAGCATCAGCAGCAGGGAGGTGCTCGGCAGGGACGAGCGTTTGCTATGACAGTCGAAGAGGAGGAACCCACCGGAGATGTCATCGCAGGTTCTATTCTTCTTGATTCCATTCCAGCTTTAGCTTTGTTTGATAGTGGTGCTTCCCATAGTTTTGTATCTATTTTTTTTGCTCTAAAGCATGGTTTGGTAGCTGAGTCTTTGCTTAGGACTTGCAAAATCATGACCGGGGGAGGCATTATCCTGGTTAATGATATTTGCAAAGATCGGAGAGTTACTCTGGGAGGCCGGAAGTTGAGTGCGTGTCTACTTGTAATGTCACTTCCGAGCTACGATATTGTACTCGGGATGGATTGGTTGAGTAGGCACCGTGCTAGCATAGATTGTAGAGGAGGTAGAGTTTTATTTGGTCCGCCAGGAGAGCCAGAGTTCGAGTTTGCTAGAGGAGCTGCGAAGCAGGAAGAAGGCATTATTTGTGGAGCTATGGTGGAAGACAAGGAGTTGCCACATCCGTTGATAGCAGAATTTTTGGATGTGTTTCCTGAAGAATTGCCAGGATTGCCGCCAGATCGAGATGTTGAATTTTCTATAGACTTGGTGCCAGGTACAGAACCGATTTTGCAGCATGTCTATAGAGTAAACAACAGCGAGCTGGTCGAGTTGAAGAAGCAGGTGGACGAATTGCAGGATAAGGGGTTTATCAGATCGAGTTCTTTACCATGGGGAGCCCCGGTATTGTTTGTACCGAAGAAGGATGGATCGGTGCGTATGTGCATTGATTACAGGGCTTTGAATAATCTCACTATCAAGAATAAGTATCCTTTGCCACGGATTGATGATCTGTTTGATCAGTTGAGTGGTGCGAAGGTGTTTTCTAAGATAGATTTGAGATCAGGCTACCATCAGATGAAGGTGAAGCCGGAGGACATACCGAAGACTGCTTTTAGAACTCGGTATGGTCAGTTCGAGTTTATGGTGATGCCGTTTGGTTTGACTAATGCACCAGCGGTATTTATGAACTTGATGAACAAGGTGTTCCACCAGTACCTTGACAAGTTCGTGGTGGTGTTCATCGACGACATACTCATATACTCGAGGACACCGGAGGAGCATGAGGAGCATTTGAGGATTGTGTTGGATGTGCTGAGGAAGGAGAAGCTGTATGGAAAGTTATCCAAATATGAGTTTTTCTTGGACAAGGTAGAATTCTTGGGGCATGTTGTGACTGGTGATGGTATTTCAGTGGATCCGAAGAATATTTCAGCAGTGGAATCTTGGAAGACTCCGAGTTCGGTAGCAGAGATCAGGAGTTTCTTGGGATTGGCAGGCTACTACAGAAAGTTTGTGCAAAATTTTTCGAGGATTGCCGAGCCGATGACCAGACTCACAAGGAAGGATGTGGAGTTTGTTTGGACGGAAGAATGCCAGGCCGCTTTTGAGGAGTTGAAGAAGAGGTTGACGTCTGCTCCTATTTTGACATTGCCATCAGGGTCCAGAGGTTTCACTATTTATAGTGATGCATCGGGAAAGGGTTTAGGTTGTGTTCTTCAGCAGCATGGGAAAGTGATTGCCTATGCATCCAGGCAATTGGTCCTCATGAAAAGAACTATCCTACCCATGATTTGGAGTTGGCAGCTGTCATATTCGCCCTGAAGTTGTGGAAACATTATTTGTACGAAGAGCGTGTGGAGATCTTTACAGACCACAAAAGCTTGAAGTACGTTTTCACGCAGAAGGAGTTGAACATGAGGCAGCGTCGGTGGTTGGAACTGATGAAGGATTTTGATATCTCTTTACAATATCATCCTGGGAAGGCCAATGTAGTTGTCGATGCTTTGAGCAGGTATCCTGTAGCTATGTTCTTGACGCAGGATCGATATTTGTTGGAGGACTTGGAGAGCTTGGGCATTGAGGTGATTGTTCCAGGTGGTGCTATGCAGATGTGGGGATTGCAGATACATTCAGATTTGATGGATAGGATCAAGGCAGCACAGTATGATGACGTATCTTTGAGGAGTATCAGAGCTCAGGTGAGAGCAGGATTGGAGGATGATTTCACTATTGCAGAGGATGGATCTTTGAGGCATGGAGTTAGATTGTGTGTGCCTAGTGGGGAAGTTGCGAGAGGAGATATTGCAGGAAGCGCATCGCTCTCAGTATTCCATACATCCAGGTGCTAACAAGATGTATCGGGATATGCGAGAGAGTGTGTGGTGGTATGGCATGAAGAGAGAAGTGGCACAGTTTGTATCCAGATGCTTAGTGTGCCAGCAGGTGAAAGCCGAGAGGCAGAGGCCAGGAGGTTTACTTCAGCCATTACCCATTCCAGAGTGGAAGTGGGAACACATTACTATAGATTTTGTGTCCGGACTACCACGATCTCCAGGAGGGAAAGACGCGATTTGGGTCATTGTTGATAGATTGACCAAGTCGGCCCACTTTTTGCCTTTCAAGGTGGGTTTGTCTACGGAGAAGCTGGCAGAGATGTATGTGAGGCAGATCGTTAGGATACATGGAGTTCCCGTCAGCATAGTCTCAGATCGAGATAGTCGTTTCACTTCTCATTTCTGGAGGAGTTTGCAGGAGAGTTTGGGCACTCAGCTCAAGTTCAGTACTGCATATCATCCCCAGACAGATGGGCAGTCAGAGAGGACTATTCAGACTCTCGAGGATATGTTGCGCACTTGTGTACTAGATTTCGGGGGTTCTTGGGAGGACCATCTCCATTTGGTAGAGTTTGCTTACAACAACAGTTACCAGGCCAGTATAGAGATGTCACCTTTTGAAGTCCTATATGGTCGGAGGTGTCGTACTCCTTTGTCTTGGGACGATGTTGGAGAGAGAGTTTTGCTTGGGCCAGAGATGGTTGTGGATGCAGCAGAGAAGGTTCAGTTGATCAGAGACAGACTTCGAGTGGCGCAGGACAGACAACGGCATTGGGCCGATAGCCATCGGAGACCCTTGGAGTTTGAGGTATAGTTTAGATTTTATTTTGTATGCTTGTTCTTGGTTGTTTGTTATAGATAAGTTCTTAAGGTGGTGTTTTGTTCTAGGTGAGTGGTTTGGTGTTTCTGAGGATTTCTCCGACACGAGGCACGATTCACTTCGGTGGAGGCGGAAAGCTTAGTCCGCGATTCATTGGACCTTTCACTATTCTAGAGAGGGTCGGTGCAGTTGCTTATAGACTAGACTTGCCACCTGCATTGGAGGGAGTGCACAACGTGTTTCATGTGTCACAGTTGAGACGATACGTGGCAGATCCTAGTCATGTATTGGATCACTCAGAGATAGAGGTGGGCCCTACTCTTAGCTATCCAGAGCAGCCAGTTGGAATTCTGGATCGGAGAGAGAAGGTGCTGAGGAACCAGACTATTCCTTTGGTGCGCGTCGCATGGAGGCATCACTCTCCGGGGGAGTCTACCTGGGAGAGAGAGGATGAAATGCGAGAGCGTTATCCATATTTGTTTGTACCTTGAGGTATGTTATTTCTAGTTATGTTCTGTTCTTTGTTATGTTCTGTTCATTAGTTAGTTGTGATTCTTTAGTTCTGTTCTGTGATTTTCTGGGGGTAGTTTCGTCTTTGAATTTCGAGGACGAAATTATTTTAAGGAGGGTAGACTTGTCACTACCATATTTTAGAAAAAAGGGTATTTTAGTAATTTCCTATTTAAATAAATATTGTGCATGGTAAATAATTTTTGTTGTATTATTTAATTGTTGCTAGTTATTATTTAATTATTTTAGACTTATTTTAGTGGACCCAACTAGTTTAGTTTGGACCCATGGACCAACATGAATTAATTAGTTAGACTTGGCCCATTTAGAAAGCCCATAGTTAAGGAGATGGATTAAATTAATTAAATGATTAGACTAGAAGCTTCCTTCCTTAATTATTTCTTCATGAGAGGCCCCAAGGGGTACATTGGACATTTTACAATTGCTTGGGGGAGGGGCTATGGCCGGCCTATTAAAGAGTGGGGTAAATTTCTCTCTCCTCTCATCTCATTCCAAATCTAGATCTAGAATTCTTCCACTACCAAATTTCTTCCATTCCCAATCCAATTCCCTACCAAATTCATTCCAAATTCTTTCCAATTCACCATTAGAGAAGAAGAAAGCAAGGATCTAGAAGAAGGAAGCAAGGATCTACAAAGAGGAGCAAGGATCTACAATTTGGAAGCAAGTTCATCTTAATTGGAGATTTTATTGGAAATCCATCTCCCAATAGGTATAATTCAGATTTTTCTATTTAAATAGCTTCTAAATCTGAGATTTAATCATGTAAAATCAACCTATATGTATGTACTACCCATAGGACTTTGTTTTGTGTTCATAGGAGACCCATGGAGAAAGTTATGGTGCTTTTTGTGTCAATTTTGTTGAAATTCCGAATTTACATTTTTTTGTGTGTGTTAATTGATCCTATAGATCAATTGGACATGAGATTTGTGTTTGAGACTAGTGTCGTGTCCATATTAGGATACTTGTGGTTCGTATCCCAACTATTTGGTGATACGTGTCATTTGGGAGTTTTCCTCCGACACGGAGCTTTGAACATGTCGTATTTTGACACGGACACATAGATCTACTTTTGACGCTTTAATTTGTTCATAAATATTATTTGTGATTTGTTTGTGTCCTTCGGGGTGCATTTGGTTGTGTGTTGGACTCGTGTCGCATGCGTATCCTAGATCTAGTGGGATACGGTGAGATACTCTCCAATTGTGTGTATTTTTGCATAGATCTAATTAATTGTGGTTCAATTCTTCATTTATAATTAGTATATATATATGGATATTAAATATTTATTTTGTGTATTTATTATAGTAATTATTGTAGCATAGATCTATATTTTGGGTGTGCTAATATAATGTACAATATAATATGTAGCTTTCTTGCATACAAATATATATGTTACTACTTGTTAAATAATATAATTTATACATAAAATGTTTTATAAAATATATTTGTATGTTTAATTGTGTAATTATATTATTTATAATTATTATGTAATTATTTGGATATTAATGTAAATATTTTAGGTGTGCTTCTAGCCATGTAAATTATATGTTCTTTGTTAAATATTTGAAGGTATAAGTTTATGTGTATATTAATATATATATGTACATTTTTTGTATTAATGGTTTATATATATATATATATATTGTTTTATATATTCTGTTTTTATATATATAATTATATATATATAACTTGTTTTAGTGACAGTGAATTAATGACAGTAAAAACTGTCATTAATTAGCCGACTAATAGCAGCCGCTGTAGCCTTCGGGCAATTAATGACAAACCTGTCATTAATTGCAGCAGCGGGAAACAGCAGCTTTTCTGCGACGCTTTTCCGCGACAGTTTAACTGTCAGCGAAAACCAAAGCAGTGGCAGTTTATTATTTGGGTTTCGGTGACAGTCCTTCGGTGACAGTCCCGACTGTCACTATTTAAACTGTTTTGATTTAATCCTATTTTATTCACTGTTTTTCAATGACGGTTTGACAGATTTAATGTATATATTATATATTATAATTGAATATATATATATGTATATATATATATGTGTTTTGTGAGGAATAATAATTGTAATAATATATTATGTTATTTATATAAATGTTGGGTTGTATATATTATTTTAGGGTATATATTAATTGTATTATTAGTATACTTTGTGTGAGTTCTTTTTGAATCTAATTTGATTCCTAAATTATTGTAGTTTATCTCTATATTATTTTATAGATGTCTTGTGAGGTTGACTTTAGGTTTGACCATGTTTGACTTTAGTGGACTTTAGAGTTGACCATAGTTGACTTTTACCTTAGAATTGACTTATTGACCTAGAAGTTGCCTAGTTTGACTTGTTCTCTTTCCGGGACCTTGTATTAATGTGGTATTCCATGTCTAGGTCTTCGAGGCACCGAGTCAGACATTTGTGAGACTGTTCATTGGACTTCAGGCGAGTACATTATCTGATAGTTTCTCATTTATGATATCCTCTATGTTCGTTGTATCTAGTGTAGATATACATGTTCTCTTGACACTATGGTTACACGGATTGGTATATCCGAATCTCGTCATGAGATGTTATTCCTTGGTATATGGTGTATATGGTGCAAGTATTGTTTCATTGGTTATCTTGTACATGTACAGACACCGATTCTCGGGGAGACTAGCTATCTTCTTGGGGAATCTAGTGCCATAACGTACCGTGGTTGGATCTATTATACCAGTCGGGGTGGGGAGTATTTTAGTGTAGATATGTGATCATACCCTCCTTGTGCATGTCTTGTTCCTTGTGAGTGTTGATCATACACCGCACGTATAATCAGCCAGGCCATCATACTCTTGTGCAAGTTCCCAAGCCGATCACATGTTAAAGCTAGTACTCACACACTTAGTCATTAGTATTCTTGTTCCATCAGCATATTGTTCATTATTGTATTTTTTCCAGTATTTCCTTATTGTCTATACATTCTTGTATCTATTTATGCATCTTGTTTATCCACAACTATTTACTGTTACATAGTTTTTATCATTATTTGAGAACTGCTGTTAGGGTTGTACTCTGCTCCTTTCCTGACTGGATATATTTTTCCAGATGACACTGAGGAGTACCCTACCTATTATGGACCCCAGGATGTTGTGGGTTTAGATTCTGAGACCCTGGCTCAAGAGGGACTTATCCCAACTGAGACAGTTGACCCTGGAGTTGTAGCTTTATAGTTTTGTAGTATTCTTTGTACTGGATTTGTCTCCAGCATATTTCTGTAATTTTCTTCAGACTCATTGATGTATTATTTTAGACTCATGAGTTGTATTGTGACTATTCTATTCTTTATCTGATTCGTGCTCATTTCCACCTTAGTTCTGTGATTGAGTATACTATCATTATTGGTGGTTCATTATATTGTTAGATAGTTTATCTAGACAGCGTTCTACCGCCGATTCTGCGGCGTAGGCTGGGCGTTGTTTCCGACTAGTACCCTTACACCGGGTGCGGATCGTGACATTTGTTGAGACTAGATGATGATTTACATTCTTATTTATTCGGTGGATCATATTTTATATCTTGTGTGGATGAGATTAGTTGTGCCATGATTGTCGTAGACTTGATTTTACAGCTTAAGTATGCCCTGATGGATCTATTAAATTGGGTTTGTCCATCGGTGCGTACTGCTGGCCATTGCCACGCGTCCGGTCCCACGGTATATTGGGTCTGGGGCGTGACAAGGTCTCCGGGGTCAGCATGCACAGGTACAGGAATCGGGAGTAACTGCTGCGGGTTGTCTGGCAAAGGTGACGAGTCCACGATGACGACGATGGCGACGTAAATGACGATGTAATGATTGGGTTATGGTTAAGGGGATGATTTGGCCAATGGTGGTGGTTATATTGAGGATGGGGGGTTTTAAATGGTGATGATTATGGAATCAAGATATTATTTATGATGCTAGTGGTGACATGGATGATGACTGGGACGATGGCGATGATGTGGATGATAATAGTAAAAGGGGTGATGACGTGGTGACTGATGGGAGGATGACTAGGACGATGATTGGGCTGATGGTGATGACTAGGATGAGATGTTGATATTGGTAATGGTGCTTAATGATCATATTAATTGTGATGAGGGGTTAATGAGATGATGATGGTGATGGGGTATTGATGATACTACGATGATTTGGGTGAGACGATGATGATAACAACGATGCTAATGACGACGATGGCTACGATGATGGTGACGATGGTGATGATGGACAAGGGTGATAAAAATGACGATAATGGTTTACGTGTTGAGAATGAATAGATTGATGATGCTCAAGAGGGTGAGGACGACGTCAAAGACAAGGTTAGTTACGGCGATGACGACAATGACGGTGATGGTGAACGATGAAGGTGGTGATAATGTAGGTAGTGGTGACTGAACTCTGGCTAGGGTGGTCCGGTCAGGGAGGGGCCGGTGAATGGTGGTGGTGGTGTAGACTGGTGGAGGCAATGGAGGCTGTAGGGAAGAGATGAGGTGGAGGCCAGGGTGGCAGGCGAAGGTCCGGCCAGGGGTATTGACGACAGGGAGGAGAGAAGCAGGGAAAGGGAGTCAAGGTTGATGGGCTGATGGTCGACGCGCTTCAGGCGAGCAGGGCTCGACGAGATTCAGTCGAGCGGGGGAGTTGCTCGGCGTGGGTGGCTGTCGTCGGGACGGGGGGGTGTCGACTGGTGGAGGCTCGGGAAAAGAGGAGATCGGGATGGGGAGATAGACGGAGGAGAAGGAGGGGGTCGTGGTGGTTCAGGCGGCCGCGGTTGTGTGGAGGCGTTCAGTCCTGCGCACACAGTCGGGTGCGGCCACGGCGAGACTCGATGCGGAGGCGGGGACGAGTGGGTCAGGCGGAGGACGGTGAGGGCAGTGGGTTCTCCAGCTAGGGGTGGGTGCACCGCATTCAGGTGAGCGTGCTCAGGCTGGTGGTGGCTCGGGAACTGTTCAGGCGGTGGGCTCGGGTCTCCGGTCGGCGGGGATGAAGGGAGGAAGGGGAAGAAGATGGTGAATAGGGTTTGTAAAGGTCGGCTGGGAGCTTTAGATGTTAGGGAAAAATAATAGAAAAATCTAAGGTAATATATACATATATAATAGGGGTGGGTGTTTGACCTAGACAAGTTTGACTGGTCAACCCCTCTTGGGATTGGGCCTTGGGCTCACTTGGGGGTGTTTGGAGGGCCGTAATTGCATTGTTTAAATGCAAGGGTGGGTTTAATATACGGGGCGATGTGCGCGCGTTGCACATCCCAAAAAATTACGAAAAAATCCACGTGAAGGAAAAATTTAGTTTCTTCACGTATTGTCCAACGATGGGGGCACCTCAATGCATTTTTGCATAAAAGCCCCCAACAATCGAGAAAATTGCACAAAGGCGAGAATTAGATTTAATTTATGAAATTGAATGCGCACGATATTTCGGAATTAATTTGGAGTACCTGGGAATAGAATTAGGTCAGACACAAGCATCTGGGCGTAGAGGATACAGTATTGAATATTAATAAAATTCGGGTGGTACAAATCGGTCAAGATTATGTCTCCAATTTCGATTGGAGCGCACAAGGGTACAAAGTCGAGATTTATTTAAAATTAAATAAATACGTCCGCGACGCTTATTGTGCGACTAAAGTGTAGCACAAGGAACCAATATTATAGGTCAGACAAGGGTCAGGATAGATGGTGGTCATGTCTAGGACATGGTTGTGGTATTAGTTGGACGACAATGGCTAGTGTAGTGCTCCCATTAATGAAGCAACGGTAAGGTGCGCTACACGATAACTTAATATACAGTTAAATCAAATATCATGTTCTAAATTCTAATTGGTTCAAACTAGCCCTACTTCCACTATATAAGCTCGGTAAACCTAATTTCGGGTGAGGAAGTTTACAGTGTGCATTCACTATTTTACTTAGTGTCGGCTTAGACGAGTGGGTTACCCCGCTCACCAGTACGGTTGTGTACTGACCCACGTTTGTGGGCAATATTTTAGGTACGCAGGCGTAGTGGCACTGCTTGGATATACGGGACAAGATGTATGAACTGTAAGTACCTTTGTGGGCTAGAGAAAAGAGCAAGAGAATTTCATCGTCTTCGTGGCATCGCCTTTGTGGCATTGCCTTGGGGCATTTCATTTGGATCCTATTGTGAGCTTCGCTGCGTATTACTCTGTTTGTGTGCTTGGTACACTAAACGGCTTCCGCTGTAACTTGGTTGTTTCGATGATAACTTTGGTGTTTGCAAACATCGCCTTGTACGAGCGCAACTCCAGGCTCGTATGGCATCACGTCCCGATGGGAACGATTGTCCTGCGGGAGAGCTGCAACGTGGTGATTCACGTTCAGTAGGGACTATCGAGCTTGCGGGAGATTAGGGCATGACAGTAATGTGCAGATCGAAAAACCGATGATATACCAGATAATGTGTATTCATTTCCAGCAAGTTTTGGAGAAACGTTTCCAGGTATCAAGCATACAGGTGGTATACCGCCGATATATCATCCATTCAAATTTATTAAGGAACATGTCAGATTAAAGGGTATTAAATCGACGGTTTGAATCGCTCCTAAATTAACTAAGATTAGAAGAACTATACGAGCTTGTCCGTCGTCACGATATCACAATACAAGCTTGTGCTTAAAATAAGAGGATTCGCTCAGAGCTTTACACGAGGTGGGTCTAGCCGACAACTTTGTGCGATTGTTACAAGCTGTCACGTCCCAGTTCCAAAAGTGCAAAACCGAGTTACGTAGCAAAGGCCAGCTAGTATAACTCTGATAGACATTCAATTCTAATAGACCCATTGGAGCTCACGTAAGCTGTGTAATACAACAACAGTCTATACATCAAATTTCATAAGAAGTAAAACTAATCCCATCCACAGATATGAATAATGAAACACTGAGAAATCAAGTCTGCTAGTGTGCAGAAAGGAAATAAGTCTGAAAATGTGACATAGTACAATCTTGGAAGAGTTTTACGGGGACAAACCTGCTGATACAAGTACTGAACAAAGGTGAAGTGCAATAAGATAACTAGATCCGATAATCACCTAACTAGATAAAGATATCGGACCTAAAGGAGGTCCCTACCACTGATCAAGGGTACTCCTCAAAAAGAATCTCTTCCACCATTGCTGGTCTTGCTCCTGAATAAATGTTGGATCCATACTCCTCAGGGTAAGCTCCTCTCCTCGGGTCCTTAGAGGGGTGAACAAGGTACAAACAACATGTCGAAAGTAAATAGTATCGTAATACATAGGTATATACATATAATCAAGGTTGGGTTAACCTGGAATAACTGACTAAGTGAAATGCAATTTGACAACAATGCCCGTATGCGTGGGCTATCACGGTATACCCCGAAGATCTGATAGGAATTTCGGCAACTATGAATGACACCACAGTCCCCTTTCGGGAGGTTGTGGCAACAATAAAATATTTGTAGTTCTGGAAATGAGACAACGAAAACTATGAAAGAGTAGCCCAAGTGCACAGTGAATGTTCTCTCGTCCCATGACCTAACGAATCTTATCCACGATACGCTTGGTTATATCCTCTAACTAGAAACATCGAGTCATAATAAATAATGTTGGCCCAATTAGGCCACGATCAACTTGATTTTGATAATCGACTAAAACCTTGGTTGATATGACTCAATACGTGCAACTGGACCATCACTGAGATATTGCTGCTATGCTCACAAGATAAAGAAATGGTGCATTTTGGTCATATGGTCTTTTTATTTTTGTTATGTATTTGAACTTTATTTTGAGTCTAGGATTTTTGTAAGTCGATGTCGCACTAGCAACTAGATGAGCTGAAGTCCACTCAAACTAGACCAAAATCCTATGCTCCAAACCCTGAACCAAATAGACCAAAAGTTCATCAAAACTGGCCAATTTCAAAACTACACAAATAGGCAAACTGTCCAGAACCATTTTGGAATCTCAGAGACAGAACTCGGACCGAGTTCGGTCCTTGTGACCTAGCTTTCCTGCTTTCTCATTCCTCCGGGATAATATGGTGCCAACATTCATATTTTTGAATACTTTAGGACTGAACTCTGCCTGAACTCAATCACCCTACTAGGCTATAAATAGCCAAGCATTTCACACAATTTCAATCATCTCCCACTTGCAACCTCTTATACATCCTGAGCTATATACCTTCCCTTTCTCAAAGATATAACTCCCCAAGCCTTCTAAGTGCCAAATGTGGTTTCAGTTAGAAGTTTTATTCGAGTTGTAAATCTTGGTAATCTAAGTTTTGTCTTCCTTTTTAAGTGTTGAAGTCTTCAAGCTCTTCGGAGCAAAGATTGTGCTTGTAAGAAGTCGGCATGCCCTTCGGATCAAAGCACGTATTGTACCTTATTCATTCATATAGTGGATTAACACCGTCCAAGAGTTCTCGGGACTGGACTGTCATCCACGAGGGATACTAGCATACATTGTGGTGTTAGCGTTTGTGACTTCTTACTCTCCATATATCTCTTATTACTTGCTAAAATTTTGTATTGATAATTAGTAATAAATTTTATTAGAGTAATTATTGTTTAACTCAATTCACCCCCCTCTAGAGTTGCCGTCAAGTAGTATCAGAGCACAAGGCTCTTGAATATGACTGACATCCTAAGAGTAGATCTTATGGCAACCATGAAATCCATCTATGCCAATAATGGTGAAGGTCAATCCACAAATAGGCCACCCAAATTTGACGAAACCAACTGCACATATTGGAAGACATGCATGAGCTTTTATCTTAAATCTCTTGATTTTGATTTATGGTGCATTGTTATAGATGGTTATAAAAAGCCAGCTAAGATTATTATATGGTGCTCTTGTTGATAAACCACATGACAAGGACACTGAGCTTGAAAAGAAACAATAAAGTCTTGATACAAAAGCTATAAATACATTATTTTGGGCATTAGATAGAACTGAATCCAATATTGTCTCTATATGTGCTACTTCTCACGATGTTTGAAAACTTCTTGAGGTAACTCATGAAGGAACTTTATAAGTGAAGGAACTAAAATCAATAGACTGACACAAGAATATGAGGCCTTCAAAATAAATCCAAATAAGTCTATTACACAAATATTTACACGTTTCCATGATATTTTTAATCCTCTTGCTTCTCTTGGCAAGGAATACAATAATCATGAAAAGATACTCAAGATCCTTTGGAGACTCACCAAGAACTGGAACCCTAAAGTAACGACAATCATTGAAGGAAACAACCTCACCGTCATGACTCTTGATACACTGATGTAAAAGTTGATGAGACAAAAACTTGAACTCAAAGAGAAAGAAGAATCAACGCCCAAAGAGAAATTTATTGCACTCAAAGCACATCACAAGAAGATCTCCGACAGTGAAACTGAAGATGATGATTCAGGTGATGAGGAGTTGGCCCTAATCTCCAAGGACTTCAAAAGGTTCTTGAAGTTTGAGAAATTAAACCAAAAAAGAAAGACTACAAAGATGAAGAATCCAATGTTCTAAACGACGATAGGCGAGTGCACGACGGAAATAGTCCGCTTACCGCCTCGGCACCACCTAGGTGCCGCCTATGCGGTTGATATATTTTGGACATTTTTTACTATTTTACCATTAGTTTTTGTATTATATACATATTTTAATAATATTTCATGCATAACTATGCTGCAGAACAAAGATTTAGTAAGTTTTAGTCTTGTAAAAGGGAACCATAAGCCCATAATGCTTACAAACCTGTTTGGCCAAAACATCTTTTAGGTATTTTTCTGTATAGGCACCCACCTACGCCATCTACGCCGCCAAAGCTCTGTTGGCCGCATACTCCACTACCTACTGAAAATCGGTGCGGAGAGAGACCGCCTACCGACTAGGCGGTCGAGACTGCCGTCATTTAGAACACCGCCTATATGCTACAACTGTAAGAAGAAATGCCACATAAAGGAGTGTCCTACAACAAAGAAGAGGAACCACTATGAACGTACTAGCAAAGGATCGTCATCCCGCAAATATGAAAACATGAGCATTTGGTATAAAAGCGAGGTAAGCGATTCTGAAGAAGAAGAAGAAGAAAGTTCTCGTAATGCTGCAAACCTTTGTAATGATGCAAACATATGCCTAATGGCATTGACAAATGAGATAACAATAAATCCTCTCTATAAAGACTTTTCTTATGATAAACTTTTTGATGCTTTCAATAATTTCTTTGAAGATGACAAAAAGCTTAAAGAGAAATACAAGCATGCTAAGAAAGAGATTCAAGCGCATAAGCTTGAGATTGAAAGACTTTCTTCCTTAGTGAATGAGATAACATCTTCTAGTGACACGAATAAAATTTCTTATTTTAAATTGATTTTGCATAACGCTCTTTGAAGTATTAAAAATAATACACAAGAGTATGCAAAACTTAATGAACTCTATAAGTCAGAGAAGAAAAAATATAACATTGTTGTACAAAGAATATATGCACTTATTGCTAAATACAATGAAGTTTATGTCACCTCTAAAAAGTTAGAGATTAGATTAGAAAAACAGGTAGTACAACCTACAACTCAATCTAACACAAGACACGTGACTAAACAAAAGGTCACTTACAATAACATATACAAAAGGTCACTTACAATAACATATATAAGGCAGAAGCAAGCAAGCCTAAGGCTTTAAGTAACCATGCTTTCTATTACAAGTATCCACAGAATTCATATCATAGTACTGCACATTTTCATACTATTTTACCTAGCTCTAATGTTCATGCCACATGTCATTATTGTGGATTAAAAAGACATATTTCACATCAATACAAAGTTAGAAAGTTAGTTGATATGAATGTTTATATGTGGGTTCCAAAGACTAACAATGTAGGCCCCTCAAGAAAATACGTACCAAAGGTTACATCTTCAATTTATCTTGTAGGTAGACCAACCCTCTCATGTTAGAAGCAAGTGGATCCTCGATAGTGGTTGCTCACGACACATGACTGATGATGCTACCCTATTTGCAACGCTATCGATGAAGAAAGAAGGATATGTCTCATTCGGTAACAATTTGAATGGGTATATTATAGGTAACGGTGATGTTAGTATCTCTCATTTTCTTATTATAAAGAATAATTTTCTAGTAATAGAGTTAAAATAACATAACCTACTAAGTATTAGTCATATGATTGACAATGGTAATGGCATTAACTTTGTGAAAAATAAATGTTCTCTTTATGATAGATCTAGCGGTAAGATAATTTATGAAGGTATTAGAGAAAATAATATGTATATTTTATATCTATAAGAAGATACTAACAACATAGGTAGATGCCTTTACGCCAACAAATATAAAAGCTGGCAATGGCGTATGTGTCTAGGACATGCAAACATGGACACAACTGCAAGACTGTCATCGAAGAAATTGGTAAGAGGTCTGTCAGATATCACTTTTTAAAAAAATAGGGTCTCTGTCGATTGTGAAAAGAACAAATTAACTAGATCCTCTTTTAAATCCATAAATATTGTAAGTACCTCTAGACCTCTTTAACTCTTACACCTAGTAGACTCGTCAGTCTTGGCGGTAATTAAGTTTTATGCCTTTGTAATTGTTGATGATTTTTCGAGACTTATTTGAATTTTCTTTCTTGCAAATAAAAGTGAGACATTTTCTAAATTTTTGATATTTTACAAAAAGGTAAAAAAAAAGGCTTCATGATTACTCGTATCCGAAGTTATCATGGTGGCGAATTCGAAAATACAGATTTTAAAAGTTTTTATGATTCAAATAAATTTTCTTGTCCTAGAACTCCTCAATAAATGGTTTTGTGGTGCGGAAGAATAGAACTCTTGGCGATATGGCTAGAGTCATGTTAAATTAGTTTAATCTTCTGAAATACTTTTGGACAAAAACTGTAAGTACATCATGCCATATTTTAAATAGGGTTCTTAATCGACCTATATTGAAGAAGACTCCCTATGAACTTTGGTTTGGTAGAGTTCCTACCATTAGCTATTTTAAAGTTTTTGGTTGTAGAAGCTTTATTTTGAACACCAAGGATAACTTGGAAAATTTTAATTCCAAAGCTGATGAAGAAAATTTTCTTGGTTATTCTGCTAAGACTAAAGGTTTTTAGATTTTCAATAAGTGTTTATTGATTGTTAAGAAATCTATAAATGTTACTTTTGATGAGCTTAACAGTAAAGTACAAAATGATAGTGATGATGAAGATGTCGGAATAACATCCAACAAAGAATCAGGCCCTGAAGATACATCAACTGGTATAAGCTATTTGGAGAGTTTACCTACAGAAAAGAACTGAGACGCTCATACCAAGAACGTTGATCTTATTTGATTCCGTACAGAGCCTTATGTAACTTAAAAACATAATTTGAAATTTAAAATCTTCATAACTAGGGGATTGTTCAACAGATACTTCTTCTTTTATAAAACTATTTAGAAAATCACTTTTTTTACATCCATTTGCAAAAGTTTGAAATTATGAAACTAGAAAAAGCACAAAGCATGTGAATGAACACAAGTCTCACAACAAGAGCATATGTCTCGTCATAGTCAATGCCTTCTTCTTGATTATAGCCTTGAGCTACGAGACGTGCTTTGTTACGTGTGACTTGTCCATCTATACCGAGTTTATTTCGGTATACCCACTTGGTACCAATTATGTTTTTGGATTGAGGTGCACAATTTGGAAGGGTGCACGTGTCCCCAAAGCGATACGGTGAGTGTGTATCGTGATACAACGTAATACGGTATCGTATGAGGGGTATTTGCATGGATAATAAGCTATAGCATGCCAAATCCCATTCATTGTGTTTAATTAGTTATTATATATATACTATATATAATATATTAGTTGTGTTGTATGAGCTTGGGGAGAGTATCGTGAGGTTTTGGTGTGTATCACCAGTATCTTGTTGTGTGCACACCAAGTATTTGTTGTATTGCATAGTCGTGTGTGTGATGTTTATTGAGTGTTATATATGTGTGTGTGTGTGTGTGTGTGTGTGTGTGTGTGTGTAGAAGGGTGTAGGACTAGTTAGAGGCATGTATAGGTGCTGTTAAGACTGGCACTACCAAAATCTACGCTATTAGCGACGTCTTCAGCGACGTAAGTTATTGAAGTCGTCAATTTTTGTAATATTAGTGACTCTAATAAATAGTGTCGATAAACGTCGCTATCTGCGATGTTTAGCGACATTTACCGACAACAATTTCTATTATAAAATTAAACGTCAGTACAAGTCGTTGAACGTTTCTACATTTTCGAAAAATAGCGACTTTTTGCGACATGCAACGACAAAATTTCCTATTGTAAAAAATATACGCTGGCAAAGGTCGCTGAACGTCGCTACATTTTTAATTTATAGCAACGTTTAGGGATGTCTATTTAGACGTCGCTAAATTATTTAATATAGGGTTGGCTGTTTCATTTTCCCCCATTCTTACCCAAAAAATTTTGAAACCTAAAAATACAGCTCTCCTCCCCCCGATCCCCCCCTCCGGCACGGCTCCCCTCCCCCCCCCCCCCCCGAGCACCCCCCTCCGGCACGGCTGCTCCCCTCGCGCGGCTCCTCCCCTCCGACGACCTCGGGCTTCTCCTCCTCCTCTCCACAGCTCCGGCCACCTCTAGGTAAACCCTAAGCCTCTCTCTCTCTCTCTCAGACACAGACAAGACACAACACTAATACAGACACGACACAGACACATACACGATACTGACACAGATACGACATTGACACAGACACGACACACACATGTATAAGGTATTGGTCTGGGTCGTGGACTCGCGGTCCAGGACGTCGAGCTTGATGAACCGGTCTAGACTCTAGGTCGGGGAGGGGGTGATCGATTTTAATGTCTATCATCTAATTTATTTATATTACATAACTTACTATATTACTTCTTGTAGGACACGCATTTCTACCCACCACACCGTGCCGAGGTGATCGAAGGGGTGTTTCCTTCCGTCGCAGCCAAGCTAGTCCGGGATGCGATCAATGATTAGAAGGACCGTGATCGTTTGGAAAAACCAATCCAAGGTTGGATCACGACTGAGCAGTGGACTCAAATGAGGGATATATTCGACGATCCCAGGTACAAAAAAAGTCGGAGAAGACGAAGGCGGCCAGGAAGAAGGCAGGAAAGTGGTGTGGTGGGTCGATTCCGATGACGAAATATTTTCGTCGCATGGTAAGTATTTGAACGTATATATATTATTTTAATCAAAGTAGGATAAAATAGTTAATTTTAGTAATAATATATCTATTTGTACTTAACAGATCCAGAGGAGTGAAGACGCTAACATGGTGACCGTCTTCCTCGCCACCCATCGGAAGGGTGGACAGCTCATCGATAATAGGGCCACGCAGACTTACGTAAGTATTACTTTACATTTTTTATTTTAATATAACTTAGAAAATATGCAAATAAATATACATGTAGTTAATAATAAGTTGCTTAGATAATAGGGTTATTTACACTAACTATTCCTATAATTTCTGTTACTAACATCGGTTGCCCCTGCTTTTGAACATCATAGAAAATATGCAAATAAATATCCATGTAGTTAGTAACAAGTATATTTATCGAGCGATTCATTTTTTTTAGAATGAGTAACTATGGCTCCGTGAGCAATCGACGCAATATGCTGCGTCTGCACCTCCCAAGGGAGAGGCCGGTACTTCCTCGCAGCCATCGGCCCACCCAGTTCGGTCGGCTGACGAGCTGTGGTAGACCGTCGTTGGTGGTCTTCATAGGGGTACGAAGTACGGTACGGGATTCTATGGTGCCTATGTTGCGACGTAGGGCTCTAGGACCCCCTCTGCCTTTGCGCATACCCCACAGCCTTCCCAGGAGTCGGTGTGAGTCCAGCATGGGAGAGTTGACCAACAAATTATGTCTCTGCGTGACGAGATGATGAGACTAATTTTGCAACAGCCCGAGTCCCAGCCGCAGATGGACGATGCAAGGATGTTAGCACGTTTTGATGCGCTCGAGCCAAACCTTTTGGAGCTCAGGACTATCACCGAGGCGACACAGCGGGACATTACGAATCTGGCATCATCGACACAGCATTCCGTCACTCGGATTATAGGTGTCATGGATTCATACAATGATCGCCTATCAGCATTGGAGTGGATACGTCCTCCGGGTTCGCCGACATCGACACCGACTCCACCGACGATATTGCCTCCTAGCTCAACATCGGTGGCGCTTTCACAGGGCCAGTTAGACTATATCATATCCCAGTTGTGCAGTGGTATTCCTCCTCATCTTTCTGATCAGCATTAGTCCTAGGTTGGACATATAGTTATGAGTTTGTGTGAATTCGTCCCATTTTTGGGAATTTGTGTGACATTTGCCCTTTTTTGGGTCTGTTGTATATATTCTTTTTGTGACATAAGGATATTTGTTTCAAACTTTTTATGTATGTATGAATTGTATGACATTGGCCAACAGTGACAGTAGATTTGAATTTATCGGTGTTTAATAATTTGCTTATGTGTGACAATCTATTTTTATAAATTATGAATATATTTGTATAAATGCAGGTTGAATATTGTTATATAAATTTTTATGTAACAATCTATTTTTTTTAATTTACAGCAATTTAGTGACGTTTACTGACGTCTAGTGACGTTTAGCGACGTACAAATATGCTGCAGAGAGGTATCGAAATGTCGATATCCCTGTTCCAAGGAGTCGTAAATATGTTGCTAAAAGTTGCTAATTTGCTAACTTGGCAATCTCTGCCATGTCATCAAGACGTAACTAAAATACGTTGCTAAACGTTGCTACATGCAAAAAATATTAGCGACGTACATGCGTTGCTAAACGTTGCTAACGGAAGAATGTCAGTGACGTTTAGTGACACAGTAAACGTTACTAAGTATAGAAATATCAGCGACATTTTGCGACTAAATTTGTGTCGCTCATATACCGACGTTGCGGGGCAGAACGTCGCTAATTGGTAAAAATTTTGTGACGTTCATATGTCACTAAGATACGTCGCTAGTTGTGACGTATAACGACGTATTTTCTGTCAACGACTAGCTAGACTGCGAAAATAATAAAATGTGGCTAATAACGTCGCCATTTTATTTTAATTTTTAAAAAAAATTAACGACATTTTTTAGCGTTGCTAATCCCGCAAATTTTAGTAGTATGGGTTAGGATGGTGAATGCACTGCAGATCTTGGCAGCAATAGGGGTATGGTTTATTTTGAGTTGTGTATGCAGGAAGCACCACCACAAAGGAAGGGGGATCATGAGGGTAGTGAGATAGGGGGTGTTGCACTGCAATTAGAAAAAGGTCTGCGCAGGCTAATTTACATGTGCAGCATGCAGTATGTGAAATGGTTTCACCCATGGGCTTGTGGTATTTGCTGCAATGGCAAGTTTTGACAGCCTTGCACTTGTTTTGGGAGTACAAGGTCTATGAAGTGTGCTGCAGCAGAGTCAGTACAAGGGGGAGTGGATGCTCAGGTTTGGGGGATCAGTGCACTGCTATCCATCAGTAGCAGAAACACAATGAATTGCTAGTGAGGCTTGCAGTGAGAAAAGGGGAGTTGTAGTGTTGGTGTTTATTAGTGAACTGGTGGTGTGTGTGTATGTGTATTTGTGCAACCCAAGTCGATCACATAACGAATTTGTGCTCTAAATCACATAGACAATATTCTTGTTTCTCTTGCTTGCAGTTCATACCTTATTGCCTGTATTTATATTTCCAGTTTCTTATTGTATTTACCTACCAGTTTTAGATATATTTTTATTTTCTAGTTACTTGTGCACCTTGTATTCTTTTATATTACTTGTCATATATTCTCTACCATGTATTTGGAACTGCTTTCAGAGTTTTGTACTTCGCTCCAATCATGATTGGGTATATTTTTCAGATGATTGGTTAGAGGATTTGTGTCCCATATACTATGGGCCACTGGATGATGAGCCGTCTGAGATGGCACCACTAGAGCAGGATGGCATAATGCTAGTTGTCGAGGAGACTTAGCCATTTTATTATTGTATTGGATATGATTACAGCTTAGACAATTTGGTATGATATGTATATTTGAGACTTTGCGTTGTGGCTAGACTATTGGACTTACTTGTGGATTATATTATGACTTGTGACTTTATCCTTTTACTTCATATTGTGCCATTATCTTCCTCTAGTTTTATATTGTGATTGAGTATTAATTATCATCATATCATCATATTGTCCTCTATTTGGAGTTGAGATATCATTGACCGTTACATTATGTATATTATGTGATATGTTTAGATAGTATTGTTGACCTAGACATCGTTCTACCGATGTTGCGGCATAGGCTAGACATATCCACGTATTCGTACCCTCACACCTGGTGCGGATCGTGATAAATTATCGGATAATCATTAGGTTTAGGAACAAGTTCCCAAACTTGATTTCTTTCAAATTGGTTTAATTCCTCTTGCATAGTAGAAATCTAAAATTTATCAGCGAAAACTTTATTAATATTTTTAGGTTCTTTTTCCTAAATGAAAGCAATATTTGCAACAATATTTTTGCTAGCAGAATGAGTACTTATTCCCTTGGATACATCACCTATGATCAATTCTTCTGGATGATCGGTCGTGAATCGCAACATCTTATACTTTGTTTGTTAAAGCACATGATCATAACAATCTTCTTTTAGTACAAATTTATGTTGATGATATCATATTTGGTTCTACTAATAAATCACTATGTGAGGAGTTTGCTAAGTGTATGCAGAGTGAATTTGAGATGAGCATGATTGGAGAACTCACATTCTTTCTTGGACTGCAAATCAAGAAAAATTCACAGAAAATATTCACCAATCAAGCCAAGTACGTCAAGGATTTGCTGAAAAATTTTGATTTGGACAATATAAAACCTATCGGTACACCAATGACTATATCTACAAAGCTTGATCTTGATGAAAATGGCAAATTGGCTGATATACTTAAGTATCGAGGTATGATCGGTAGTTTATTTTATTTAACTGTTTATCGTTCCGATATCATGTATAGTGTTTGTCTATGTGCTAGATATCAAGTTAACCATAAGGAATCACATTTGTCTGCAGTTAAGCGTATATTTTGATACCTTAAAGGTACTTTGACGGTTGACTTGTGATATCCCAAAACCATATCGTTTGACCTTATAGGTTATTCGAATGCTAATTTTACGAGATGCAGTTGATCAAAAAAGTACCAACGACATGTCATTTCTTGGGAAAAACTTTAGTCTCATGGTTTAATAAGAAAAAAATTATGTTGCATTATCGGCTACTGAAACTGAGTACATAGCTCCAGGACATTGTTGTACACAAATTTTGTGGATGAAACAGACCTTAGAAGACTATAATCTATTTTATAAGAACATTCACACACACACACACACACACACACACACACACACACACACACACATATATATATATATATATATATATATATATATATATATATATATATATATATATATATATATATATATATATATATACGGTGACAATACTAGCACCATCAATCTCACGAAGAACCATATATGTCACTCGTGCACTAAACACAAAGAAATAAGATATCGTTTTCTATGTGATCATCAGTTACCCGGAGATATATACTTACAATTTGTTGACGGTGAGCATCAACTGGCCGACATATTTACTAAATTCCTAGTTGATGATCGCTTCAATTTCATACATTGAGGACTGGGGATTCTAGATTCAACTGGTTTTTAAACACTGTAATTCTGGCCCATAGGAACCGAACTCGGTCCCCAAGGTTCCAGAATTCAAATTAATCTGGGCCCCACATCTTGACTTATGGGTTCTTAGTTTCTCTCGTCTATTCCGTCCAGAACCGAACATCAGCCAAACCCCCTTCATTTTTCTCCTCCAAAATCCTAGAAACTCAAAACCCTAACCCTAAGATCTCCTTCCTCAAGCATTTTCAGCCCTTCAAACTACATATCTGAGCACATCTTGCCTTCCTTTTTCCATATTTCAGCATTATTTTGACGTATATGTTCAATTGGGGTAGTCGGAAGAAGATAAGAGATGATGAAGCCTCTTTATCTAATCATCCACAAGAGGAAATACCACATTCTCTGTTCAGCCCACCTATGCCCGAAGAGAGTAATTTCGATGGGTTTCTCTTTAGAACCCTAGAAATATTGGTTAAATGGTATGACGAATATGAGTCAATGGCCCATATCCCGTTTTCTCATATAGATTTTGTGTGTTTTGCTAACATACCCAAAGAAGGGTGTACATTAGCATTGTACCCAATGTATTTTTTCTACTAAATGTCCTTGTAGAATCATTAATTTTAGGTTTCTTTTGTAAATACACTATTATTGCAAAATTTAAGTCGTGGTTTATTTTTTGGTCGGAGAATAAATGTATAGGCACACTTAACGAATCAACTTCAAGTGTTCCCAATCAAAAAATAAAAATGTACTTAAAAAACAAATATTAAGAGTCTATGGGGGCATTCGATGAAAAGATATTTTGGGAATAATGCTAAGCTACAGAAATTTTTGGGTATGTTAGCATGTTGTCCGGCACATGTGCACGACTGATAAACTAATCAAGTCAAATAGACCCAAATTTGAGCTTGGTTATTAAAAAAGTTGAACACATATCAAGGGAAGTAGATCATTTTAAAAGTTCGACAGTATCTAACTTCCAAGAATAATTATTCATCACAGGAGATTTTATCCCTTCAAATGAATGTTAAATTCAGATACCTTCCCTTCATAGAAACACCATTACAGCCAATAATTGACACATTGTGAGAGAAAACAAACATCCTAAGACGATTAATGGAAGAGGCTACAATAGACTACATAACCAATGGTTTCTCCCTGAATGGAAGAGGCTACATTAGATGTCATCTCATTCAAAAAGTCGCTACCATAACCAATAATTGAACTATACTTTCACCGAGAATATACAATACATCCTCTTCTCGAAAGCATTAAAAATGTGGCAAGTTTTTGACAGAGTTGGTCAACCAATCAAATAAGTTGTTGTTTTCCATCTTCGTTATTTCTAAACGTCCCGTTACCATCACCATCTCTTTATTGAAAATACAAAAGATATCTCCTCTAAGACGACCAAACAAATTCGTCTATGTTTGAACCAAGGTTCGTAGTATCAGTATCAGAATCGGTATCGAACCCTTCCTATGAGTATCGGGATCAGCGGTATCAATAATATCACATTTTTTATCGGAGTATCGGAATTTTTTTATCGGAAAACAAATAATTATTAATAAATTTAGAGAAAATATTTTAGACATTTAGGAAAAAATTTAAGTATTTTTTGTATTGTTTCATAGTAGTTTTGACTTTTGAAATTGAATGGAATAATAATCACCCTTGTTAATTGGTTTACGATAGATAAGTTTTCTTTATTTACATGCTTTTACAATCTTACTTTGCAACATGCTTGTTGATTAGTCTTTTTCGTTCAATTTTCTTCACCGAATTGACTGGGAAAGGGATCCCAATCCCAATGTCGGTATCGGTATCGAATTGGGACATGCCAAACTGTATTGGTATCAATTGTATCATATCAATATTGGACAATACTGTAAACTATGGTTTGAACTACACAACAAAAAATCCTAAGTGTCGAAGTTTATATATATATATATATATATATCCAATAAAAAAAGCCATATTTTCACTAAAACTACACAAAATTTCCTCTAGTAACACAATCATTCAAATAAAATCCTCTATACCATCAAGGAAGCACAGACACTCCAGAAATATGACACGATCTTGTTATGTCGGACACGACACTGACAATGGCGGAGGGACTATGGGCCCAGTAGGGGATCAAGTCCGCACAGCAGAAGAAGAAAAATGGTTATATAGTATTAACAAATGTAGTCGCAAAAAATAGTTATAAGAAAGGACGAATTGTAATAAGCTATCTATGTAATGTTAAAAGTTAAAACCTTACAATTGTATCATATCAATATTGGACAATACTGTAAACTATGGTTTGAACTACACAACAAAAAATTCTAAGCGTCGAAGTTTATATATATATATCCAATAAAAAATAAAAAAAGCCATATTTTCACTAAAAGTACACAAAATTTCCTCTAATAACACAATCATTCAAATAAAATCCTCTATACCATCAAGGAAGCACTGACACTCCAGAAATATGACACGATCTTGTTATGCGGACACGACACTGACAATGGCGGAGGGACTATGGGCCCAGTGGGGGATCAAGCCCGCACAGCAGAAGAAGAAAAATGGTTATATAGTATTAACAAATGTAGTCGCAAAAAATAGTTATAAGAAAGGACGAATTGTAATAAGCTATCTATGTAATGTTAAAAGTTAAAACCTTACTTTTGAAACTTTCTTGTGGACCACCAATATTGACGGGCCATTCTCATATGAGACAAACAACACAAAAGAACATTGTGTAACAACAAGTGTGGAGAGAGGGATTCTCTGCTATGAATCTCATAAACACTTTGTTGCGCAATCAAAAAACCAATGGATGAACAATAGCATGGTTATATACATCGAGAGAGATGTATTTGATAGTATAAAAAATGGTATTATTTGTGCAACACTTCCAAAATATGAAAAGTCGTCTACCACAATTATAATTGTACTTGGCTAAAGTACAATCAATATAATATCAAGCTTATAATTTTGTTGTGTTCCTTAATTTTTCTAGTAGTTGTATTTTAACCCCCACACACTCTGCATCCTGGCTCCGCTCACACTGACACTCCAAAAATCATGTTGCCGCTTCAGTGTGTCGTGTCATGTAAATCATAAATGGAGAAAGAGTCTCTCTCTCTCTCTCTCTCTCTCTCTCTCTCTCTTCGTTTACGAATCGCGTCGTGCTCGTGTCCATGTCCGTGAAGATACCATCGGAACCAATAATTGACTTAAATTTTCAGCAGAAAAAGAAAAAAAAAACCTCGATCGAGAAATCAGAGCGGACCTTGGACGATCAGCACCGGGACTTCCCGGCGGCGTCCAGCTCGTCGAAGGACGCGGCGGAGGACGAGACGAGGACGAGGAACCGGCGGGAGGCCGCCGCCGGAACGAGGAGCGCCTGCGGGGACCGGAATATCGGCCAGTACGTTGGAGGGAGGGGCCGGGTGAGGAGGAGCGAGCGCGGGAGAATAGAGGCGACGGTCGGCATGCCACCGCCTCGGTCGCTACTTTCTCTAGAGTTTCTCTCTTTCTAGTGCTTATCGAGAAAAGTAGAGAGAGAGAGAGAGAGAGAGAGGCCCTTGACAAGGGCACTCCAAAAAAATACTCAATGAGTAAATTTTTCACTCAACAAAATTTTACCCAGAACTAAACTAAATATTTAGGCTTTTGATAAGGGCACTGCCAATTTTACTTGGGGCTAGCCCAGGATTGGGGTAGCCCACTAAAGAGCAACATTTACTCATAGTAGCCCAAGTTTTTACTCACACTAGCCCACTTCTCCAAACCCTCCCAAACCCTCCCCCCCGACCGGAGCTTTCCCCCCTCCCGCCGACCCCCTCCCGCCAGCCGATCTCCGCTGTCCTCCTCCTCCTTGTCGATGGCACCCAAAGTCTCGAAAGAACCAAGGTAGAAATCATCATTCTCCTTGTGCTATAGTATTTGAAAAATTGTCCAAAAATTTTAAGAAATCCTCTTGCATGTTGAAAATTTTGAGTTATTTTCTTTCAAATGAGGGCATACTAGTCCTTGGCGGAGTCTAGGATGTAGTTTAGACATAGAAGTCGTTTGGAACATGATTTTAGGGCGTACAATGTCGAGACTGCTCGACATTGTCGAGCAGTATCGAGCGGGACTGTAGAATTTCCTACAGTCCCATATAGATTTAGGACTGTAGGAAATTCGACAGTCCTATATATATATAGGACTGTCGAATTTTCTACAGTCCTAAATCTATATGGGACTGTAGGAAATTCTACAGTCCTATATATATAGGACTGTTGAAAAATCTGCAGTCCTGTATACTTACAGGACTGTAGAAATGGCTACAGTCCTGAAAAAAAATTCAATTATTATGTTAAAATATAAATTAATTTTTGTCTGTATATATTAATTTTTGTCTTATAGTCATGCCCCTGGAAAGGACACTGTGGATGAAGAAATGAGAAGACGCCCTACTGCGTCGATGCGTAAGGAACGCACAGTTTCGCGTCCTATTGAACGAGGCGTCACTATCCGCGAGGCCGAGGCACGCCCTGAAGTGAGGAAACGTCCATTGACGAAGAAGATTGCCACAAAGAGACGTGCTCCTCCTAGTTCTTCCGGTTATTCTTCCTCCTCCGATGAGGACATGCCAAATATTCCAAATCGGCCTACTGATGGTTCAGGACCTTCTCAGCCTGCAGATAGTCCTGTCGAGAGTCTTCCACAAACTCTCGGAAACCGGCCTACTGATGGTTCGGGACCTTCTGAGCAGGCAGATAGTCTAGTCGACACTCGTCCAAACGGTTGCTCTATGTTACCGTCGATCGAAAACCATATTGCATACCAAATATGGAACAATCCGGTAAGTACATTACGTTATGATAAATTTATATATAGTTGTAAGTTCAAACTTCATTTTACATGGAGGTTTAATTCATCCAATTGTTGACTTTTCAGGAGAGTGGTCGTATGTTGACGGTGATCAACCATGGCAAAAAATGCAATACATGGAGGTATGCATTATTGGGAGATGATGTGAAGGCAAAAATCAGTCCCACCGGTCTACAATATTTGGGTAGCTACTCATATACGACGGTGGATAATGCACTAATTTCAGCATTTGTAGAACGGTGGCATCCAGAGACCAACACTTTCCATCTACCCAATGGGGAGTTGACGATTACCCTTGATGACGTCCATCATATATTGGGACTTAGGGTTGATGGTCGTCCCATGCAGAATCATACTTTTGATGACTCGAGCATCGACTATTACGACAATATTGTGGATCATGTATCAGGGTGTCTGGGAGTTGATTCCACTAGTTTTAGTAGTCTTCGAGAATTCAAGAAGTCCTACGGACTTCCTCTAAAATATTTGGAGGAGATATTCGCTGAGCCGGCCCCCGAAATTGAGAATAGCGATAATGTGGCCCGCTGATATATGCAGTTCGTCTTAGGGGCTGTCGGCATTACCGATAAGTCTGGAACGTCCATAAATGTCAAATATCTCCTCGATTTGGACAACATTGAAACGGTGGACGAAATTTCTTGGGGAAGCGGTATACTGGCATACCTTTACCGCGAGCTTGGTGCGGCATCCCGTGTGGGTTCGAAGACAATTTTTGGATGCCAGATTCTACTCCATGTATAGATATATCTTTGTCAACTTGTTTACATAAATTGAAATTGTGTTGTTTATTTTTGGACTAATATATTTTCGATAACGTGAAGGCATGGATATACGAGCACTTTCCAACCCTGCAGTGGGCGAAGCTGAGCCTAGGGTATGACGAGAACCTGCCTAGAATGTGCCGATGGAAGCCGACTAAAGAAGATGCCAAACGTTCTCACACATTGGCCGCTCTACGGCATGCACTCGAAGATATGACGACAGAAGAGGTGAATATAGACCTAATTTTGTACTTAATTGGTATTAATTTACTACGTTATGCTAAATGACATTATGTTAAATTTTATGTGGTGCAGATTGTATGGGATCCATACCGTGATTTGCGACAGACTACCCATCCGTTGCAACCAGTCGCCTTATATCACGGTGTTATCAGTTGTCATAAAATCAAGGAGGCTTATATGCCGGATAGAGTGCTACGTCAGTTTGGCTACGTCCAAACTGTCCCAAGGCGAACTTTGCAAATGATAACTCCTCCGCGCGGTACAAAACCGCTAAACTATATACCTGCACATTTCAACTGGGTATCGGACTTCTTAACCGAGTGGCAACGCCACGTCATTAGAGATACCGACCGGCTAGCAGCAGTCAATATGGCGGTGTGCAGCGACGACTACCTCGCCTACTACGCCGGTGTCGGACTACCGACCTTGTTCCAACGCGGAGGGGATATTGTGCGTGTACCGTCAGATCTTCCTCCCAAATCGGTCTTATATACTGCACTGGTCAAGATGGTGAGCCTACTTGTAGAGTTTAAGTTTGATATTTGTAACTGTGGCTAACAATTATTTTCATTTTTCATGAATAGGCAAGGAAAGTTAAGAAGTTGGGAAGAAGTCTCGTCAGTTGCCAGGGTTCCAATTATATGACAATCAATGACGAACTCCAAAATATCGACAACGCTGAAGAATATCCTTTCTTGGATACTAGAGAGCAACGCACGAAGAGGCGCCATGACGTTTGAACAATCATTTTGAGTTGTAAAAGAATGACTGAATATGACCTTTGAGAATTATCACAATTTGACCTGTAAACGTTGTATATGAGTTTTGACCTACTTGTAAAAGTGTGATTGAATATGAGTTTTGACCTACTTGTGACACTTTGACGATATTGAGGATTTGAGTTGTAAAACTTTAAACTATAATTTTGCCTACTTGTGACACTTTGAGTTAATTTTGCCATGTTGTGACACTATGAGTTAATTTTGCCTTGTTATTACTATTTTGATCTGTATACTGTGCATATTGGTCAGTGGGTTAACTGTATATTCAATCCTAGTTTACACTAGGACTGTCCAAAATTGACAGTGAGTAAAATTTAGGACTGTCACAATTTTGACAGTCCTAGTTTGAACTAGGACTGTCAAAATTGTGACAGTCCTAAAGTTATATAAATGTGCAAATTGACAGTGAGTAAACTTTAGGACTGTCACAATTTTGACAGTCCTAGTTTGAACTAGGACTGTCAAAATTGTTACAGTCCTAAAGTTATATAAATGTGCAAATTGACAGTGAGTAAAATTTAGGACTGTCACAATTTTGACAGTTCTAGTTTGAACTAGGACTGTCAAAATTGTGACAGTCCTAAAGTTATATAAATGTGCATATTGATAGTGAGTAAACTTTAGGACTGTCACAATTTTGACAGTCCTAGTTTACACTAGGACTGTCAAAATTGTGACAGTCCTAGTATCCTGGCAGTTTTCCATAATGACAGTCCTAAGTTATTAGTAGCAATGCGCAATATACAATCAAAATCTTCATAACTCTTTTCATTACACAATATACAACATATGGTTCAATATACACTTAGACAAACATGGATCAAAAAATTATACATTTTTACTTGGGGCAGTATCAATCGATTAAAATATCAAAGTAGTCGTCCGACATGATTTTTGGATCCTCCATCTTCATCATCTTCTTATAGGCCGCCATTGCATCCATGTAGGGTGTCGTCCATGCGATCGGTTCCTCAGGTGCGTGTTTATACCAAAGCGTAGAAGGTGGCGGAATAGGAGAATGAGCGATCAACCTTGGGATGACGAAGTGTTGTCCGACAAGCCCAATGCAACATAGATTGGATACTCGGTGTTCGGCCGGGGGGGCACACATTGGAAAGAAAGTATTGTTAATACCATGTGAGATAATTACAATAGGTAACTTATACCTATTAGAGAAGATGTAAGCAGCAGGCGGGACATCCATGTAATGCTCTGGTCCGGTAACTGTTTCCGTACAAGGTATGCCTGCCAACAAATCCCCAACAATTTCTTCGCCAAGTATCTGGCTATAGAAGGCTAGTCGCGACTCCAACTCCTCGTACAGCTCTGCCCTAACCTGTCGCCATCCTGCTTCCACTGAATAGCCTAGTTGTCTTGCTAGTGCATGGTATCCACAGTGGCCATCCGCAGGAACATCATCAATAGACCAAATGAAGTTCCGTATCTCAGGTAGGAATTTTTCAATGTATAGACTATAAGAAACAGAAAAGTTTTCAACACCCTCCGCCGTGCCTGCAACTATCGTTTTCTGTTTCTTCCCCCTTCGAATAGTTAGCTTAGGAGTTCGAACAACGGACTTTGCCTCCAAACTGCGTTCGATATGTTCAAATAAGGATGGATCTCTTTTAGTTGACTCCTCCTCCTTCTTTTTGGCTCTACTCTTTCTTGAGTGTGGTCTTCCCTTAGGAGTTCGAACAACGGATGGCTCTTGCAATCGAGTAGTTGCCGGGACTGCAATCTCATGGATTTTAAACTCAATGGATCTTCTCTCCGGTTCCGTTGCGCCACACCACCTTGCGTTAAGTAGTTTAACTTGGGGCAAAGCAAAAAAATTATCTTGCACTTCCACCGCCGGCATTATCGACAGCTGTCGCCAACGTTGATCAACAACATCTATTGGAATAGGTATAGATTCATGACGGTATTCGTTGATTTCATGTGCACACGGAAGTCCGAGTGAATGTCGATATGAACAACTGCAAACCTCGGGATTATAACCCACCGACTTCGACCTTCGAATCTCCTCAAGCAATAACCCTAAGGCCTTGTGAGATACCACATGAGTTAAACCATCCAAGAGGTGTTCTTGCTTGTATTCATGCTTTGCAATATTCAGGCTCATCTCAAATGATGCTACAATATCGTTCACCGTGGCAATAGTCATCAAATGAATCGATTGCCAAACAGAGACAAAATTACCGACCGATGAGCGTAGATATCTTTTCAAACATGAGTGTGCCCCTTCGACCCGGTTCGTAGTGATCGTGCCATAATGCTTCACCATGTTGGTCCATGCTAAGACGAATTGCTCTTTATGTGGTCCTAGCCAAGTATCTTTGATATAAGATATGCATATCGGGTTACTTGGCTCCCACTTTTGTTGGAACATGTACCATGCTGCGTCGTAACTGTCTGTAGTACTTGCTCGCCATACAAGACTCCAATCATTGTAGAATTCTTCGAAGCGAAGCATGTCAATTTTACCGTCCACAGTTTCAAATTTTTTCTTGCATTGAGCATGGATATTTCTATTTATATGCCAAGTGCATAGTAGTCTATGCGCATGAGGAAATACAATATCTATAGCATTTATCAACGCATATTCTCTGTCAGTAACAAAAACAGACGGCTCTTTGTAACCTGTGTAAAGGGATTGTAGTTTCCTCAACGCCCATGTGTAATCCTCTACTGTCTCACTCTTCATAAAACAAAAAGCGACTGTAAATATTTTTCCCGTAGACGTAAACCCGACAACATGCAAAAGAGGCATCTTGAACTTGTTGGTCTTATATGTACAATCAAGGACCAACACGTCTGCGAAGGACCGAGCCATATGTGTGCAATCAGGATAAGCCAAAAACAATGAAAGGAGTTCATCAGTTTGTGGATGTCTTCTATGGTACTCCACGTAGTGATGCTCCCCAAGCAACTTCAATACTTGCTGCATCGCCATTCTTTCTTTCATACTATTGCATTTCGCTCTGGCCAAACTATTATAGATCGTCCTCATGATAGACTTGTTCCCATCTTGTTTTTGTCGCACAACAGAATAAATTTGTTTCGGTGCAACTCCTGAAAGGAATATTTCTTCAACCAACTTTTTCTCATCCTCCTTCAACCGTGCCACGTAGGCATGACCCGTAAGTATCCCTGGAATAGGATGATTGTGTCTTCCATTCTTAACTTCGATTATCCACTTCACATCTTCAACTTTTACAATCAACACCTTCAATGGACAACCACATTTTCTCGTCCCAACATTTTTCTTAGGGATTTCTTTTTCAACAACACCCTTCTTTTTATGATGCCTAAACACACCTCCTCTTTCGCATCCAAGCCCAAGATATTTTTGGCCCGGCCGAGATCGGATGGATCTTGCAATGACAATAACTACATTATGTCGTCTCCCAACTTCTCTGCACCACTCTAATGCTTCTTCATGGCTTGCAAACTCAATATCCGTTGAGAAAATATCATCCACATCAACACCAACAGCAGGATGTACCACAATATCTGAACAAGCTTGGTCCTATAACCAATATAAAATAATATAAAAATTAATAACTTCATATAATTATCCAGGACTGTCACTATTTTGACAGTCCTATTTTTATATAGGACTGTCAAAATTATGACAGTCCTACTTTTACGTAGGACTGTCGAATTTATGACAGTCCTATATTTATATAAGACTGTGGAATATTTGACAGTCCTATATTTATATAGGACTGTCTAATGTTTACAGTCCTAACTCGTGACTGTCAAATTAGGGTTGTCATTTTACGTACCGTACGTGCTTCAGAACAACCAACTTGTACTTCGGAACGTCCGGAGTGCATAATTAATGAATTGGACGATCCGACTTCGTCATAGAACATTTTTTCATGCATTGTTCCTACATTAATCAAAATAAACTAAATCTTTTTCGCACATTTGCAAAACTTATTCAACGTAGGTTGTCGAAGACATACCGGAAGAATATTCCTTGGGGTATCACCAAAGTAAAATACTCCTCCAACCACAACTAGCTATTTCCAAATTTAGGTTTGGGCTTGGTGGAATGAGGGTTTCTTAAGTCTAGGTGGAATGCCAAAAATAGAAACCCATTTGACTTTTATACTTTGGTGTGGGGTAGCCCCAACTAACTATCAGAGTGGCAAACTTATAATTTTGGGAAATGGACTGTCAAATTTTTGACAGCCCTAACAATTTGTAGGACTGTCAAAATTTTTACAGTCCTACAAATTGGGTAGGACTGTCAAAATTGTGACAGTCCTTCCAAGTGGTAGGACTGTCAAAATTTTGACAGTCCGGATTATAACTGTGGGCTAGCCCCGACTAACTTTCATGATGGCAAATTTGTAATTTTTTGTAAATTTCCAATGGGCTAGCCCAGAGTCAAATGTGCAGTGTCCTTATAAATGGGACTGTCACAATTTTGACAGTCCTATCTATTTGTAGGACTGTCAAAATTTTGACAGTCCTTCCAAGTGGTAGGACTGTCAAAATTTTGACAGTCCTGTGTATTACAGTGGGCTAGCCCCGAGTAACTTTTATGATGGCAAACTTGTAATTTTTTCTAATTTTGAAATGGGCTAGCCCCGAGTAAAATGTGCAGTGCCCTTATAATTTGTCAATATTTATGACTGTTAAAATTTTATCAATATTTTTAACAGATTATACTGTTGCTAATAGAAGAGCTGTAATTTTGACAGTTCTAATAAATATTTAGAATAGTCCTGACTAAAATTTTGAGTGAAAAATTTATAAAAAAATTTGAATCAACTCCGAGATCTTTTTGTAGTGATTGTAGTTTCTTGTCGTCCAGACAGGAGTCATCCGGATCTCCGGGCCCACCTCGGGCCACTTGGTTTGATAGTCTGGAATTCTTTTCTGGCACATGTCTACTCAAGCTAGCCTTATCACAGTCGGACTCAGGGCACGGACCAGCCCAAAAAAAAAGATCAACTTGTATCGTCCCCCTATGGTCGGCTCTTCTTAGAGTAAAAGAGGAAACGTGGCCATATACTTTTATCAATCACCTTCACGTGTGTTATACTTACAAGAAAAAATTATAATATTATTAAAAAATTAAATTATATTAAAATATTTTAAATATAATTTAAATATATTTTAATTAGAATTTGTTATAAATATATTTTTAGAATTTTAGATATGTATTTAGTTAGATAAACAGAATATTTGTTCCAACGGAACTATTTTTAATAAATTAGGTAAAACAAAAAATAAGTAAAAAATTATCTGGAGAGACATTCCGCCATCTTCGTTGACAAAAATTGGACTTGTGCGGTTTTCGCCATCCTCGTTGACAGAATTTCACCCGCCCACAAAAAAATGCTAAAAATTCACCAGAGGGATTGGTGGAAATTAAAAAATGTCCAATTTTTGCCATTAAAGTTGGCTGAATTTCAATAAAAAAAATCGCAATGTGGGTCGGTGCTAGCAGAGGAGTGGAGCATTTTAACCAACCAAAAAACCAACACCCCCTCCCACCCTTACTTGCTTGGTGAAAACCCAACCCCCACCCCCTCCCCAAATCCTGATAAAGCAAATCTCGATTCTTTTTTCCTTGTGATAGACCAGGAAGAGGGGAGACAAGTCAAGTATCTGCCTGGGATCATATTTTATTAGGTATATTCTGTTATTTTTGAGGCTTAACCTAAGATGAATGAACTAGAATAAGAACAGAGGTTCACTCACAGATGTCCTCCTGAACAGGAGCAGAGGTTATCCCCTCTACTAAATCCTGAGGATGATGCGAGATCAAGGGATTACCCACAGGGGTCCCTCTAGGAATGAAATCGTGGATTAATTATAGATCTATATCTCTGATTACAACTTGCTCACAAGATTACAATAACCAGAATCAAACTTTGTTCTTCCTTGCAATCGCAGTTGCAAAACAGACATAACATATTACAACTTTTAGAAGAGAAGAGGAAGGAGAAGAAGGATCTCGGCTTGTTGGGGTGATGAAAATTATCATTATTCAAAGCAAGATTTGTCCCACACGATCTGCCCCTAGAAACCAGTAAGTTCACGTAGAACTTCTAGAACACTCGTTGTCACCTCTTTTCTGGAGTCATGTGAATACCTTGGACTCTAATGGCGGCTGCAGCAGAACCTCTCTCCGTCCCTCTATTTTTAAGGTAAGTTATCAAAGAGGCACGAAGAAAGTATTTATAGAGAATGGTGAAAACCCTAGCCGCCAAGCAGTTACGAAAAGATAAGAACGATCTAAATTCAAATCAAACAAAAAATAGATCTGAATAGCTGATCATATCTTTCCATAACTGTCAAATCCAGCAATCAGTGAAAGCAGCACGCACAAAGCCGCGAGCACTAAGTCGTGCGAACAATGTCGCGCGTACTCTGTCGCATGCACTAAGCCTCGAGCACTGATGCTGACGTACTAAGTGGAAAGTGCGCCAACAAAGTGCCACTTTGCGCCCTTGAGCCCGAGTCCGAGTCGCTAAGCCCCTTTGGGGCTTAACTCCTATGGAATAAATTCCAAGAGCATGACAAAAAGCATAAATGCTTTCTTAGAGGAGTTAATCATTTTTTCCCAATAAAATACTCCAACATGGCACCCATGTGCCCCACCACACCCCATGTGCACACCTCAACACATACAAAGTATTATATTGAGATACCCACTTAGTGGTGTAGCCAATATGGATTTATCTTTACTAGTCCAAAGGAAACAACACCAACAATCCTCCACATATCTCAATATATATGGGTTGAGCGTTCCCCACAGTGGCTGTCCATCATGCATTAGGATAGATATCGCTTCGACTTGAATCTTCCCGTATTGGTCAAATAACAGTATGATACAAGAATGGACTAAGCCTTAAATTTGCACTGTAGCTGCAATTTTTTTTACTCGCACAATAACATCAGCTGTGCTTCTGGTTGCACATTAAAGGCCTTGTGCATACCTGGTTTTGATGTATATATATTGGACATCTACAAATTTACCCTCAAGAGACGGCCTATATCTCTTTCATACACTCTAGGTGCGTTCTTTTAAAGGGTCATTGGCATGAAGCCTTGCGCTTTCTTGCGGTGCTACGCCTCTATGACATAACCCAAAGCCGAGGCTACACCTCATCGTGGTGTCATACTACTGTAACATGAGGTCCCAGCCTCTTTGTGGTGCCATACTACCCAACATGAAGCCTTGTTGTCACACCCCAGTCCCAAAATATCGAGGGACTAGACACGTGGCAATGGCCTCTTTGTGGTGCCATACATCCGGTGTGCACGCACATCCAAATCAACTTCTGCGAAATCCCACATGTCCGTATCGACGGCATGCACCTTTCGGTGAAGTTCGCACACGACCAAGTCATCCCTTTTAGCGGGGCGCACCCTGTTTCGAGAAAATCAGGGTATTTAAATACCAAGTTTTTTGGTCATTTTCACCCTCAAAAATATTACAAACTACAGCTCAATAAATTATACTAAAAACAGGATTAAAAACTTGATCATATGGTCTAAATAATTGTTCAGGCCAATTTTGAAAATATTTAACAGGTTGGTCGCAAAACGGTCGCAAACTGGAAAGTTCGGGACATTTTCTGAATTTTCAGAAAAGGGGGTTTATTTTTCTGATTTTGTGTCGCAGTTTACGACTGACACAGGATGCGATACCCCGAACGATTTACACGGGGTTCGAGAGGATCACGAGGTCTACGCGTAGCAACAGACAGTACAAAAAATGAGGTGACAAGGAGAGAGGTATTTTTACCTGAACAGGGGGTCGAAGAAGTCTGAAATATGTGTTCGCGAGGGCGCGACGCGGAGGTGGCGGAGCTTGCTGCTGGTCGGAGGCGGCTGCGGTGGCTACTGGTGTTGGCGGCGGGGGAAGCTCGGTCAGCCGGAGCTGGAGAGGAGGAGGGATGGCGGCCGGAGAGGCTCGGCGGAGCTGGGGAGATCGGCGGAGGACGGTGGTGGCTGTGGAGGTGTTGGTGAGGCTCGGGGGAGGCCGAGGTTTATAGGGGTTGCGGCCGGCGGCTGACGGGAAGTTGAACCAGAGGGTCGGCCATTGGCGGGAAGCGATGGGTCGACGGTTGAGCGGCATGGGAGCGGGGGAGACGCGGCTGCGGCAGGCGGCGGAAAGGGGAAAACGACCGCGGGATTTTTGGGGCGTTACTGTAGCAACGGTTGAGTATTTGGGTCGGGTTCGGGTCGCGGGTACGGGTCGGGTATGGATCCGACCCGACCCGCTAAGAATTGGGTCCGGTCTGGGTTAGTTCAGGATTTGGGTTGGTTTGGTTCAGTTCAGGTTGGTTTGTTTGGTTTATTTAAAAACTTAGTTTTTAGGTCTTTAAAAATAGTTCTGGTGTCCAATAAATTCCAAAAAAATTGTTGTAAGTCTATTATTCTATTTTATACCCAAAAATATTATTTTTATAATATTTTAATATTTAATAAAATCATTTAAAATTATTTAATTCAGAAGAACATTTATTTTAATTCCTAAAAATCACAGAAAATTCCAGAAAAATTCTAAAAATTTATTTTTAAATTTCTAAAAAATCTGGGGGTTTACACTTGCCCTTCCTTGCGGTGTTACGCCATGTGACATGGTAAGCGTAGCTGAGGCTTTATATTTTTTACCTCTTGGTGGTGTCACACCACTGTAACATGCGGTCATCTGCCTCTTTGTAGTACTTTCTACCACTCTTCATTCTACAGCATTAGGCCACCTACCTATATGCGGTGCTACGCCACTGTGACATGGCCCAAAGTCATGGTTTACCCTATCTTGGTACCTCATCGTGGTGTCACCCTACTGTAGCATGGAGTAATATGCTCCTTTATAAGGCTGTGCTACCCGTACTTCCTGTAAAGCACGTCGTACATTCCAAATGCCCGAGAACTCATTAAGGCGTCTAAGACATCCTCTCACATGACTTGTTCTACACAAAAAATAAATAGTAGACAATAGTGGTTCTGGGTCTGTAACCCCTTAATGTCTCGAAGGACTACCTGATATTCCTGATATTCTCCCAGTCAATGATCCTTCTTTGAACAAAAAGCTAGATGCCTAATAGATTTCTCTTTTTGAACTAATAGCATAAAACTTTATGGTAGAATTATAAAGACATAATATCAGAATGTCTTCAAGCCTATTTTGATTATTGTATTCTCGACCAGCTGGCGCTTGAGACCTTTGGTGAACAGATCGGCCAGATTTTCCTGGCTCTGAATATCAATCACGGGAACGACTACAGTCTTGATAAGATCATTCACTTCCATGTGCCTCAGTTGCACAGTCCTTTTCTTACCATTGAAGAGGTCATTTGATTCCACCCCTGCAGTCGCCTAATTGTTGCAGTATATTGATACTGCCAGAATCTACGCACCAACCAATAAAAGATCATACATGATCTCCTGATGCCACTTTGCTTCATCTGCTGCAGCCGCCAGTGCATAGAACTTATATTCCATCGAGAAATGAGAGAGCATTGTCTACTTCTTCGACTTCCACGATATAGCAGCTTCATCCATGGAGAAGACGTATCCTCCTATGGACCTTTCACTATCTACTTTTGAACACCAGTATGCATCACTGAAGCCTTCCACTACTGTCGGATATCCGTTGTAGTGCAATACATACTTTTAAGTCCTCTTGAGATATCTTATCACTCTCTTCACATCTTTTCAGTGCTCAATATATGGATTGCTCGTGAACCAACTCAACATCCCCATGGTGAAAGCTATGTCAGGTCTTGTGCCAGTTGTTGCATACATCAAACTCCCGATGACGTTGAATACTCTAACTGGCTAACAAATTCCTTTAGATTTGGCTTCAGCTTCTTGCCATACCTGTACGGGGTATCGATTCCTGGAAGATCCTGATATCTATTACATGTGAGCATCTTATCAATATAATGAGACTGTGATAGCGCTACACCAGTGTCCGTCTGGATGATCTTTATCCCCAGGATAATATCAGCTTCCCCTAAGTCCTTCATACTGAACTTAGATGAGAGTAACTTATTTGTCTCAGTGACACGTGCGTGATAATATTGTTAGTAAATAGTAAGGGAACAATCCTATCTTGAATTACTTACATAGAACTTGGAAAGTAACATATTGTTAGTAAATAGTAAACCGACCGTACGAGATGCCTGCTCGCCTTGCTGTTTAGAATTGTTCAAGTAGTTTTCTTTATGCTATATATTATATATGCAAAGCTTGTTACTTAGTTTATGCCACGAATTGATGCACTTCACATAATTATGGTTCACTCACTTGAGGCGGGAAGACCATCAAAATAGTCATTTTTGAGCCAAATAATGAAAACATAGAAAGGCTTCGGCACCATAAGGTCGCCAAGGCAATTTTCCGTACCGGGGAGTGCATAATAAAAGATTGGAAGAAATGCTAAAAAAGTAATATAAATATCAAGTAAATGAACTGTACTACAATGATAAGTAAATAAGAACAAGAATCGCTCGAGTTGGCTCGTAGCGAGCTAGTGTCGCGCTACCACCATCTTCGTTCGGGTTGGTTAGTAACGAGCTCGTATCGCACTACCACCATCGTCGTTTAAGAACAAGAAGTAAAAAAGATAAGTTAATAACATGCATGGTCACGGACAACTCGTGCATGTCACGCCCCAGTCCCAAAATATTGAGGGATTGGACACGTGGCAATGGTCAGCAGCACGCACCGATGGACAACCCAATTTAATGGATCCATCAGGGCATGCTTAAGCTGTAGTCTAACAGAAAATAGAACAATTATTATAAGTCACAGACTATTCTAATCTCATCCACAACAGATAATCATAGATCAAAGCCAGAATAAATGCAAGAGAAGTTAAACTAGCATATATCAACAAGAGTGTCTCGGGGAACAATCCGAGAATATGTCTGGTACATCGAATGCAAATAGACAGGAAATAAATCAACTGGAAATAGAAATACTGAGTATATGAAGCCGGTACTCAAGAGAAGTCTTCTGCCATGATCTCGTCCTCAGGTTCCTGTTCTGTTTCGAGAAGTGCTCTTGTTCTGTACACCTCGGGGTAGATCTCTTCGGCTATACCTGGGGACATAGTCCATTCCAGTCCTCAGGGGACATAACAAGGTACAAAAAATACAAGCCAAAATAAATACAGTACAGCAATAAATAAAACCATAGGGTAACTATATAACCAGCTAAGTGATATACAAGTTGAGAGTTTTAGTCATACTCAGGCTGAGGCTACTACAGGATCAGTGTCGGAGAAACCCATAGCAGTATTTTCTCGAAGGGCCAGAACTGGTGCCATAGCTCTGTGTCAGAGACTAAGACACATCCAGATGTCAATATATATAATATAATCAGCCTTTGTTATGGTAATACTCTCCCCACCCAATGAAATATTACGTCTCATGTCCATGACACGCAGGATCAAAGCTAATGCAACAAGTCAGGATATAAACTAAGCATGTAAACTGTATATGTCATGAATATGTATCCTATACAGAATTACCATGTATATCTCAGGGAAATTCCGTCACATGAATAGTGTCAGGTGTCCTGGGTTGAGCAGTTAAACAAGTTTACATATGAATCTACAAGAAATCAAGTAAAATACTATAACAGGATTTACTACGAGTTGACAAGCTCTATGTTCCCACTGATGCAAAATTAAGCCAAGAAAATAAGTAGCAAACTGCAGGGTTTGGCAAGGTACACTTGCCCACTGATGTATAACTAAGTCCAGGAATTAGGTAGCAGAGCTGCAAGTTTTGGCGAGGTACACTTGCCTGCGGTTCCGGTTCCAATTGCTGCTCTGTCTTCAGCTGGAATTGCAGGCGGTACTTCAGTTGCTGAAATAAACACTACCATCAGATCCAGAAAATATCAATCAGCTAGAAATGCCTGTCCTTGAGTCCAATTTGGAGACAAGGACAAAAACGGCAATTTTGGATCAAAACGGGGTCCACAGGTAGGCCCGCTTTGCACCAAAAACGTGTCAGGGTCAAAGGTCTCCAAATTCACCAAACTTAGTGTCAACAGGTTAGGAACGATGATACGAACCCAACGGAACTTCCAGAATTGGATTTCGATGAGCCGATCACAAAATCGCCCATCGAGCGGGGCCTATGGGGCCCACGACACGCGATTTTGTCAACGTTCTCAGAATCGAACCAAACTTGAGTCACAGGACCAGCATATCGCTACGAGTCCGATGGCACAAGTTTCATTTCAATCCGACGTGTGTACACAAAGTTAGGATGAAATATAGAAAAGTCGGATACGGGGCGATGTCCGCGGATACGCGTTGATTTCGGTGTGCACGCACACCCGAATCGACTTCCGCAAAATCTCGCACGTCCGTATCGACGACACGCACGTATCTGTGAAGACCGCACGCGACCAAGTCATCCCGTTTGGCGGGGCGTACCCAGTTCCGGGGTAAATCGGGGCGTTGTTTTTCCTATTTTTGGATCGTGGTTCGCGATCGCTACAGGACGCGATGCCCCGAGCGGTTTATCCGGGCACCGAGAGGGTCATACAAGCTTCGCAACGCAATTGACGGAATCGAAATCAGAGCTACGAGCAAGAAGATATGAGTACCTGAACAGGGTCCTCGGAAACCGGGTTTAAATCGTGTCCGACACGACACAGGAAAATAGGAATTAGGGTTAGGGTTTGGGATTATGCGGCGGGGACGGCGGCTCTGCGGTGGCCGGCTGAGGCGGAGGGGGCCGGGGCGTCGGGGGCACGCGGCGGCGCTGGAGACGGCGGAGGCGACGCGGGGAGCGGCCGGAGCTGCTGCCGCTGTTGCTCGCTGCTGCTGCGGCTGCGGTGGAGAAGGAAGGAGGAGAAGAGGGAGGGGGCTGCCGTCGGTGGGAGGAGGCGGCTGGGCTCTGGAGCGGTGGCGGCGACGTTGGGCAGCGGGCGGTGGACGCGGCGGGGAGGGGGATAGGTGGCCGGAGAGGCGTCGGAGGGGGGTATTTAAAGGGGTTGGAGGGGAGCTCGAGCGGCCGGAGAAGGCGGGATCGTGGGCGAGGTGGTCGGGCGGAGCGGCGAGGGTGGCGGGCTGGGCGACGCGTGGCCGAGCGAGCGGCCGGAGCGCCGGGAGAAGCGGGCACGGGCGAGGACGTGGTCAGGGAGAGGGGGAGAGGAGCGGGCCGGGTGCGGCGGGTCGGGTTCGTGCAGGCGGATCCGACCCGATAGGGGAGCGGGCTGGGCCGGCCTGCGGGCCGAGGGAATGGGCCGGGCTATTAGGGTTTAGGTTTTATAAAATAAATAATTAAAATAAATAATTGTTTTATGTGATTTAAAAATAGGTCCGGGGCCCGATAAATTCCAGAAAAATTACCCTAAGTCCAGCTTTTCATTTTACACCCAAAAATATTATTTTTATAATATTTTAATATTAATTATTATCAATTAAAAATTATTTAATAATTAAAACCCTGTTTTTAATTACCGAAAATTCCCAGAAAATTCCAAAAAATTGTGAAAAATCTAAATTTAAAATTATAAAAAAATCAGGGGGTTTACCGTGCACGAGGTATATGCTTGGATTCTCCGGACGATCACCGGGGCACTAGGATCGTACCAGCCTGGAAGGAATCATATGGGTATTGTGTTACCAAAATGTCTCTGGGATGCGAAACCGGTTTGGTGACGGCGCAATATACGATTTTTGGGCCTCGGTATGGCATTGTACACTTGTATAACCCGTCTACCTCTTGATAGTCGTATGAATCGGCGGGATGGCATGCAACAGCTTTTGTATCTATGTGAAATAGATCTTGTGTATCTAGCATTGCGCCCCATTCCGTCATGAGACTATACTCGCTCCTTTATGGCTATGCCAGTGACCTTTGTTCATATAGACTAAGTCAACTCGATTGCGGCAATCCTTGTACGAGTTTATTTGCATAAAACAAGTAATTTGAAACGTATGAACACACTTGTGTAGTCTAAGTAATACATCTGAACCAACCTGAATCTGATATAAAATATTTGAGTAAACTGAGTATATCGTGCACTTGAGTTAGAAATACGCTAGTAACAACTATGTTGGCTTATGTGATCCTTTATTATATATATATATATATATTTGTGCGGGTTAACTTAGTTTTATCTTAGACAGGAAAGGACGAATGGTAAGTTGGTAAGTCTCGATGTGTTACTCTTATATCGCACAATGTACTGCAACATAAGATAGGCTTATTTTTTATGCCATGAAACTGATCATAAGGCAAGACTAGAAAGATAACTTAATAGATGGTGCACAAAACTAATATAACATATTTAGATTTGTTGAGCGGGCGAGAACCCTCCCTACCAGTGCATTTAATGTACTGATAACCCACCAGGTTGCTTATAGGGCATGAGAGAAACTCGTTCGGTGCATAGTTTTCTCTCGTGTGCGCTAAGGCGTGGAGTTTGCTCTAGAGCCTTGGAGTGTTACATCTGGAGTTGATGCACATATACAGGACATAATGTATTGGAACATCGCCTATGTATCATCCCATGTTGTAAGCCGCTTGGCACGCCTTTATTGTTTTGAGAAATAGATAGAGAGAGGGAGAGGGAGAGTGAGAGCTTGAGTGATTTGTAATCTCAGTCTAACGTCGCTTGTAATGTTATTTTAATATCAATAAAGAGCTTGTCTTTTACTTCTTACTTGTGTTTATTCAATGCTTCAACTATGACGACCTCGTGAACTAGTTATCTAACGCATGTTCGTACGTAGCCTTGGGCGAGCGCAACTCAGGCTCGCGCGATATCACGCCCAAGCGAGGACGTTCTGGCCCTACAGGTCCGTGTCACTATCCAATTCTAGAAAATAGGATTTTTTTTTTTTAATTTGGTAAATTGTGTATTGATCATAAATAATTATATTTATATTTAATTAGTATATTGTATTATTTTTATTGGTTGTTTTAGGGTTTTGGCTAGTGGACCCATGTCAGACCCTAGTGGACCCATGTCAGACCCAACCAACACCCTTGTCAGACTTATTTATTGGTTTAGAATAGCTATTATTTTTTATTTAGTTAGTTGGAGAGTTTTGGATTAGTTAGAATGGTTTAAGGAAACCCCAAACCTAAACCCTTGCATTTCCTACTTGGTCGAACCCCCCTCCCTTCCTTTTCATTCTTCTTCTCCATTTTCACTCTCCATTCTCTTTCTTCTTTCTTTCTTCCAATTTCTTCTCCCAAGTTCCAAGTAAGTTCTTCACTTCCCTCTTCCTTCACTTCCTTCATTTGTTTCCCTTTTTAATATAAACCCTAACCCTTCTTTTTTTTCTAACCTAGGTGTGTAGAGCCTAGACTTGGTTTAGAGGCTTGGCTTGGAGGCTTGAGAGTGGTGATTTCTAGGTTTTTGGAGACTTTGGCCTTAGGATTTCAACTCCCAAGAGGTAAACCCTAACTTTTCTCTTAGTGATTACTCTAAAATAGTGTAATTAGTAGTTTAGAACATTCCTAGACCTTAGGGCTACCCATGGAAGAAAGTTAAAACTTGTTTGGTTGTGTTTGGAGACTTTGACATTAGGTTTTGTGTCAATTTTTGGTGAAATCCGAGATTGGCCCAATTTTGGGTGATGCCCTAGGTTAGACAGACCTAGGTAGACGTGCTTGGGTGTCTTGAGGGTAAGTACGTGTCCCCGTTCGGACACGTGAGGTCGTGTCAAAGAGATTTGGGCGTTTCGGGCGATTTGGGGGTTTTTCGTCGCTGTGGGTTTCACATGCATGTAAAATTTTGCCACGGACCTAGAACCGGAGAGTTAGAATTTTTTTTGAGATTCTAGACATTTATTAGAACTCATGGGTAAATTTTGGGTCGATTTCGAGTAGATTTGGTGTACGTTTCACGAGGTATCGCGAGCCGCACACCAAGTGTTCGTCGAAATGACCAAATGGCCATTTTGACTTGGTTTCTAGGTTTCGGGCTTGTACGCGGGTTGGTTTAGCTTCGGGAAGTGTTTACTAGGGTTTTTGAGTTATGTTTTTTATATATATAGATATATATGTATAGGGGTAGTTGTGCGTGTGTGGGTGGTTGTGTGTGTGTTTGAGAGTGTTGTGTGTTGTGTGTAAGTGTGTGGTTATATATATATATATATATATACAAACACACTCATACATATATATATATATATATATATATATATATATATATATATATATATATATATATATATATATATATATATATATATATATATATATATATATATATGTGTGTGTGTGTGTGTGTATGTATATGTGTGTGTGTGTGTGTATGTATATATATGTTTGTGTGTATATATAAGTATGTTAGTATACATATATGTTTGTGTGTATATATAAGTATGTTAGTATATATATATATATATATATATATATATATATATATATATATATATATATATATATGTGTGTGTGTGTGTGTGTGTGTGTGTGTGTGTGTGTATGTGTGTGTATGTATATATATGTTTGTGTGTATATATAAGTATGTTAGTATATATATATATATATATATATATATATATATATATATATATATATATATATATATATATATATATAGTGTCGAGGTGTGTGTGTAAGTGAGTAGAGAAGGGGGGCAGCAGCTAATAGAGCTGCAGCAGCAGCATAGGGCAGCAGTGGCAGCAGCATGGCTGCAACAGCATTAGCAGCAAGGTCAGCAGCAGCAGCATAGCTGCAGCAGTGGCCACAATGCCGGCAGCAGTAGCAGCAAAGGCTAGTTAGTTATAGCTAGGTATATATATAGATATGTATATGTGCTTAGATATATATTTGCCTAGATATATAGCTAGGTATATATATATATATATATATATATATATATATATATATATATATATGTAGATAGTTAGCTAGTTAGTTAGCGTTAGAGAGGGGGTTAGATATCTCAATACCTTGAGATATCAAGGTATCTCAATACCTTGAGATACTCAAGGTATCTCAATACCTTGAGATACTCAAGGTATTGGGTATCGGGGCAAGGTATTGGACGTTTGCCTAGGTTTGGTATTAGAGTTGGATTTATATATATATATATATATATATATATATACGTGTTAGGGTATGTATTAGTGGGTTTGTGCGGGGTGTATAGCTTAGGTTGAGGTATCGGATACCGAGGGTATCCCGGTATCTCAAAGAGGCGAGTTTAAGGGTTTACTAGCTTAATGAGCTAGTTTTGACCTAAAATTTTAGGAGCACCCTAGTTTGACCTAGTGTTGACCGTAATTGCCCCGTTGACCGCCAAAGTCAATGTTTGACCTAGTTTTGACCCAGAGTTGACTTTTTAGACCTTATATTGACTTTTTGACCCAAATTTCACCGGTTTGACCCGTTCGACCTAGAATAACCCTAGAAGCTTATTTTTAGCTATTTTATATCAGTTGTAACTCTTTAGAACCCTGTTTAACCTTGCTTTTCGTAATAGGTCCTTGCGATGCCAGTCCGGATCTCGATCCTCACCAGTTGCTCAGGACGTCAGGCGAGTACCTACCTCTGATTATTTCTATTTCATGATAGCGTATATATCACATGTTCTAGAACTGTTAATACTTGATTCTGACACATTATTTCATGAGCTGGTACTAGTTGGATCCCGTCATGAGATGTTATCCCCCTTACCGTGTTCAGCGGGTACTCTATCACGTGTTTTTTGTCATGTGCTTCGGGTATTGATTCTCATGTGCTTCATATGCATCGTGTGCTCTTACCTTCATGTGTGCGAGTTATTTATCATGTACGTAGCGTGTCGTGGTTGGATCCAAGAGTATTAGTGGGGGAGGGGAGTAAAAGTTGGTTATGTGATCAAATCCAAATAGTATTCATGTGTATGTCGGTTATGCAACTCACGCATAACGGAGTTATCGTAGATTAAATCACGTGCAACCTAAGCCGATCACATAACGAACTTGTGCTCAAGGCACTTAGCTAGTATTCTTATTTTCTCACATGCAGTTACTTCTCTACTACTTGTATTGTTCCCCAATTTTATATTGCATTTACTTTAACAGTTCTACCCTGTATTTATTTTCCTGTGCATCTTGTATTCTTTTCTATTGCTAATCATATACACCTTACCATGTATTTGGAGTTGCTTTTAAAGTTATGTACTTCGCTCCAGTCCTGACTGGATATATTTTTTCTAGAGGATCCTGAGAATTTTTGCCCGACCTACTACGGGCCAGGTGTCGACGAGTGTTACGACCCTGAGATTGAGGAGGAGCCCGTCCCAGCCGAGGAGACGCCGCTAGCACCCTAGTGTAGCTAGGTGGGTTTCACTGGGTTTGTTCCCAGTTGGTGTTTGGGATGACTGTATTATTATTTTGCTACTGTAAGATATTGTAGACTCTTAGACTTTGACTGTATATTTTGGATATTGTACTTGCTCTCTTTGGTTCTTTGGTTCCGTGTTGATATCTTATCGTGCTTTACTCTTCCCCTAGTTATTGTGATAAAGTTTATATATATTATGATGTTGCCCTCCTTTTGGAGAGGTTATCTTGACAGGTTATTGTGAGATATAGATAGTTGTGACCTAGAACGGACCTAGACAGCATTCTATCGCCGATTCTGCGGCGTATGATGGACCTACCCACGACTCATGCCCAATTTTTTGGGTACGGGTCATGACAGTCCAGGGGTATGACATAGTGGTATCAGAGCATGACTTTACGTCCTTGGACTTCGTATCAATTTTCTCAGTTTTGAAAGTTCGTTCGTAGGTTCCATACAATGAGTCTAAATATTTTTGGACGTGCTTGCGAATGATATGATTGCTTGAACGAGATAGTTATGTGAAGGCCTTTGTGCCTAGTTGTGTCGGACTTTACGAGAATAGACTTGTGCTAGTATTTGCAAGTTACATGTTTTGTCTAAGTACTGGAATACGGAGACAGACATAGCCAGCTACCTCGTACAAGGTATAAAATATTGTACGACGATCTCGACTGTAACTGGAGAAGAGGGTGCATGCTACAAGCAAGTCACTTAGGGTCACATAGAATATCTATTGTCTCAATCAATCAAGTAAGGACAATAAATACAGAATATATATGACAAAGAAGTAAGGTGTCCCAAATGCTCTGCCAAAATATTCTGGAAACTAGTGGTACAAAATGAGAAGCTGGCGGAGTTGCAAAAGTACATGACCATGATGACCTGTAGTTTGATTCATTACAATAATATAAGGAAACTTAATGTCCATTTTTATGACTAACAAGTGCCGGTGGCTAAACGCCCAAAAGTGAAGAATGTACAATAACGAGCAGGGAAGAAGAAATTCACTCGTGTCCCTCAGCGGCCATCCGTCTGGTGCACGCCATTGTTCAGGGGAAAGTATACTGGATCCTCGGATGCTGGATCTAAACCTGGCCATGCAAAACCAGTAGGGTTAGACCCCAAATAACAAGTACCACAAAGGAAGCACGAATGAAGAACCAAAACCAGTACAACATAAATAATTTTGTCTCATAGTTACAGTCCATAGCCTATCGTGATATGATAATCTAATCCCACAACCAAACAAGGATAAGGGTTAGATCGCTACATCATGATAGTCTATGTCTCCAGACTATCTAACAGATAAAAAATATACTTATAAACAAAATTTATTTAATCGGCCAATCAAGACTTCGGCTTTCTAGATGGGTATTGAGATAATACTTCCACAAGACGTATGAGTGTTTACAATTTTACAAATTCAGTCTACCATAGTTGAGAGGATCAGGGTAGCTCAAGCGAAGGATTCGCATATCCAGAAGCTTCAAGCAGAGTACAAGTCTGGTCGCAGGAAGGAGTTGACAATTCATGAGGACGGAACTCTTAGTTTTAAAAATTGTCTTTGTGTACCGAGTGGAGATATCTGGCAAGAAGTTATGACCAAGGCGCACATTTCTCATTATTCAATTCATCCAGGGGTACCAAGATGTATCAAGATATTAAGCAATATTTCTGGTGGAACAGGATAAAGAGGGAGATAGCATGATTCGTCTCTCAATGTTTAGTATGCCAGCAAGTGAAAGCCGACCAGTAGAGACTGGCAGGATTATTATAACCGCTTCCCATCCCAGAGTGGAAGTGGGAGCATATCACGATGGACTTTGTTACCGGTTTACCTAGATCCCCGACTAATCGTGATGTAGTTTGGGTGATAGTGGATCAACTCACAAAAGTAGCTTATTTTCTTTCTTTTCGAGTAGGACAGTCTACATAACAGTTAGCAGAGATATGCATACAACAGATAGTAAGACAGCACGGTATTCCGATAAGTATTGTATCAGATCGAGATACTCGATTCACCTCTCATTTTTGGAAGAGCTTGCACCAGAGTCTAGGCACCAAGTTAAGGTTCAGTACCGCTTATCATCCACAGACAGACGGACAGTAAGAAAGAACCATCCATATATTGGAAGACATATTGTGGGTTTATACTTTAGATTTTGGAGTGTCTTGGGAAGATCAAATTTATCTCGTCGAGTTCTCGTATAACTACAGTTATCAGACAAGTATCCAGATGGCACCATTCAAGGCATTATATGGGAGAAAGTGCCGGTCAATATTGGCATATGATGATATTGGTGAGCGAAAGATGTTAGGCCCAGAGATGATCACCCATATAGTAGAAGTGGTCAAGAAGATCAGAGAGTGACTTCGGATTGCGCAAGATAGGCAGCATCATTGGGCGGATCAGCATAATAGGCCTTTAGAGTTTCATGTCGACGACCACGTATCCTTGCGGATTTTGCCAACCCGTGAAGTTATTATGTTTGGGGTTCGTGGAAAGCTTAGTCCGCGATACGTCAGTCCGTTCGATATCCTTGAGCAGGTAGAAGATGTTACTTATCGTCTTGCCCTCCCGCCTTTGCTACGTGAGGTGCACGATATATTTCTTGTATCTCAGTTGCATAAGTATGTCCCAAATCCAAGTCATATCCTCGACTATTCCGAGCTAGTCATTGGTACCGACTTGTCTTACGAGAAGCAACCCGTATCCATATTGGGCCGAAGGGAGAATGTGCTTAAGAATTGGACTATCCATCTTGTCCGAGTTGCTTGGGGTCATCACCTTTTGGGCGAGTCGACGTGGGAGCACGAGGATGATATTCGGTCTCGATATCCGTACCTCTTCGACTCAAAAGGTATATTTGTTCATATGCCTTCGTATCTCGAATGTCGTGATTCGTTCACCCATAATCTATTATGTTGCTTTTCTTTATTATGTTATTGAATTTGATTGCATATGTAGATATACTTGTAGCAAACATAGTGTTTGTTCTGATTTTTCTAGCTAGCCTTGGGTTTGAATTTCGAGGATAAAAATTTTCTAAGGTGGGTAGAGATATCACTCTTTGTTCCCAATATACGTATTTGGAACGTATTATTTCTTGCTTCCATGATAATTAGGCTGCATGGAGACTAGACCCATTCTTTGATTCAATTAGGCTTATGGTTTATTTGTTTGGATTGGTTTGGTCATGAGTTGAACCCATGGTCTAAACCTCACGCCCTAACTATATAAGCTAACTTATTTTTCTCTCTTCCCTTTTTCTCTTATTTCTTCTCCTTCTTTCATTTTAGGCAAGTACACCTTGCATGACATGGAAAAACTCTTAATTTTAACTCTTGCTTTTCTATTGCATTTTATCTGTCTAATATGTGTACATTATAATTTTAAGAAATTTTAATACTTGGAGTTTTAGGTTTTGATGGGTGAATTTGGCTAGATCTACATTTTCAGTTAAGGATTTTCATGGGTTCGATGAGTTTTTCTTGGTTTTGATCTGCTTAAACTTAGTATCTTTGGAAACTAATTGTCCCTTGTGGTAGAGCATTCAATTTTGTATGATTTTGACTTTTGTTTCACTTGATTTGGAGTTAAAATAAAAAAATGGAGGAAACAACTTTCAGTTTTGGATCTTTTTTGCCATGACTAAACTTGCTGTCTAGAGAAGACGAATTTCTCATGCAGCCAACATATATGTGACTGAGAGTTCTATGCAGCCTGATCTTTTTGCAGCCTTGACTCTTTTCCGTATATGCCTTCCAACATGCGTCCATCTTGTTGGACGCATGACTGATTGTTACACGTGTGTTCTGGAGCTAAGTACTTTAAAAAGTCTTAACAACGAGACTCCTCGTGTTTTACTTACTAAACGAAAGAGAATCTTACTAAGTCCAAGAAATATCCATACAGCCGAGTGACCCATGCGACCAACAGAGCATGCGACCATGAGCTATGTGCCTCTTCTTTGACACATGACTCTGCACCACATTGGAACATCTTTTGATGCATGTCTCTTCTCTGACACACTTTATGGCTTGTTATATCCATCACTTCAGTCACGTATCAAGGGTGAACTCCCGTAGGATGGGTGACCACCGAGGAAGTCCTGGGAATGTATGATGGGTAACCTCCCGTAGGATGGGTGACAACCTAGGAAGTTCCCATCCTAAGTTCCCCTATGTGGCCACCCATCATTTGGGATAACTTCCTATGTGGTCACCCATCCTACGGAAGAACTTCCTATGTGGTCACCCATCCTACGGAAAGACTTCCTAGGAGGTTGATGTGTGACCTCCCTTAGGATGGGTGGCCCATGCATGTCTAGTTTTCTTTTCAGACTTGTAGGATGGCTTAATCAAAGGATGTCTCAATTAAACATGTTCCTCCTTGAAATCCTAAATTTGTCTTCTCGAAACTCAGCTTGACTTCTGTACCATTGGTTCCTCGATGTCACTACCACATTTTTAAATGCGGGTATTTTGTCCATTTAGTGCATTTATTATTAGTGATTAAATATTATATATTGTGCTACTAATTAATTATATTAACTTGTGCTATTTAATTATTTTTATTTAGTGGGCTAGCCTATGTTTATTTGGACTTATCATTAGTGGACCCAATGGATTGTCACGACACCTTGAGCCCAATATTAGCCTAAGCTCATTAGACATTTTTCTTAGTTAATTAAGGAGATTAGCTTATGATGTATTAGTTTAGAGACTTTACAATATAGCGCTTCCTAATTATTTCTCATAATTTTAGAGTGGGGACACATTAGACATTTTGTTGTGACTTGGAGGGGAAGAAAGGGGGCCGGCCATATGAGGACTCTTCATTCTCTCTCCTCTTTATTAGTTCATTTTATTTAGATCCCCAATTATGTTCTTCCCTAAATTAACTCATCCCTCCACAAATTTAATCCAATTTACACCCATTCCATCTCAATTTCATCATCTAAGAAGCATTGGAGCTTGGATTGTAAGGAGCACTTGAATGAAGAGGAATTGGCAAGGAGATCATATCATAATTGTGTCCTTTGAGCTTTTTATTAGGAATCAATCTCCAAATAGTTAAATTTTGAATCCACCCCTTAAATTAGACTCTAATTCATGCATTTAAGGACAACATCGGACGAGCCATTGAGAGTCCATCTCAAGCATGCGCTACTGACACAACTCTGCCCCTCATGGTAAAACTGTACAATAAAGCATCTGAACGTCTGGTCGATCGCCTTCATAGACTGAGTCGACCGCTGAAGAAAGATCCGACACCTGCTACGACTTTCGAACCTTTAGTGGTGAAGCTGCACAGGAAACCTCCGAAGGTGTCACTCGCACTAGGGTAGATCTTGGAAATAATGAACTGGAGGAGTCGTAGCCGCTCATGCTAACTTCCCTTCTCTCGAAGATGTAATTCCTGAGGATGAGATCCCTTATTTTATTAATAAAGGGCTAGCTTTGAACTGCTCGGATGTCGTACATCTCAACACATTATATCCTATTAAGCACGGTCTAGGGTTGTACCTGCATATAATTGACTACCACCTATGCAGTCAACCGAATTCTCGCCAGTCAGAACTCCTACTTTATAGTTCCAACAAGGAAGAGGGAAGACAAAACCATCATCTTTGGCAGGGTGGAAAGTCTACAATCATCCGTCCCAAAGGAACTGGAACCAGAACTCGATACCGGTAAAATACTATTCACCGGTACAGTTCTCAAACCAAGAACCTCATTCAAAAGATGGGGTATGATCTGAAATCCGCTATGGGCTTGAACTACGGAAAAGGCCGACAGCTTCCCATGCATTTGTAGGCTCCTGCAGGCAAGCCCGATGATTACTACCATAAGACCAAACATGGATTAGGGTACGTCACGCCTCCCATAACCCCCGAAGACTCGGATAAAGAAGATGAGTTACACTCTCATTCTTTAGAATCTTTCTCTTGGGACTCTGACATTAGTATCGGGGAGATGCTCAAACAAACATTTTCTGCCAGCATGGTATCAGCTGACCCGAAGGAAGACGACGAGGATCCACCTGAACTCTTTGAAATAGAACCGTGTGCCCAATGCCTAGATGCACAATGGGAGATGCGGTTCAATCAACGAGAACCTTCCACTGATGTCGAAGTCGTACAAATCGATCTGGGCGACGAATCCTCCCCTAAACCTATCTTCATCAAAAAAAGTTTGTCCGCTGATGATCAGGAATCCCTGCTACAACTCGTCAGGGAGTACATCGATGTCTTTGTCTGAAGTTATAAAGACATGTCAGGGCTTGACCCCCAAATTGTGATCCACAAGCTCGATATCTTCTCGAATAAGCTGGTCAAGCAACAACAATGGCATTTTTGGCCAGACATCATGAATGTTATCGAAGTTGAAATCAACAAACTGTTAGCTAGTAGCTTCATCCACGAGGAACAACATCCGGATTGGATGGCCAATATTGTACTCGTAGTCAAAAAGAATAGGAAGATCCAAAACTGTATTGACTTTCGTGATCTAAACGCGGCCTGCCCTAAGGACGAGTTTTCCCTTCCCATCACAGACATAATGATCGACAACACATGTGGCTTCGAGCGCATGTTTTTTATGGACTGGTTCTCAGGATACAATCAAATTAAGATATTTCCTAACGACAAGAAGCATACGTCATTCTGAATGTCGATAGGAGTATATTGCTATAAAACCTTGCCCTTCGGTTTGAAGAATGCATGTGCTACATATCAGCAAGCTATGAGCAGCATCTTTCGTGAACATCTGCACAAGACAGTGGAGTGTTATGTTGATGACATCGCTGTCAAGAGTCGCTCCAAAGATGATCACCTCCGGGACTTAAAGACTCTGTTCGACTCATACGTGCGTACCAGCTCAAGATGAATTCTACCAAATCCTTCCTAGGAGTTGTAGCGCCCCGTTCTCCCGATGCGGAGAGCGCGGCTAAGAAACACAAGTCGGTATCGTTCGATCGGGATAGATTGAATTAAGAACTCGTCCTCGTTATGGATTTGTTTCTTCGGAATCGATTCCCATATTCAGTGGACTGCGCCCCCGGGATCGGCTTAGCGGCAGAGTCAGGAGGGACCTCTCCGCTGCTATCTTTTATTGCCTCGGTTTTCGATGTCGCTTGTTGCTTTCGTGCTTTGAGTTGGTTTTGGGATTTGCTTGTTTTCCTTGAACGGTTTCGATGGTTTCATTGTTTTCGTTCATTGACTTGCACTTCTATTCCGAGATTGGAAAGAGAGGAAGAAGTATTAATCGAGCTGTTCGTGTGCAGGTGAACGAGCAGTAGGCGGCTTGCGAGCGGAGTCGTGAAGCGCCTCTTTCCTTCTTCTTTCCAAAATCTAAGTGAGTGGCTACCAACCCAATTAGCTAGTCCTGCTTCCAAGCTTCACAGCTAATCAATCCGCACTCTCCTTTGCCCCGATCAAACGATACCAAGTAATAATAAAAGAAACCAAGATAAAAGAGAATAGACTTGGTTCATTATGCTTGTCAATAACTTCATGAACGGATACTGAACTGCATGCTTGTTCGTTAGGGAATAAATCATGAATTGCTTGTCTTGTACAATTGCTTGTCTTGTACTCTTGTTGCCTCTACTGTAATAACTTGTTACTTGTATCTTGTTCGATCATGGACAACTTGTGCACAGGGTAAACGTCTCGCGGACGATGCTGGGGCACTGGCATCGATCCGGTCCAGGCGAGACATATTGTTCTAGTCTCTTGTTCGGCGGAAATGGCTTGCAGCACCTCTTGTACTTACGTTGCAAACCATTCTCGTCAAAGACTACCGTCCCAAATGGCAACCATGCCAGTGATCATCGTGTATATTTAAACCTGTTGCATACTAACTTGTGTCTCCGTGGCAGGGAAGGCAAGGTAAGTATTGTGCAGGTAATTCAGACGGTCAGGTAAAATCCACCGAACGGTGGCACGTTCATTTCAGTAAATTCAATATGCTGCTTACTTGTAAATGAACTAAGGCAAGATAGAAACCAACCAAATATGCATGCTTCACTAAACAACGTGTTGATTGGTATAGTCAGGCTAGCTCGCCTTCACCAGCATGTTTCGATATGCTGACCCTCGTTGAAACAGGTTCTCCGCACTAAGGCGAACCGAGCGAGGAGTCGAAGTCGTCTTCCCGATCCAGTCCAGCTGTTAGCGCATCTTCACCGCGCCTCAAAGCCTTTTGGAGCCAGAAGCTGCAACTCTTCATACACAAATGCAGCTCCGTGGCAAAGCGATCCTCCAGCCCGGAGGTCCTTATCGTTTAGAGTTTATAAAAGGATGTAATGTACAGGACTGCTATCTCATTTTGAGTCAACCCTTTTGTAAGCCGTTCGGCATATTAGCTAACTCGTTCAAGAGTTTGTAATAGATGTTCATTATCAATAAAGAGAACTTTTCTATGTTTCAAATCTGTGTTTCAATTTATCTGCGTACTCTGAGTATGTGCTTGCTATGCAAATTATTAAAGCCTTGTGCGGGCGCAACTCCAGGCCCGCAAGGCGGTCACGACTCGGGGGACGTCTCGGGGCGTGACATAGTGGTATCAGAGCACAGATTCAAAGTTCCTTAGACTTCGTGCTGGAAAAGTTCCTTTAACGATCAAATTCCTGTGCGAACTCTTGAACTCGCTAGGCCAAAATGAGATACGTTCATGCAATAAGTCCATAATACATTATGATCCTAATGTAAATTACCTTCTTTTGAAGGAATGGATCCAGCGCAATCTGCAGCGCAAGTCCCGGACGAAATGCAACGCCAAGGAAGTAGTTCGGGCACTTCGGGAAGTTCAGAAAGCCAGCGAGCCACGCCAAGCATCGATCCCGTTCAGCAAATATTGCGGATGTTGGGGGAAAACCAACAAAGGGACGAGGCTCGCCATGAACGGGCCGAGAAGCGGGCGGAAGAGAGTCAGCTCAAGTTTCAAGACAATATAGAAGCACGATTCTCAGTCCAACAGAAGCAGGTAGATACCCTGCATCAGATCGTTCAGACTTTGGCTGCCAACCATTCCGCCGCAACAACAACGACACCGGTGGAGCAGCCCGTGCTTGAAGTAGAGACACCACAAATTCCAAGAGCGAGGGACGTGACTGCCTTCGACTTTGGCCACTTCAAGAAAGTCTGCAACACCCCATTCAACGGGACTGAGGACCCAGTCGTAGCTCTAGATTGGTTGGCCGAACTTGAAGATCACTTCGCTCTGCTAGAGGTCCCCGAAGATAAGCGCGTCTCCTGCTCGCAACTACAGCTCCGCCTCAACGCACACGATTGGTGGGACGTGCATCGACGATCTCTCCAATTTGATCACGGAGAGGAGGCGATCTCGTGGACGACTTTTCGTGCCGCGTTCGAAGAGGAGTATGTACCCCCTCCAGTCCAACGTCAAATAGAGAACGAGTTCGTGCAGCTGCGGCAAGGCAACATGACAGTTAAAGAGTACTCCGTCGAGTTCAACCGACTCTCCAAATTCGCTAGGGCCTATTTACCTGATGCAGCGAGTCGAGCTAGAAGGTTTGAAGGTGGACTACGCCCTGTCATCCATTCGCACGTAGCCGTTCCTCAGTATCAGATAATGCGTGAAGTCATGAATCACGCCCTGTCGCTCGAACCACACTATCCTCACGTTCCTGCCGGCGCTGTGCATACATCCAGTCACAAACGCCAAAGCAACGAGAGAGGAAACAACGCAGCAAAGCGTCAAAACGACGACGGTTCACACAAAGCGAACACAATGCCCTACTATAAATTCTGCAAAAAGTCGGGGCATTCAATCGACAAATGTCGTATGAAACTTGGGTTATGCCTAGCCTGTGGCGGATCAGACCATTCTGTTCGTACTTGTTCCTTGAGTCATGATCGCCCCCAACGAAACAATCCCTAACGGTAAGTTCTACCCTAAGTTTTGGGACAAAACTTCCAATTAGTTGGGTAAGATGTAGCGCCCCGTTCTCCCGATGCGGAGAGCGCGGCTAAGAAACACAAGTCGGTATCGTTCGATCGGGATAGATTGAATTAAGAACTCGTCCTCGTTATGGATTTGTTTCTTCGGAATCGATTCCCATATTCAGTGGACTGCGCCCCCGGGATCGGCTTAGCGGCAGAGTCAGGAGGGACCTCTCCGCTGCTATCTTTTATTGCCTCAGTTTTCGATGTCGCTTGTTGCTTTCGTGCTTTGAGTTGGTTTTGGGATTTGCTTGTTTTCCTTGAACGGTTTTGATGGTTTCATTGTTTTCGTTCATTGACTTGCACTTCTATTCCGAGATTGGAAAGAGAGGAAGAAGTATTAATCGAGCTGTTCGTGTGCAGGTGAACGAGCAGTAGGCGACTTGCAAGCGGAGTCATGAAGCGCCTCTTTCCTTCTTCTTTCCAAAATCTAAGTGAGTGGCTACCAACCCGATTAGCTAGTCCTGCTTCCAAGCTTCACAGCTAATCAATCCGTACTCTCCTTTGCCCCGATCAAACGATACCAAGTAATAATAAAAGAAACCAAGATAAAAGAGAATAGACTTGGTTCATTATGCTTGTCAATAACTTCATGAACGGATACTGAACTGCATGCTTGTTCGTTAGGGAATAAATCATGAATTGCTTGTCTTGTACAATTGCTTGTCTTGTATTCTTGTTGCCTCTACTGCAATAACTTGTCACTTGTATCTTGTTCGATCATGGACAACTTGTGCACAGGGTAAACGTCTCACGGACGATGCTGGGGCACTGGCATCGATCCGGTCCGGGCGAGACATATTGTTCTAGTCTCTTGTTCGGCGGAAATGGCTTGCAGCACCTCTTGTACTTACGTTGCAAACCATTCTCGTCAAAGACTACCGTCCCAAATGGCAACCATGCCAGTGATCATCGTGTATATTTAAACCTGTTGCATACTAACTTGTGTCTCCGTGGCAGGGAAGGCAAGGTAAGTATTGTGCAGGTAATTCAGACGGTCAGGTAAAATCCACCGAACGGTGGTACGTTTATTTCAGTAAATTCAATATGCTGCTTACTTGTAAATGAACTAAGGCAAGATAGAAACCAACCAAATATGCATGCTTCACTAAACAACGTGTTGATTGGTATAGTCAGGCTAGCTCGCCTTCACCAGCATGTTTCGATATGCTGACCCTCGTTGAAACAGGTTCTCCACACTAAGGCGAACCGAGCGAGGAGTCAAAGTCGTCTTCCCGATCCAGTCCAGCTGTTAGCGCATCTTCACCGCACCTCAAAGCCTTTTGGAGCCAGAAGCTGCAACTCTTCATACACAAATGCAGCTCCGTGGCAAAGCGATCCTCCAGCCCGGAGGTCCTTATCGTTTAGAGTTTATAAAAGGATGTAATGTACAAGACTGCTATCTCATTTTGAGTCAACCCTTTTGTAAGCCGTTCGGCATATTAGCTAACTCGTTCAAGAGTTTGTAATAGATGTTCATTATCAATAAAGAGAACTTTTCTATGTTTCAAATCTGTGTTTTAATTTATCTGCGTACTCTGAGTATGTGCTTGCTATGCAAATTATTAAAGCCTTGTGCGGGCGCAACTCCAGGCCCGCACGGCGGTCACGACTCGGGGGACGCCTCGGGGCGTGACAGGAGTCACCAGTGGCAAGTTTCTGGGTTTTGTCATAACTTTGAAGGGTATCCACGTAGACCCCGATAAGCTAAAGTAATCCTTGAAATACGCCCAATGAAGAACCTCAGAGAACTTTGTGGCCTTCAAAAAAGACTATCATACATCAGGAGGTTCATATCAAACCTCTTTGGACGTTGTGAACCGTTCACTCAGCTTATGATGAAGGGAGTCTCCTTTGTCTGGAACGAAGAATGTCAGCGCACCTTCGACGAAATCAAGTAGTATCTCATGAATCCCCCAGTATTGGTGGCCCCCGTTGTTGGAAGACCCTTCTTACTATATCTGCAGGCAATGTATCACTCCCTCGGGACTCTTTTAGCCCAGACAAGCGATGCAGGTCACGAATATGCCATCTTTTATTACAGTAGAATGATGGTCGACGCAGAGCACATGTACAATCCTATCGAGAAGGAGTGCCTCGCTCTAGCCTTTGCCATTTAGAAGACCCGGCATTACATGGTAGGACAGACCATCCATGTGGTCTCACGAGTTAATCCTCTCAGGGTCCTCATAACTAAACCCGGATCGCTCAACTCTCGCCTGGCCACATAGGCAATACTGTTGTCACCATACGATATGGTATTTATCCCACAAAAGATGGTCAAAGGCCAAGCGTTAGCAGATTTTCTTGCAGCCCACCATGTACTATAAACCTCGAAGCTCTACGAGGAGATCCCAGACAAAGTAGTAGACTCAAATATGACCACAACCACAGAAGCTGTTTGGCAAATGTTCTTCAACGGTGCTTCAAGAACGGGGCCCAAAGACGATATTGTCGCTGGCGTTGGGATAGTACTAATTTTCTCACACGATCTGGTCATCAATCACATTTACTCCCTCACAGAGCCATGCTCCAAAAATATAACAGAGTATAACGCTCTCGTCATTGGGCTCCAACTCGCTAAACACGTGGGAGTTGACTACTTAGAGGCCTACGGCAACCCTAAATTGATAGTCAATCAAGTCCGAGGCTAGTATGAACAAGAATGAAGACTTGATTCCCTACCACTAAGCCGTGCTCGGCATTATCTCCACCTTCGAGGGGTTCTTCATAGAGCACGTCCATCGACTGCAAAATATTAAGGCTGACGCCCTGGTTGGCCTCACCACCTCTTTAGATGTTCCAGTCAATACTCATGAGCTGATCACCATGGTCGGTCAAGAGCTGGTCTGCCTGAAGAATAACCTATGTTTGTGCTTGAGCTATTCAGTAGTGACAAGCACTGACTCCCAAGATTGGAGACTCCCATTCATCGACTACGCAGTCTATGGAATTCATTCCTAGACCCCAAAGGAAGCCACTTCCATCAGAAGACGTTATCTCCGATTATATTACGATAAGGCTACCAAAATACTACATCGACGTTCCTACAACGATCTTCTGCTATGATTCTTATTGAATACAGAAGCGAAGCAGGCTCTCCGCGAGGCCCATGACGGGGTATACGGTGCCCATCAGCCCGGATCCAAGTTTCAGGACCGTCTTTGGAGAATGGGTTACTATTGGCCGATAATGGTCACAGATGCTGCCAACTATACGAGGAAGTACCAAGCATGCCAAATCTACGTAGACTTTATCCACCAGCCCTCAGAATTTCTTCACCCAACGGTAGCATCTTGGCCATTTGAAGCGTGGGAAATGGACATTATCGGGCCAATTAGTCCACCTTCTTCTAAGGGACATCGATTTATCTTAGATATCACCGACTACTTCTCCAAATTAGTGAAAGTTGTTCCACTCGCTGAAGTTAAGACCTCAAATATGATCAGCTTTGTCAAGAATCATATCATATACCTCTTCGGCTTGCCACAAAGGATCATTCATGACAATGGTCCATAGTTTGTAAGTCATAATTTTTATCGATTTTGTGATAAAAACTGAATCCAACATGTAGCCTCCACTGCCTACAACCCAGCAACAAATGGTCTGGGGGAAGCATTCAACAAGACCATCATAAAGCTACTCAAAAAGTTCGTGTCATCCAATAAGCGTGACTGGAATAACAAGTTGGGTGAATGTCTCTGGGCTTATCAAACAACGGTCCGACCGCCGACTAGTAGCACGACATTCTCCTTTGTCTACGGGAGCAAAGCAGTCCTCCCCTTCGAGGTCCAAATTCCCTCGCTACGAGTAGCTCTCTCCCACAGTCTAACCGTCAACAACAATCACCGCCGATGGCTACAAGAGCTAGAACTCGATGAGAAACATCTATTAGCTCAATAGCGCATTAAGCTGTACCAAACGCGCCTCTCAGGATCTGTAAGATCCGTAATCCTGAAAACCCTATTTTAATTTATTTAACAAAAATACCTATTATGTGTACATCTAGAGAATTTTATGGAACCATTATAAATTTTTCCTAAAAATTTCATGTAGGAAACCCTTTGGACAGTTGCCATAGAAAATAGAATTTCATATTTTGTGCTAACCCAAAATACGAACCCGCGTATACTACTTCCCTGCGTAAAATCTACAACAGCAGCAACAGCCGCGTAAACTTTGTCTCTCTTCTCCGCGCGTAATTATAATAGCAGCAGTAGCAAACCTACGCATATAACTCATACGCATAAACACTTCCTTTTACTGCGCGTAATACCAACTCCTGCGTAAGATTCCATCACCACGCGTAAAACCACACCCTTTAGAAAATATCAGCAGCAGAAGCAAAACTCAACTTTGCTTTGCTTTCTTTTCCTACACGTGTAAGTCTCTCATTGCACCACTTCTTAACACTATTACTAAATAATCCTCAACCAAAACCAAAACCAAAACCAATGAAAAAAAAGAAAACAGCAGCGGCAGTAGTTTCAGTTTCTTAACCACTAAGTTTCCTCCACCGCCTCTTATTCTCTATATATCCATGCAATACATCCCAAGCCCAAAAAATCTCACTTATTCAACTAAAAATACTGTTTGGACGTGCACTACCCAGAACTTTTGCTCGGCAAGTATACCTTGCCACTGTACTATTATTTACATTTTAATTAAAGCATGATCCTATCTTATTTAGTTATTTGCATTGGACCTTGTTTATGAGACTACCCCAGTATTATGGAGCATTATTTGGCTCATTTCAAACGTGACACAGTTGTTACACGGATTATGAGTCTCATATAGATCCCGGACTACGTGACAGGTCTGGCCTCCTGTACGTATGGCCCGTGCGATAGGAATAACTGCTGATAGAAACTTTGTATGCTAGTAGACCTGGCAGTTTTTTAGAGGTTTTATCGTGTCATGGATGTGGCATGCTTAGAGCATGGGATGGGGAGAACAACAAGTAAGACATTTGGGCTCCGTTGCACTTTTCTTATATGTAACCCGTACGCTCCACCGGAGATACGCGAGATAATCCCTATACTACCTGGCGGCCTCTGTCGTTTAAAAGACGACATGCTTTGTAGGCCTCTGATTCTCCGAGAAAATTATGTCAATCCCATTTATGGCCAGATAGCCCACAGGTTGGAAAGTTGTTCTCAAACTGCATTCACATAGACGGTTAGGTGACCCAGTGGATGTTTATATTTCAGTACTTATTGGCATGTTTATATGTATCTTGTTATGTCCCTCTGAGGACCTGGTCCCTTTCCAGATATGGACGAGCAGGAGTACGGACCGGGACCTGACTCTACGTACCTGACTGAGGAGATCCTACCCTCAGAGTATCTGTGATTCATCGACGGTGTTTAGATATGTTGCTACTTCAGTATAGTTATTTTGTAGTAGATTTGTTTCCACCTGACTATCAGACTTGATACTCACTTTTGGATATCTAGTTATTATTCAGCGTTTATTCCTACTGATTATTTGTGCTGTGGATGAGACATAGATTTTGTGTGACTTGTGATGACAGTATATTACCACTGATGGATTTGTATATTCATATACAGCGCACGTATGTATATATTTTCCATATTTTGGAGTTCGCATACATACGACTGGGCATGTTACGTATTTTTAGTCCTACGTATTTTGGGACTGGGGCGTGACATGTTTTTGGTGGTGGCCCATGCAGGTTAGAATATATTGTCTTGGTTACGTAACTGTACCAAACAAGCATGTGTATAGGAATAGAGAATAAGGATCTCATTCATACTGGACCGAAACCTCATTCCTCCTTCCAACCACCCTATTTTTTCGATAACCTGAGTTTACGCCAGTAACCCTTTACGCTGTGACCAGAAATCTCTATTTATAGAGATCAAACAAGGTGACTGTCGTTGGCGTAAAGACCAAACAAACCGCCTAGTTGGCATAAAAAGCCCACCTCAACGTAAACTTGAGAAATTTGAATAATAGTTAAAAACAGTGTAAAATAGCCTGATTAGGCGTAAAGTGTATAGATGGTAATATAATGAGTATTTATCACATACTTAGCTTTCCCAGCCATGACCAAGTAAAACCAAATCTCATGCATTAAATGCAGAGATATACCTCGAGCCCTGTGCAAGAAACAACTTTTTGACTTAGCATTTTTGATTTTGTCCTTTCCTGAGCGTAAAACTTATTTCTATAGGCAGCGTATTTCGAAGACCCATTTCCTTCCTTATAGATGTGTAAAACGACTTCTGTCACTAAACGACAACCTGGGTCTCTGTACAAAATTATCATCACAGCCGCCCTCTCGATCATCGTGCGGTACTTTTGTCAGACGTCAGATTCACTGATTTGACTGACAAAATCATCCGAGGAAAAAAAACGAAGAGTTACACAGCACAACTTTACACTGCAAAGTATGTTATACTTTACGCAGACATTTTTTTACACAGATTTTATGCACGGGTAAATTTTTCGCGCAGACTTTACACAGCATAACTTTGCGCAACCGATCTTTTCCGCGTAGAACTTTTATACAGATTTACGCAGACGGACTTATACGCAAACTTTTCCAAGAGCCATGTTTTACGCCAAACTTCCTTGATTCTCTGCTTTACGCGGATAGATCTGAAACCATATTTTACGCTGACAGTTTTGAATCTATGTTTTCTGCGGGCAAATTCCTCAGCATATTTTATGCTACTACACCCTCTTTAATGTTTATATCCTGTACCTCTTCTAAATCGTGGTATACATCACCTGCAGAAAGATGAATATGCAGAAGGGATATACTATCACCAATGATGACACAACTCCTGGAGTCAATGGTCAGACTCAAGGAGGGACCTCAACCACTCCTAGACTTCCAGAAACAGATGGACAGACTCACAATCCAGTCCCATCCGATCTTCCCGTTCCACCTAATGGGAACCTTCCAGCTTCATCGACACCGCAGGATGGCCAGGCACAACTGTTCCAATTCTTCCAAATAATGATACAGGAACAGAGACAGCAAGCAGCGAAACAGAGACAAGAGTTCCTAGCAGCACTTGAAAGGATAGCTGCAAAGACTGCTGTACCAACTCCAGCACTAGATCCAACCAGAGTTGGTTCAGTAAAGGACTTTATACAAATGTCTCCAAGGCCGTACAAAGGCATTGAGAGCCCAGAGGAAACTACCAACTGGATCACTCACACTCGGAAGCAATTAGAGGCATCACAGCTACCTGAAGACCTATGGATGACAGGTGTAAGGACACTCCTAGATGGTAATGCTCACCACTGGTGGGAATCCATGGAACGCCAGCTGGGTACATACCAGACATGGGAGAAGTTTCTGGAATGCTTCGAAAGGAAGTACTTTCCGGACACCGTCAGAGATGTATTGTACGATCAGTTTCTTCACCTGGAGCAGGGGAACAGAACAGTTGACGAGTACGATACCGAGTTTAGTCACCTTAGCAAATATGGCGCTGCCCTTATACTAGATGACTTGGCCAGAGCTAAGAGGTTCCACCGCGGACTGACTCAGGAGCTACAATACTACACTAGCTCCCAGTCCCGCATCTCTTATGCCGAGGTACTAACAGAAGCCAGATTGCAAGAAACCATCAGCCGAGGAAAAGGAGTTCAGTTGGGGACGCAACAAGTACCAGCAAGGACACATACAGGACCGATAAGGACACAACAAGGAGGACCTATCAGACGTCCTCTAGCTCAGCAATAGCAGTACCAACACAGAACAGGACCATATCAGATCCCAGAGAAACCCCAATGCAATTATTGTGGGAAAAGCAGACATATTATGAGGGACTGTCGATCTCGCCTAGGATAATGTATGAGATGTGGTTCCGGACAACATATGTTGAAAGACTGTCCTATGCAACAAACATCAACACTTCCACCGCCAGCACAGAGGCTAGCACTTCCAGCACCAAAGACAACTCCGCAATTGATGAGAGAAGGAGCACCTCGACCTCCGGCAGCAAGGGGATTTCAGCGAGGACCACCGCTGCCTGCCCAGGAGGATCAATTCGCGAGGGCCAGACAGGGACAACCACAGAGGAACGAGCAAGCTTTTGCAATAGAAATGGATGACCTGGATCAGGAAATTGATGTCATAGCAGGTATCACTATTGCTTTTACTTTTTCTGCTGTGACATTGTTTGATACGGGAGCCATCCACTCATTCATATCATCTAGTTTTATTGCCAAACACAACATTGCCTCCACACCTTTACCTAGTTGCATTAGAATTCTTACCGAGGGAGGAGTTGTACCTATTAGTAGAATTTGTAGATCGTGTCCTATAGTGATACATGGCAGAGAGATAAATGCCCGACTCTTAGTCCTTCCCATGTCGACTTTTGATATTGTGCTCGGAATGGACTGGCTAAGCAAGTACCATGCTTTCTTTGATTGCTTTAGAGAAAGCATTCTTTTCAAGGTACCAGGTCAACCTGAACTTGAGTTTGCACGAGGATCCACCAAAATCTTTGATGGTATACAGCTGGCGATGGACGATATTGTCTATCATCCTATTATTTCAGAATTCTAAGACGTCTTTCTAGAAGAATTACCAGGACTACCCCCAGATAGAGACGTAGAATTCTCAATTGAATTAACACTGGGAGCAGCACCCATAGCATCACATGTTTATAGACTGGCAAAGAAGGAGATGGATGAACTGAAGACACAATTGAAAGAACTAGAAGAGAAAGGTTTCATCCGACTAAGTGCATCACCTTGGGGAGCACCAGTGTTGTTTGTACCAAAGAACGATGGGTCAGTACGTATGTGCATTGACTATAGTGCATTAAATGCAGTGACAGTAAAGAATAAATATCTACTACCACGCATTGATGACCTATTTGACCAACTTAGTGGAGCCAAGATGTTCTCAAAGATAGATTTGAGATCGGGATATCACCAGGTGAAAGTACGGAAAGAGGACATCCCGAAGACCGCATTCCGGATAAGATACGGGCACTACGAGTTCTTGGTCATGCCATTTGGATTGACCAATGCTCCAGCTATCTTTATGGACTTAATAAATCGAGTATTCCATCAATATTTAGACCAGTTTATGGTCGTCTTCATAGATGATATACTTGTCTATTCAAAGAGCCACGAGGAACACGAGAAGCACTTACGAATTGCTCTAGAGACCTTGAGGAGAGAACAGATATATGCAAAGCTCAATAAATATGAGTTCTTCTTGGACAAGGTTTCATTTCTTGGGCATGTCGTTACAGGAAATGGTATTTCTGTTGATCCAGAAAAGATCTCGGCAGTTGAGACATGGCCTGTTCCTAAATTAGCAGCAGAGGTGAGAAGTTTCCTTGGACTTGCGGGATATTACCGACGGTTTGTGGAAAATTTCTCAAAGATAGCAACACCTATGACTAGGTTGACTTGCAAGGATCAAGAGTTCATATGGACCAACGAATGTCAAGCCGCTTTCGAGGAATTGAAGAAGCGACTGACTGCAGCACCAATATTGACTATTCTATCAGGATCAGGAGGCTATGTGATCTACAGTGACGCATCAGGGAAAGGCCTGTGATGCGTATTGATGCAACATGGCAAGGTGATTGCATATGCATCTAGGCAGTTATGAGTACATGAGAAGAATTATCCAACTCATGACTTGGAACTTGCAGCAGTTGTATTTGCTCTGAAGTTATGGAGACATTACTTATATGGGGAACGAGTGAAAATATATACCGACCACAAAAGCCTCAAATATGTCTTCACACAGAAGGAGTTAAATATGAGGCAACATCGATGCTCGAGTTGATGAAAGATTTTGAGATAGAGCTACATTATCATCCAGGCAAGGATAATGTTGTAGCAAACGCGTTAAGCAGAAAACCAGCAGCCTATTTTCTAACAACAAAGAGGGAGATATTAAAGGACTTGCAAAGTCTTGACATTGAAGTGATATTACCCGGAGCAGACGGGATACTAACCAATTTACAAGTACAATCATCACTAGTAGAAAGAATCAAGGCAGCATCGCCTACAAACGCCAGATTCAGAAGATTAAAGGAAAGAACAGAGGCCGGAGAGCAGACCGGATTACGCATTCATGATGACGGGACATTACGATATGGTAATCGTCTTTATGTTTCAAATGGAGAAATTCGACAGGATCTGATGACAGAAGCTCATAGTTCAATATATTCTATTTATCCTGGAGGAACCAAGATGTATCGGGATTTACGACAGCACTTCTGGTGGCATGGAATGAAAAGAGAGATAGCTCACTTTGTAGCTAAATGTTTAGTATGTCAACAAGTAAAAACGGAGCACCAAAGAATAGCAGGATTATTGCAACCACTTCCGATTCCAGAGTGGAACTGGGAGCACATCACTATGGACTTTGTCACGGGTTTTCCTAAAAGTCCAAGTGAAAGAGATGCAATATGGATAATAGTGGACCGACTCACCAAGTCAGCCCATTTTTTGCCTTTTAGAGTTGGCCAATCTACAAAAGCTTTGGCTGACTTATATATGAGGCAGATCGTGAGACTGTACGGCATACCAGTAAGCATTGTATCAGACAGGGATTCACGTTTTACATCACACTTTTGGAGGAGCATGCAAGAGAGCCTTGGAACTCGTCTGAAGTTCAGTACATCTTACCACCCGTAAACAGATGGGCAATCAGAGCGTACTATTCAGACATTGGAGGATATGTTAAGGACTTGTATGTTAGACTTTGGAGGATCCTGGGAGGACCATCTATATCTTGTGGAATTTTTTTACAATAATAGTTATCAGGCAAGCATCCAGATGGTTCCGTTTGAAGCATTGTATGGAAGAAAGTGTAGATCTCCTGTGTATTGGAGTGACATGGAAGAACGTCAGATTTTGGGACCAGAATTAGTAGTCAACTATGTTGAGACAGTTAAAAAGATACAAGGACACCTGTGAGCAGCGCAAGACAGACAGAAGCAGTGGGCAGACATTCACCGTCGACCCTGGGAGTTCAAAGAAGGCGATCATATTTTCTTAAGAATATCACCTACCAGAGGCACTATTCGATTCGGAGGGCGCGGCAAGTTAACTCCAAGGTATATTGGACTATTTGATGTACTAGAGAGAGTGGGAGAAGTAGCATATCGACTTGCTCTACCACCTTCACTTGAGGGAGTACATGACGTATTCCATGTGTCGCAGCTCAGGCGATATATGGCAGACAGCAGTCATATTCTCGATCATTCAGAAATCACCATTGGGCCAAGCTTGTCATATCAAGAGCAACCAGTGGGAATCCTTGATCGTCGAGAGAAAGTATTGAGAAACCAGTCTATTTCCTTGGTCCGTGTGGCATGGAAGCATGGCTCGCCAGGAGAATCTACCTGGGAATGCGAGGATGACATGCGCAAACGTTTTCCAAACCTATTCACAAACAAAGGTATAAATTTACTTTGATTAATTATATCTTACACCATTCTTGACTTTCTACAGTGACTTAGTTTTAATTTCGAGGACAAAATTTTTATAAGTTGGGTCGAATGTAAGATCCCTAATCCTGAAAATCCTATTTTTATTTATTTATTAAAAATATCTATTATTTGTACATCTAGAGAATTTTATGGAACTATTATAAATTTTTTCTAAAAAATTTCATGTAGGAAACCCTTTGGACACTTGCCATAGAAAATAGAATTTCCTATTTGGTGCTAACCCAAAACCCGAACCCGCGTATACTACTTCCCTATGTAAAATCTACAACAGCAGCAACAGCCGCGTAAACTTTGCCTCTCTTCTCCGCGCGTAATTATAATAGTAGCAGTAGCAAACCTACACGTATAACTCATACGCGTAAACACTTCCTTTCACTGCACATAATACCAACTCCTGCGTAAGATTCCTTCACCACGTGTAAAACCACACCCTTTAGAAAATATCAGCAGCAGAAGCAAAACTCAACTTTGCTTTGCTTTCATTTCCTACACGTGTAAGTCTCTCATTGCACCACTCCTTAACACTATTACTAAATAATCCTCAACCAAAACCAATGAAAAGAAAGAAAACAGCAGTGGCAGTAGTTTCAGTTTCTTAACCACTAAGTTTTCTCCACCGCCTCTTATTCTCTATATATATCCATGCAATACACCCCAAGCCCAAAAAACCTCACTTATTCAACTAAAAATACTGTTTGGACGTGCACTACCCAGAACTTTTGCTCGACAAGTATACCTTGCCACTGTACTATTATTTACATTTCAATTAAAGCATGATCATGTCTTATTTAGTTATTTGCATTGGACCTTGTTTATGAGACTACCCCAGTATTATGGAGCTTTATTTGGCTCATTTCAAATGTGACACAGTTGTTACACGGATTGTGAGTGTCATATAGATCCCGGACTGCCTGACAGGTCTGGCCTCCTGTACGTATGGCCCGTGCGATAGGAATAACTGCTGATAGAAACTTTGTATGCTAGTAGACCTGACAGTTATTTAGAGGTTTTATTATATCATGGATGTGGCATGCTTAGAGCATGGGATGGGGAGAACAACAAGTAAGACATTTGGGCTCCGTTGTACTTTCCTTATATGTAACCCGTACGCTCCACCGGAGATACGCAAGATAATCCCCATACTACCTGGCGGCCTCTGTCGTTCAAAAGACGACATGCTTTGTAGGCCTCTAATTCTCCGAGAAAATCATGTCAATCCCATTTATGGCCAGATAGCCCACGGGTTGGAAAGTTGTTCTCAAACTGCATTCACATAGACGGTTAGGTGACCCAGTGGATGTTTATATTTCAGTACTTATTGGCATGTTTATATGTATCTTGCTATATTCCTCTGAGGATCTGGTCCCTTTCCAGATATGGACGAGCAGGAGTATGGACCGGAACCTGACTCTACGTACCTGACTGAGGAGATCCTACCCTCAGAGTATCTGTGATTTATCGACGGTGTTTAGATATGTTGCTACTTCAGTATAGTCATTTTGTAGTGGATTTGTTTCCACCTGACTATCAGACTTGATACTCACTTTTGGATATCTAGTTATTATTCAGCGTTTATTTCTACTGATTATTTGTGCTGTGGATGAGACATAGACAGTATATTACCACTGATGGATTTGCATATTCATATACAGCGCACGTATGTATATATTTTCCATATTTTGGAGTTCGCATACATACGGCTGGGCATGTTACGTATTCCTATTCCTACGTATTTTGGGACTGGGGCGTGACAGGATCCTTCAACAAATGGGTTAAGAAGAGGACCTACCATGTGGGTGACCTCGTCCTGAGAGTAAGAAGATCGATGGTTATGACCCATAAGACGGCCGACAAGTTCCAACCCAAATGGGAAACTCATTCGTCGTAGAATATGTATTCTCCAACGATGCTTACCGATTGGCAAAACCTAATAGCGACTTGCACATGATACCCATCAATGACAAGTTCTTGAAAAAGTACTATATTTCAGGCTAGGCATGTACTTCTTTCTATCCCTATCAGGACAACAAAAATGTACAGGGTTCTCACTTTTTGTTATTCATCCCCAGCGAGTGCTTATGTACGATATTACCCTTCCTCAATAAGCCATTATCGATATTCAGGACTCCTAGATATGCAACGGATAATGGATCCTCAAAAGCTCCCCAGCGGAGTAGTCCTCAGGTTCATCTGCACACTCCTGCAAGGACCACCCAAAAGAAAACCCAGTCTCGTTTGACGCTAGTTCACGTCCATATTACCTCTGAGCTATCGTCCTAACGATCTCCCCAACGGAGTAACCCTCAAGTCTATCTACATTCCTGGATAGACCATACTCAGCAAACCACTCCTCGATAGGTTTCTCGAACATTGGTTAACGTCCATATTACCTCTGAACTACTGCCCTAATATTTCTTCCCAACTGAGTTTGCCATGTCCATATTACCTCTGAGCAAACCTTCCGGGTTCGGCTATCAATTATCACGTCCATATTTACCTCTGATATCGGTTGTCATCTCAACTTATCATCTGTACTTAACTCTAAGTACGCAAGCGGTGTTAAGTCCACAAAATCTACGACGTCCATATCACCTCTGGCATGTCTTGTCTCGAACCTATTACTTGCACTCAGGTGCACAAGAAGTAATGGGTCCATAAAATCTATCACGTCCATATTACCTCTGATAGGATTTTATTTTGAACTTATTACTTGCACTCTGGTACGGAAGAAGTAATAGGTCTACTAGAGATCCCCCAGTAGGATATCCTCGATAAAAAAAAATTGGCCCATCCGGTCTCAGTCAACTTGATTTTGATAGTTAAAAAACCATGCATTGATATGTCACGATCTAAAGCCTCAACACTGCTTTTACATGTCGTCTGTATTACATTTATTCAAATATAATCTTTCATTTATTTGAGTCTAGGACTGATGTAAGCTGAGTCGCACTGGCAAATCTCAAGTACTTATATCCAGATACCTAGTCCACTCAAATGAACCAAAGAACCTATCCACCAAATCAGGCCACATTCATTTACAAAGTCTACCATAGTAAGATATCGAACTCGGACCAAACTCATACCAAACAAAGACCGAACTCGGTTACCCTTTGTATGAAATCAACCAGTTCAATAGCTCCTGATTTTTTGGCCCAATGGTTGAAAATTTGAATTAAATCCTTTTCAAATTCTGGCCGAATTATGTTTGCCTACACCCTATAAATAGGATTAAAATTCTTTATTCTTACTCACTCAACCATTCTTAAGTCTTCTATCCTATTGTGAGCTAACTCCTAAATTCTTAACTTTTCTATCTCAAAGAGCAAGTCCCTAGCCTTCCTAATGCCAAGTGCGATCTCAGTCTAGAAGTCTTCTGAGTTGTAAGAGCTTTGTTCCATCAATTACTCTCTCTCTCTCTCTCTCTCTCTCTCTCTCTCTCTCTAAGCTGTGAAATTGCGAGACTTCGGATCAAACCTCATGGTTTAAAGAAGTGGCAAGCCTTCGGATCAAAGCTTGTGATTCACTATTGGCGATTATAGTGGATAAAACTCCGAGCTTGAGTTCTCGGGACTGGACTAGTCCTGTCAGAGGAAAACTAGTATACATCTTGGTGTTTGAGTTTGCTTTCTCTCTCTACTTTACTGATTTACTTTACTATCTTTATATATATTGTTAGTTAGCAACTGCCTTCATTCTGATAGTCTAAAATTGGGTAGATTATTTTGCTACTCTCTATTCACCCCCCTCTAAAGTTGCCTCACGGTCCTTCAATTGGTATCAAAGCTAGTTCTCTTGATATTTGGTTTAACATCCTAAGAGACTTATGGCAACTGTTAGATCTATCCACACCAACAACGGTAAAGGCCAGTCCACAAATAGGCCACCCTTATTTGATGGTACTAACTACATGTACTGGAAGACACGTATGAGCTTCTACCTAAAGTCATTTTATTTTAACCTTTGGATTGTAGTAGTAGAAGGATACAAAAAGCCACCTAGAATAGTCATAGATGGTAACCTTGTAGAGAAGCCTCATGATAAGTACACAGACACCAAAAAAAAAAGCTAGTCTTGATGCTAAAGTTATTAACGCTCTATTTTATGCTGTAGACATAATTGAATTTAACAAGGTCTCTACTTGTGGAACTTCGCACGAAGTATGGGAACTTCTTGAGGTCACTCATGAAGGAACCTCCCAAGTGAAGGAATCAAAAATAATTCGTCTAACACAAGAGTATGAAGCATTCAAGATGAAGCAAAATGAGACGATTACTCAAATGATCACGAGATTCCTCGACATCATCAATCCTCTATTATCACTCGGCAAGGAATACAACAATCATGAAAAGATTCACAAGGTACTAAAGGGACTCACCAAGAATTGGAATCCCAAGGCTACTGCAATCATAGAAGAGAATAATCATACCACGATTACCCTCGAGATGCTCATGGGCAAGATGATGACTCACGAGCTGGATCTCAAGGAATTTGAAGAACCCACTCCCAAGGATAAGACGATCCCTTTGAAGGCACATCATAAAAAGGTCACCAACTATAACTCCGACGACAATAAGTCTCAAGATGAGAAAGTTGTCCTGACCACCAGAAACTTTAGGAAATTTCTAAAACTTGAGAAATCAAAGAAGAAAGAGCCTACTGACAATAGTGATGAAAAGCCTATATGCTACAACTATAAGAAGACATGGTATATAAAGAAAAATTGTCCAACCCTAAGGAAAAAAAAATTGCCACAACTACTCATCCAGAAGAACATTACCACAGAAATATGCATACACTAGTATTTGGCACAAAAGTGAAGCTAGTGAATCCGAAGAAGAGAATCCTCGAGAAGCATCAAAACTATGTTTCATGGCATTAGCTGATCAGGTAACGGATAACAACTTTTATGATAATTTTACTTTTGATGAACTAGATAATGCTTTTAGTGATCTGCTTGATAATTTTAAGAAACTTAGAAATAAGTTCAAGTATGCTAAGAAAGATGTTCAAGAATGTCAAACTGAAATGAGAGACTAACATCTCTACTAAGTGAAGTAAATGATACCTCAAACGATTCAGATGAGATTTCTAGACTTAAGCTTAACCTCCACGAGGCACTTGCCAGTCTTGACAAGAGCTCTCAGGAGAACACTAAACTTAAGGAAGAACTTGAATCTGAAAAGAAAAAGTATTTCATTGCTGCACGTAGAATAAATGCTCTCACTGCTAAATATGATTAAGTATATGCTACCTCTAAAAGTTAGAGATTAGATTGGATAAACAGGTCGAACAAACCTCCTTCCGACCTAAGATGAGACACATAGCAAGACAAAAGAACACTCACAACTATGCTCCTACCTACATGCATAACAGTTTATGCAATCATCATGCACATAGAACCAAACACAATCATGTATTTTATTATAGAAGACCATAAAAAAATGTTCCACACAATCATTCATTCTATTATAGAAGACCACAAAGAACTGCTTTACACAATCATATCTATCATGCTGCACCAAGCATCAATCACACAGTTATATGTCACTACTGTGGTAATAAAGGACATATATCTAGATTCTGTAGAACAAGAAAATTAGTAGATATGAATGTTATGCATGGGTACCAAAAACTAACACAGCAGGACCCTCAAAGAAATGGGTACCAAGGGTTACATCTACAACTTATTTTGTAGGTGGACCAACCTTCTCATACTAGAAGCAAGTGGATTCTCGATATTGGTTGCTCATAACATATGACTGGTGATGCTAACCTATTTGCAACACTATCGATGAAGAAAAAAAGTTATGTCTCCTTCGGCAATAACCTCAGAGGATACATTATTGGTAATGGTAATATAGGTGTTCCTCCCTATCCTGTCATAAAAGACATTTTTTTAGTAACAAAATTAAAATATAACCTACTCAGCATCAGTCATTTAGCTGACCATGGTTATGGTATTAACTTCGTTAAAAATAAATGTTCTATTTATGAAAGATCCACTGGTAAGGTTATCTTTGAAGGGATCAGGGAAGACAATATATATTTTTTCTATCTTGCAAAAGATACTGACAATGCAGGCAAATGTCTATACGCTAACAAAGATGACAGCATGCTATGGAATATGCGTCTAGGACACGCAAACATTGACACTATAGTAAGACTATCTATAAAAAAACTCGTAAGAGGCTTATCAGAGATTACTTTCAAGAAAGATATAGTATGTGCTGACTGTGAAAAGAATAAAGCTACCAAATCTTTCTTTAAATCAATCAACTCTGTAAGTACCTTTAGACCTCTACAACTCTTGCATATGGACTTGTTTGTACCCAGTAGAGTCGCCAGTTTTGGCGGTAAGCTTTATGCATATGTTATTGTTGATGATATCATATTTGGATCTACTAATGAGATGTTATGTAACGAGTTTGCTAAGTATATGCATAGTGAATTTGAGATGAGAATGATGGGAGAACTGACTTTCTTTCTAGTATTGCAAATCAAACAAGATTCACAAGGAACTTTTATCCATCAGGCTAAGTACACGAAGGATTTGTCCAAAAAGTTTGACATGGACAACGCAAAGCCTATCGGAACTCCAATGACAACATCCACCAAGCTTTACCTTGTTTAGCAGTAAACTAACAGACATACATAAGTATTGAGGTATGATTGGTAGTTTGTTATATCTAACTTCTAGTCTCCCAGACATTATGTTTGTTGTATGCCTTTGTGCTAGATATCAGGCTAATCCTAAGGAATCGCATTTGTGTGCAGTTAAGCGTATCTTTAGATACCTTAAAAGAACTTTGTCGGCAGGCTTATGGTACCCCAAAACTACGTCCTTTGACCTTACTGGTTACTCGGATGCTGATTTGCTGGATGCAAAGTCGATCGAAAAAGCACAAGCGGCACGTGCCATTTCCTAGAAAAACCTCTAGTCTCCTGGTTTAGCAAGAAACAAAATTATGTTGTATTATCAACAACTGAGGCAGAGTATATCGCCGCAGGACGTTGTTGTACTCAAAATTTGTGGATGAAGCAAACCCTAGAAGACTTTAATCTGCACTATACGAACAATCCTATTTTCTGTGATAACACTAGCACCATTAATCTCACCAAAAATCCAGTATGCCATTCACGCACTAAGCACATAAAAATCCGATTTTCTAAGGGATCATCAATTACACGAAGATATTTTTTTAGAGTATGTGGACATGGAACATCAATTAGAATACATCTTTACTAAACCTTTAGCTGAAGATCGATTCAACTTTATTCGTCAAAAATTAGGTCTTTTGGATTCTGTTAAAATATAAGAATCATAAGATGTTTTACAAAAAAATTGTCACACTTTCAAAAAGTTTTAAATTTTTTGGATACAAGCCGAAAGGGCCCTTCTGTCAAAAAGGTGTAAATAACCTTAAGCGACACGGTATTTAAGTGTCTTCAGACCGCCTCTAACTGGAATCCGGCCCCTACAACTACTCCGAGATGATTTAAACTCTTAAAAACTTATAATTTAAGTCCATCACTTATCATTCTGTATTTATATCAAGTCAAGAAAGACATAATATTGATTAAAGTTACATTGAGATTCTGGAAATAAATGTCAACAGAATTCGGACCAAACTCGGTCCGAGCTCGGAGCGAACTCAGTTAGTTTAATTCCAGAATATGCTATATCATTTAATCTTCTTCCTAATTTAGGTTTCTGCTACTCTATATATAGATTATTTCGTTGCTCATTCATTCAGACCAACGAAAATTATTCGTTCTCCACAAATAAAACCTTAGATTTTCTTCATACATCCTCTTCTAATGGCCCCTAAAAGGAAACAATATTCCTTTTTTGACTCTCTTTTCTGTCCCATTATGCCAAACTTAGGAGAATTCAACGGTTTTACCTTTCGAAGCCTCAAAATTTTAAATGATTGGTTTAATGACTTCTCCAAGAGACACATCTGTTTTGGCCATCCTATTGATTTTTTTTCCAACACATAGACCATCTACCTACTCTTCAAAAACTTTAACTTGAAGAATTTGTTACAACCCGTACCAAAATTTATACCAATGTTATTCAAATGTTCTATTGTAACTTAACATATGAACATGATATTATTTCATCTAGAGTTCGTGGCATTCCAATTGAATTCGATGCGAATGACTTAGGTAAAATCCTACGCATTTTCGCTGATGGACAAACCTTAGTCAACATCACGCAAGTTTAATTCGACAATGGCTTAAACCTAGATTCTTTCAAAAATATTCTTTGTCACCCTCTTGAATGTCCACTGATAAATTTTATGCTAGATATTTGAATGGTCACTTCTTTGAAATGAATCGTATTATCTTTTCAACTTTTATACCTAAGAAGACTTACTTTGATGAGGTCTCTTATCTAGAAATGTTAGCTTTATATCACTTGCAATTTGGCATTAACTTCAATATTCCCCAGACCATCTTATCTCAAATGGTTGAATGCCTAAAGAAATGGCATCCACTACTATACGCCATGTACTTGCCAACATTTTCAGCTACTTCGATATTCCTTTGGTTACGTGTCCAAATCTTGAGGAACCTGTATACCTCAATAGAATTCGGAGATTTGAGCCAACTATGCTTCTACCTTATAACTCATCATCAAACTCCAACACTCATCATGTTGATTCCATCCCTCCTGTTGATGAACAACCACAAACCTTAGAGTCTATTTTTAATCTGTTGCGTGATCGCTTCCACCAAGAAGATATACGCAATCGTGCTACTGATCATCGCCAAACTCTTCAGACTCATGCTTTTGGCAACACTTTGATAGACATCAATACACCCTATCGAAGCACCCAGCCGGACCTTTTTTGATTCTCCGAAATCCGAATCAACAAGAATTTTGTATTGGTCATCCTTATGTTCAGTGACATTTGGATCCAGCTGATGCCTTCTTTGATCCAAACAGAATAGTTGAACCAGATGATTAAGATGATGAACATGATAACTAGTTACTCGATGGATTTAAATGTTTAAATTTTTTAATTTTAGATACTCTACTATGATGTTTCCACTATACATCCACTTTTCTATATTTTCTTTCAAATAAATAAAATTTTAAATGCAATTTTCTTTTGTCATTATATATTATTCTATATACATTTTACTCTTATTTTTCTTGTCATCTCACCGATTTTGGGGGAGCATGCCATTTCGATCAAATAAAAATGGAAGAGAAAGACATACATGATACTAGCATACAAGATGATACTTGACAGACGTTGTCTTCAGTATATCAACTGCTCCACAGTTACGGGACAGCCTTCCATATCAAAGACTTACAGTATCATTCATAGTTTTTCAATTATGAAAATAGGAAAGATTGTTGGCCCATCCGGTCTCAGTCAACTTGATTTTGATAGTTAACTAAATCATGCATTGATATGTCATGATCTAAAGCCTCAATACTGCTTTTATATATCGTATGTAATACGTCTATTCAAATATAATCTTTTATTTATTTGAGCCTAGGACTGATGTAAGCTGAGTCGCACTAGCAAATCCCAAGTAACTATACCCATATACCCAGTCCACTCAAATGAACCAAAGAACCTATCCACCAAATTAGGCTATATTCATTTACAAAGTCTACCATAATAAGAGACCGATCTCGGGCCGAACTCATGCCGAACTCGGTTACCCTTTTGGTATGAAATCAACCAATTCAATAGCTCATGATTTCTTGGTCCAACGGTTAAAAATTTGAATTAAACCCCATCTGTATTATGGCCGAATTCTGTTTGCCTACACCCTATAAATAGGATTGAAATTCTTCACTCTTACTCACTCAACTATTCTTAAGTCTTCTATCATATTGTGAGCAAACCCCTAAAGTCTTAACTTTCCCATCTCAAAGAGCAACTTCCTAGCCTTTCTAGTGCCTAGTGCGATATCGGTCTAGAAGTCTTCTGAGTTGTATAGAGCTTTGTTCCATCAGTTACTCTCTCTCTCTCTCTCTCTCTCTCTCTCTCTCTCTCTCTCTCTCTCTCTCTCTCTAAGCTGTGAAGTTATGAGACTTCAGATCAAACCTCGTAGTGTAAATAAGTGGCAAGCCTTCGGATCAAAGCTTGTGATTCACTATTGGTGATTATAGTGGATAAAACTCCAAGCTTGAGTTCTCAGGATTGGACTAGTCCTCTCAGAGGAAAACCAGTATATATCTTAGTTTTTGCGTTTGCTTTCTCTCTCTACTTTACTGCTTTACTTTACTGTCTTTATATACACTGTTAGTTAGCAACTACCTTCATTCTAATAATCTAAAATTGGGTATATTATTTCGATGCAATCTATTCACCCCCCTCTAGAGTTGCCTCATGGTCCTTCAGAAAATAGTTCACGTCCATATTACCTCTGAACTATGAGCTGCCCATGTTCCCCATCCAAAGAAAATAGCCACGTCCATATTACCTCTGGCTAGTTTTCTTTTTCTTTCACAAAAACACCATGATCGTACCTAACCTCTCAGTATGACTATCGATTAGCTCACGTCCGCGTTATCTCTGAGCTATCATCCTCACATCCTCCCAAGTAGGGTTTGTCATATCCTTCTTACCTCGGAGCAAAACCTCCCGACTTGACTATCGATTATCATGTTCATATTATCTCAGATATCGGTCATCATCTAAAATTAGCACCCGTACTTAACTCTAAGTACGCCAGCAGTGTTAAGTCCATAAAACCTATCACGTCCATATTACCTCTGATAGGGTTTCGTCTTGAATCTAGTACATGCAACCAAGTGCGTAAAAGGTAAGAAGTCTACTGAAGATCCCCCAGTAGGATATCCTTAACAAACTACGGTATTGTACTATGTCCATATTACCTCTAGTACAATATCCAAAGTCCATAACATGTAAAAAGATAAATACAAAGAGAAAATTCTTGAAAAGGAGAGACTTTATTCATTAATATTAAAGATCATGATTACATATGATAAAAATCTATTTTTTATTAGTATTCAAGGTCATGAGTACATATGATAGAAATCCTTTTTTAAGGGTTTCCATGAAGTCTCGCTGACACGAACATTTTCCATTAGAAGCGCCCCTTTATGTTGTTGTGGCTACCAACACAAGTAGAGCCAGCAGAAGAGCTCAATGCTTTCTGGATCATCCCTCCACAGTGCAAACCTCAGTAAATGAAAAAGAATCCATACTTATGGATAGCAAGGGAGAAGCAAGAACAGGCGCTCTATAACCATGCAGGAAGACCATAGACATGAATGGCAATTAATCAAAATCCTTTTATCGATGCAGCAGGCCCCCGGCCGGTAGTGTCACTATTTAGGAAAAAGGGTATTTTAGTAATTTTTTATTTAAATAAATATTGTGCATGGTAAATAATTTTTGTTGTATTATTTAATTATTGTTGGATGTTATTTAATTATTTTGGACTTATTTTAGTAGACCCAACTAGTGTAGTTTGGACCCATGGACCAACATGAATTAAATAATTAGATTTGGCCCATTTAGAAAGCCCATAGTTAAGGAGATGGATTAAATTAATTAAGTGATTAGACTAGAAGCTTCCTTCCTTAATTATTTCTTCATGAGAGGCCCCAAGAGGTACATTGGACATTTTACAATTGCTTGGGAGAGGAGCAAGGCCGGCCTATTAAAAGAGGGGAGAAATTTCTCTCTCCTCTCATTCTCATTCCAAATCTAGATCTAGAATTTCCCACTCCCAAATTCCCTCCATTCCCATTCCAATTCCCTACCAAATTCATTCCAAATTCTTCCCAATTCACCATTAGAGAAGAAGAAAGCAAGGATCTAGAAGAAGGAAGCAAGGATCTACAAAGAGGAGCAAGGATCTACAATTTGGAAGCAAGTTATTCTCAATTGGAGGTTTCATTGGGAATCCATCTCCCAATAGGTATAATTCAGATTTTTCCATTTAAATAGCTTCTAAATCTGAGATTTAATCATATAAAATTAACCTATATGTATGTACTACCCATAGGACTTTGTTTTGTGTTCATAAGAGACCATGGAGAAAGTTATGGTACTTTTTGTGTTAATTTTGTTGGAATTCCGAATTTACATTTTGTTGTGTGTATCAATTGATCCTATAGATCAATTGGACATGAGCTTATGTGTTTGGGGCTAATGTCGTGTCCATAATTTGGTACATGTGGTTCGTATCCCAACTATTTGGTGATACGTGTCATTTTGGGGGTTTTTCCTCCGACACGGGACTTTGAACATGTCGTATTTTGACACGGACACATAGATCTACTTTTGACACTTTGATTTATTCATAAATATTATTTGTGATTTGTTTGTATCCTTCGGGGTACAATTGGTTGTGTGTTGGACTCGTGTCACATGCGCATCCTAGATCTAGTGGGATACGGTGTGATACTCTCCAATTGTGTGGATTTTTGAATAGATCTAATTATGTATGGTTTAAATTCTTCAATTATAATTAGTAAATATATATAGATATTATATATTTATTTTGTGTATTTATTATAGTAATTATTGTAGCATAGATCTATATATTTTTGTGTGTGCTAATATGATGTACAAATATAATATGTAGCTTTCTTGCATGTAATTATATATGTACTTATGTTAATAGTATAAATTATACATAAATATTTTATAAAATATATTTATGTGTTTAATTGTGTAATTATATTATTTATAATTATTATGTAATTATTTGTATATTAATGTATATATTTTAGGTGTGCTTCTAGCCATGTAAAATATGAACATTAATATGTGCATGTGTTGTAACTATTAGTATTTAATTATAAGTTTATATGTGCATATATATATAAGTATATAATTATTTATTTATATATATGTATTGTGATTATTATTGCATATATATATATATATATATATATATATATATATATATATATATATATATATATATATATATATATATATATATATATATATATATATATATATATTTATTTTTATTTGTTTTGGTGACAGTGGTTTCTATGACAGTGAAACTGTCATTATTTGGTCTGAACAGCAGCCGCTGCACAGTGGTCAGCATTAATGACAGATCTGTCATTAATGCTGCGGCAGTTTTGAGCGGCAACCTTTCAACGACGTTTTTTTGTGACAGTTTGAAACTGTCAGCAAACTGTGACAGCAGCGGTTTTGTATATGGAGTTTCTGCGACGAATTTTCAGTGACAGTCAAGACTGTCACTATTAAACCTGTTTTTATTTTATCTTGTTTTGTTCACTGTTTTCAGTGACGCTTTGACAGTTTTAAATTATATTTTATATATTATTATTGTATATATATATATGTGTATATATATGTGTTTTGTATAATATTTGTAATAATATATTATGTTATTTGTATATATATTGGTTTGTATATATATTATTTTAGGGTATATATTATTTATATTAGTAGTATACTTTGTGTGAGTATGATTTGGGATCTAATTTTTATTCCTAAATTATTGTATTTTATTTCTATATTATTTATATAGATTTCTTGTGAGGTTGACCTTGGTTTGACTTTAGTTGACTTTAGAGTTGACCATAGTTGACTTTTGACTTAGAATTTATTTATTGACCTAGGAGTTGACTAGTTTGACTTGTTCTCTTTCCGGGACCTTGTTTTAATGTGGTATTCTATATCTAGGTCTTCGAGGCACCGAGTCAGACATCTGTGAGACTGTTCTTTGGATTTCAGGCGAGTACATTCTCTGATAGTTTCTCATTTATGATATCCTCTATGTTCGTTGTATCTAGTGTAGATTTACATGTTTCTCTCGATACTATGGTTACACGGATTGGTATATCCAGATCTCGTCATGAGATATTATTCCTTGGTATATGGTGTATATGGTGCAAGTATTGTTTTATTGGTTATCTTGTACATGTACAGACACCGATTCTCGGGGAGACTAGCTATCTTCTTGGGGAATCTAGTGCCATAGCATACCATGGTTGGATCTATTATACCAGTTGGGGGTGGGGAGTATTAGTATAGATATGTGATCAAATCCCTATTGAATAAAGTATTGGTAAGCGAATAGTGTTGATCATGCACCGCACGAATGATTAGCCAGGCCGCATTGTATCTTGCCCAAGCCGATCACATGTTAAGCTAGTACTCACACACTTAGTCATTAGTATTATTGTTTCATTGGCATATTGTTCATTATTGTATTTCTTTCCAGTATTTCCTTATTGTCTATATATCTCTTGTATCTATTTTGTGCATCTTGTTTATCCACAGCTATTTACTGTTACATAGTTTTTATCATGGATTAGAACTGCTGTTAGAGATGTACTCTGCTCCTTTTCTGACTGGATATATTTTTTCAGATGACACTGAGGAGTACCCTACCTATTATGGACCCCAGGATGTTGTGGGTTTAGATTCGGAGACCCTGGCTCAAGAGGGACTTATCCCAACTGAGACAGTTGACCCTGGAGTGTAGCTTGTAGTATGATAGTATTCTTTTGTACTGGATTTGTCTCCAGCTTATTTTTGTTACTCTTCAGACTCATTGATGTATTATTTTAAACTCATGAGTTGATGACTATTCTATTCTTATCTGATCCGTGTTCATTCTATCTTAGTTCTGTGATTGAGTACACTATATTTTGGTGGTTCATTATATTAGATAGACTTTCTAGACAGCGTTCTACCGCCGATTCTGCGGCGTAGGCTGGGCGTTGTTTCCGACTAGTACCCTTACCCCGGGTGCGGGTCGTGACAGGTAGCAAGCCGCATAAAGGGGAGAAATGCAGCTAGCATGTTGCATAAACAGGAAAAAATATGCACATGACGCAGGATGTCCATCCTCATCTCCTGGATCAGTTCTTGGTGAACCGTCCTCATCTCCTGGATCAGTTCTTGACGAGGAACCACCGCATAAGGTTGGCATTCTCTTCGAATAACGGGTTCTATGATATCCTTTCATGCTCCATCTTGGGTACCACGAAAAATGGTAAAACTTACATAAAGAGAACACACATCAGTCTCAAACAAAGATTATAAAAATGTACAATGGCCACATGCCACTTCCAAGTCGCAGCCAAGCGCAGGAGGGGACATCTCGAGAAAGTTCGCACACATAAGCGAGAGATTCTCAGCCATGTGACAAAACTACAGAAGAACCGATTCCTCATCTATACGGCCAAGCGACAGATAGGCTCTGCACGCATGTTGCGGATGACTGCACAGCCATACGTTAGAACTCCGTAGGGGTGGGGCCAGTACGTGTTCTAGATGGTTTTTCATCCATGATGCAAGGTCATGTACTTGTATCTCTGTGTCCCTGCCATCATACACCCTCTTACCTCCAAAGAGAATGCCAACATCAGAGGGCCACGGATCGATGCCGATCCTGAAAAACTCCTCGACAAGATGAACAGTAGCCCTCGGCATCTTCTTTCACAAAAAAGAGGGGGAAGTCGAGAGACAAGAATTATCTCTCCTCCTCCCTAGCCCACCTATTTATAGGCTCCTATGGTGCATAAAAAGATCCAGACGATGAACCAGGCAGTTATGAAGATAAACCTTATGCCTCGATTTGTGTGATCTATATTTATCTCCTCGAAAATAGCCGTTGACTTAGAATTCCCAAGAAGATCCACTCAGAATATCGAGCCTAATCTTCACATTTAAGGATCTGACAGCCTAGCGGAAGCGCCTATGCGACAACGTGCCTATATGGCATGTTACTCAGATACGATCTAAGGTCATCTCCTCCATGTTTCTTGTTCAAAGTATTCCAAAACTAATCAGTTTAAAAATTTTGAAGTGGGTCTTGTAGAAACATAGAAAATCTAGATCCATGCGTCCAACAAACATGCGCCCAAAGTCGACTCAGAAGAAATTGGGCCGCACCATGACCATACGGCCAAAAAAAGCAGCATTCATGCGCCCCAAATATTGGTCGCATAAAGGCATGACACCAAGATTATATCTGATAGAGAATCCTGACAAAAAAAAATTTTTGAACGCCTCGAAAGAGGTGAGCACACTAAGCGATAAGAAGCCCTCGTCAGACTAATAATGACTTCTGACAAGCATGCAACTCCACGTGTACGAGGTCCCATGCGTCCCAAACTCCATGCCCTTCATGCGACTCTGGCCCTATGCGTTTCAGAATCCATGTGTTCCATGGGTCTCTGGCCCCATGCATTCCAGACTCTATGCGTTCCATGCGTCTCTAGCCCCATGCGTTCCAGACTCCACGCATCCTATGTGTCTATGGCCCCATGTGTTCTAGACGCCATACGTCTCAGACTCCCTGCATCCAACGTGGCAAGGTTCCCTGAGATAAAATCTTTCTGATGCGACTGAAGTAATTCTCTCCAACTAGATGCGGGCCACGTGTCATGCTGACCAAGTCACGCAAACAGGAGACAAGAACCGCTAAGATCTCCAGCAACAGAAAATTCTAATAAAACGTCCACGTTGCAGCTTGTCCAGGACTCAGCCCATACTATGCGCCTACAGTTGCAACCGTATTATGTTGAAGGAGTCCTCTGCGACCACCAAACAGAAGCACATGCGGCACTTATAGTCCATCAACATGATAGCTATAAATAAAGGCAACTTGGATATCCCAAGGGCCCACCTTTTTTGGGCTTCAAAGAGACCATACCCCTCCTGGCGAGCTACGTACGTGCATACAAGCTCAGGAGAGAGAAGAGAGAAGAGAGCATCCTCCATTCACTCTTCGGACCGCCAACGGAGTAAAAGAGTCGCTGCAGTACTCGATCTCCATCGTCACACTACCTAGATAAAAAATATTGTACTTAGATTGTCTGTCTACGATTTCTTTATACTTTTTTGTTGTTATTAAATGAAGGTTTTCCAAACCTATTGTAATGGCGAACAAATAGTATTGACATCCTGCTTGTTTAAATAGAGATTGCTTGCATGTTTCCTTATCATTCCTGTAAAAATAGAACCGTGCCATGCTTGCTTAATTAGAGATCGTTTATATGTTTGCTTGTCATTGATGCAAAAGATAGAAATGAATGAATAACTCATAATATGCTAAAGATGATTGATATGAATGGGAAAAGACTAATAGTGCACCCTGAGGTACGGTCCTTGTGATCTAGTGGGGTGTGCTATTAGTTATGTGAAGAGAAGATTGAACATATCGCTCGATTGATAAGAAGAAGAGATAGAATTTTGCTTAATCATTGTTTGTTTGCATTATAGAATTATCTGATAGATGTTTCATGTCATGCATTAGTCTCAGATAACTTGTGCACAAGGTTTAGTCTCTCGTACGGTTCCTGGGGCACTGGAAATCGGTCGGTCCGAAAGATATTTTTGAGAGCACCCTGAGGTACGGTCCTTGTGATCTAGTGAGTTATTGTGTCTATTAGTGAAGAGCGGAACCATGATATCACAGCTGCTATTATTCGTGTGTATTGGTGCAGAGCTGAACCTTCAGTCACAGCTGCTGACATACTTGCGTACTAGTGCAGAGCTGAAGCTTGAGTCACCGCAGTTAATCATAGGGCAACCCATGGACCATCATGTAGTTAGGGCACATGCTAGGTTAGACTTCTTGCATACCTAACGTTTGATGCAGAGACGAACAGAAATTAGAACCTTTATAATTATGCAAATTATTGCTAACTTGTGTGTCTGTTGCAGGAATAACCTTTCGGCTGTGGGTAAGGATCACCAAATAAGTTATCCTTTGTATTTCTTATGTTCCTTATCATAATTGCTAATAAGATGTATCTGTTTTACTTGAATGTGATGTTGTCTATTGAACTGAATTGAATAAGTCCACTAGATGTACCTTGTCTTGAACTGATATGAACATTCTACTAGAGATAGCTTGTGTTCCTAAAGAGTTAGTAAATATGGTGCACGATACATGCTGCGCACTTCACGATAGAACAATGTCCCTACTATATGCTTGAATGTATTAAATATGCAAACTATTTTTAAAGATATATTTTCGAAAGAAGTAATCTCACTCTAATCTTGTGCTGCATGAAATAAACTTAGGTAAAAAGTATCAAGATCAGTAGTAATATAATATTTTATCACATGGTCACTTAGTGTTGGTTTTAGAGAGTGTTGCTTCTGTTTGTTGCTTTTATACTTACCAGTACTTTTCCCAAAGTGCTTACCACCCATCAGTTCTATTCGCAGGTGCTGGATTGTTCGAAAAAGCGAAAACATATCCTCATCTTCAGGAGCCAAAAATCTGGAGTCGATGCCTTGAGTCATATCGAGATATTTTGAGATACTTGGTATAATGGGATGTAATGTATGGAACGATGTCATCGTAATCGAGAGAGAGCTTGAGCGAATTGTTATCTCGGCCAAGCGCCACTTGTAACACTTCTTGAATATCAATAATAAGATAATTTTCTTAGCCATTGTGTTCTTTACTTTTCTGCTATGTTGTGCCGCTGCTTCTATCCTTGAATAGCTTATGTTGTTATTGTTCAAGCGTTGGCCTTGTGCAAGCGCAACTTAGGCTTGTACGATATCACGCCCATGTGAGGACGATCGGTTTCGCAAGGCGCTAAGCGAGGACGATCGGTCCCGTTGCGGGATCAGGGCATGACACACGCCACCCCCATCGCCCGCCCGCCCCGCCACACGTTTGCCCGCCCTACCCGCAGCCGGAAAGAGAGGGGGGAGAAGGGAGGTGCAATTTGGTCCCAAAATTTTTCGGGATATCTGTAAAACCCCTAAAATATGAAACCGGTTTTATTACTTATTTATATTAGTTATTATTTAAATAGGGAGAATAGATTTTAATAAAAATAGAATTCCCTTGGGATCAGACCCAAAATCCAAACCCGCAACCCGTTAACCAACCCCCGTGTAAAGTAAAAAATATCAGCAGTAGCTCATCAATCGCGTATACTCCTACCCGCGTAAAACCCAGCATCAGCAGTAGTAAAACAAACTCCGTGCGTAAAGTTTAAAAACACGCGTAAAGCAACTCCGTGCGTAAAACCATTCCACCACATAATTCCTTCACCGCACGTAAAACAATCCCCGTATGACTCATTCCCCACCGCCTCTCTACTTGTTATTCCTAAACTAACCTCAACCGAAACCTAAACCAATGGCAAACCAACCAACACCTAAACCAATGGCAGATCAACCAAACTCTAAACCAATGAAAGGATGAAAACAGCAGCAGTAGTAATTCTTAATCCCTAAGTTTCCCCACGTCCTCCTTATCCCTATATATATTACAATACTTCCCAAACGCTAATCCACTACTTCCACTAAAAACATAGAACACTGTTGTAGACGCTTGCACCATTACTCGGCAAGTATACCTTGCCAAATTCTATTGTTTAAATTATAAATTGTTGCATATATATTTCTGTTACAAAATACATAAACTGTGTGCACCTGAGATTGCCTGGGTGAAATCAACAAATATGTTGATACATAGCATAACTGACTTAGACATTACTAGACTCACCAACAGATACGAGGTTATCCTGATATCCTCCTAGACTGACACTGTATACATATCACAGTTAATAATTCATGTTGGAATGCGGGTTCGCATACTCGATTAGCTACCGGTGCGTGAGACACACATCACGGTTTAGCACGTAATAAGTATATCTAGAAAATTATGACTCGGCATATAGCTACGTGGTATACTCGTTGTGTATTCGACTTGTATACCCGCATTGGGCGGGGAGGACAGCTAGTAGGCGTATGTGACACCCACCTCATTGACGTTATACCTTCGGATACCATGCTCCTCGGAGATGGACGATTGCAGAGTGCCCATATTTCTGGGGGCATATGTGGCATATATTAGCCAGTCATGACGATTGGTGAATTAAGTCAGCATATGTCTAGCCTACCCTTTCCCATACGTACTATGAGGTCTTCACATTGCATTCACTTAGATGGTCAGCTCACCCCTTTATTTACTCAGTATATATATATATATATATATATATATATATATATATGGCATGCTTTTATGTATCTTGTTATGTCCCACTGAGGACCTGGTTCCCTTCCAGATTTAGATGAGGCGTACTATCCCACTGTGTACGGACCTGGGCAGGAGACGAGGTACGCTTTCGAGGAGGAGTTAGAAGTGCTGTCATTCGAGTCCCTCTGATTTTTTGGGTAGACTTGCTACCTAGAGCTGGAGCCTCTTATCTAGATAGCCGATGCTCTAGCCCTGTTATTTCCAACACTCTTATTTTAGTTTTGTGTTGGGTTTGTTCCCACCAGACATATTTTGGGTTGTACTATGTCAATTCATACTCAACGCTTATATTCCAGCACTTACTGTATTCCTTGTTGTTTTGTGGATGAGATATAGATTGTGTGGGACTTGTTGTGACAGTATATTACCACTGGTGGATTTGAATATTCATGTGCAGCGTACGTATGTATATGGCTTCCATATATCGGAGTTCGTATACATACGGCTGGGCGTGTTACGTATACCTAGTCCTACGTATTTTGGGACTGGGGCGTGACATGTTTTTAGTGGTGGCCCATGCAGGTCAAGAATATATTGTCTTGGTTACATAATTGTACCATACAAGCCTGCGTATAGGAATAGAGCATAAGGATCACATCCGCACTTGACAAAAATCTCATTATCCCCTTCAACCTATCCTCTGTTTGGAATAAACAGAATATTACGCCAGAAACCCTTTACGCTGTGACCAGAGGCATCTATTTATATAGATCAACCAATTGACTATTGTTGGCGTAAAAGCCAAGAAATTATTCTGTTAGCGTAAAAGCCAAATTTTGTAGAAGACTGCCTACTTTACGCTACAGTTATGACAACTGCTGACCTCGTTTCCATAGTTTTCCTAAATCCTGCGTATGACCTGTTATGCAAAACCTTGTAGGAAACTACCCCAGCGTAAACTTGATAAACAGCGTAGAGTAACACAATTAGGCGTAAACCACAAGGTTGGTGATATAAGCGTATTTGTCATAATTTTAGCTTTCCTAGTCATGTCAAAGGAAAATCTCGTGCATTAAATGCAGAGATATATCTCGAGCCCTGCGCAAGAAACAGCTTTTTACGTAACATCCAGGTTTAGTCTTATCTTGAGTGTAAAAGCTCATTACAAATAGACAGTGTATTCAGTAGACTCAATCCTTCCTTGAGTAGTGTATCAAATATGTCCTTAAACGACAACCTGGATCTCTGTACAAAAAACATCATCACAGCCACCCTCTAGATTATCGTGCAGTACTTTTGTCAGATGTCAGGTTCACTGAATTATTTGACAAATTCATCCAAGGAATACAAAGAGTTTCTCGAACATACTTTACGCTGCAATAAAAATAACATATGTTAGATTTTACGCAGGTAACCCTTACGCACACAGATTTTTTTTACGCATAGACTTTTAGGCAGACTTTTACGCAGATAGCTCTAAAGCCAGGATTTACGTCAGATAATAAATCTCTACTTTATGCTAGACAGCTTAAAACTCTGTATTATGCAGACAATTTCAAAATCTCTATCTCTGCTTTACGCAAACAGTCTCAAATCCATACTTTACACAGACTATCTAGAATCTCAATTTTACGCGGACAACTCTGAAGTCTTACTTTACGCCAAAACTTCTTAAAATCTCTGTTTTACGCGGACGGCTTGGCAACCTGTTTTACGTAAATATTTTATTAAATGCTTGCATCCTATTTGTTTCTTTTCCCTCAGAAATATGGACGTACCCAGTGGACACACAGATGATAGGGTTGAAAAGGCAACACCTGATGTCAATAAAACCCCGACTACCCCGAGAGACCATTTCCCAGGACAGACACCGGTTTGTCTCCCATACCTCCACAATGGTCCTACTCAGGGAGCTGCACTAGCTCAGCAAGAAGGACAGACCTCCCAGGCACCAACACAACAGGCAAATACACCTTTGCCACCACCTCCACCCTTTCCAGCCCTGATACCACAACTAGAGGGACAACCACAAATGTTCCAATTCTTCCAAGCCATGATGCAGACACAATGGCATCAGACAGAGACCTTAAGGCAGAGCTTGATGACAGCTCTAGAGAGAACATCTAATCCAGCACCTGCACTTGTCCAACCAGCTGGTACTATCCGAGGTTTTCACCAGATGGGCCCGGGAACATTTTCGGGCAGCGAGACTCCGGAGGAGAGATCAGATTGGGTCTCCAACACGGAGATGCTGTTGGAAGGTTCACAGCTGCACCTAGACCTTTGGATGACCGCAGTGAGGGCCCAACTCAAAGGCAACGTCCATCACTGGTGGGACTCCATAGAGCGCAGCGTCGGCAAGAACCAGACGTGGGAGCAATTCTTAGTATACTTTAATGCAAAGTATTTCTCGGCTACAGTCAGGAATGCTCTATACTCCCAGTTCCTACACCTGGAACAAGGAACTATGATTGTAGATGCCTACGATGCAGAGTTTAGTCGACTTAGTCAATTTGGTGCCATCCTGATACCAAACGAGCTGGAGAAGGCCAGTAGGTTCCATCACGGCCTTACCCCTGAGCTACAAAGGTATACCACCACGCAGTCCAGGATCTCTTATGAGGAGGTTCTTTCAGAGGCAAGAATCCAGGAGGTCATTGACAGAGAAGCAAGGCGCTCTAATACGACCATACCAGCCAAAACTCAGCCCCGAGCAGGAGGGCCAATCCATCATCCAGGAATGCAGGCACAACAAAGGACAATGCCATATCAACACAAGGAGCTTCCGACTTCTCATCATTACGGCAAGAAGGGACACTTCGCCAGGGACTGCCGAAAAAAGCATGGACTGTGCATGATATGTGGAGCAAGTCAACACCTGGCCAGAGACTGCCACAACGGAGAGAGGCAGCACCCCAGACTAGACAATGACCAACAGCACCAGCCCAGAGGCTGCTACCCCCGACCGGAGGTCAGCATCCACCAGCCCCCGGAGGATTTCAGAAGGGACCACCCTTGGCCCCACAGGAGGTTCAGTTTGACCGAGCCAGGCAAAGGCATGGACAGTTCTTTACCTTAGCTGCAGTTACGGAGGAACCATAAGGGAAAACTATTACAGGTACCATTTTAGTTGCGTCAATACCTACAACTGCATTATTTGATTCCAGCGCTACGCTATCTTTTATATCTAGTAGTTTCGTAGCCATGCATAGAGTAGCTACTTTCTCCTTGCCTATGAGTTGGAAGATTCTTACCGGAGGAGGCATCGTACCATTTACCATCACTATTAGAACGTGCTCCGTAGTCGTGTGTAGTAGGAAGATGAGAGCACGATTTTTAGTACTCCCAATGTCAAACTTCGACGTTGTCTTAGGCATGGACTGGTTAAGCCAGTACAATTCTATACTAGACTGCCAAAAAGGTAGCGTCACTTTTAGACCACCAGATTACCCAGAGTTCGAGTACATGTAGGGCACCATCGAGCAAGGAGTATGCCAGACACCTAGAGCTTACATGGCTATGAGACAGCTCCACCAGCTATTGTTGCAGAATTCGAGGATGTATTTCCGGAGGAGTTGCCAGGCCTACTACCTAATAGAGAGGTAGAGTTCATTATCGAGTTAGTGCTCGGAACAGCACCAGTATCTTCAAATGTGTACCCGTTGGCAAAGAAGGAACTAGACGAGTTGAAGCTACAACTAGAAGAGTTGCATATCAAGGGATTTGTTCATCCCAGTGCATCACCCTGGGGAGCACCAGTGTTGTTTGTACCAAAGAAGGACGGGATATTTCGAATGTGCATTGATTACAGAGCCCTTAATGCTTTGATAATAAAAAACAAGTACCCTCCGCCGCGAATTGATGATCTGTTCGACCAACTGACAGGAGCAGTAGTGTTCTCAAAGATAGATTTGAGATCAAGCTATCATCAGGTAAAAGTACGGAGAGAAGACATTCCAAAAATAGTATTCAGGACTCGTTATGGTCACTACGAGTTCTTAGTAATGCCTTTTGAATTGACAAATGCACCTGCTGTATTTATGAACCAGATGAACAGAATATTCTATCAGTATCTGGACCAGTTCGTGTAAGCTTCTGATTTTTTTCAAAATATTAAAATTAGGATTTTTCACAATTTTTCTGGAATTTTCTGGGAATTTTCTGAAATTAAAATCAGGGTTTTGAGTTATTACCTAATTTTTAATTGATAATAAACAGCATTAAAATATTGTGAAAATAATATTTTTGGGTGTAAAATGGAAAACTGGACTTAGGGTAATTTTTCTGGAATTTATCGGGCCCCGGACCTATTTTTAAATGCCTAAAAACTATTTATTTAATTATTTATTTATTTATTAATTATTATTTATATTATTATTATTATTATTATTATTATTATTATTATTATTATTATTTCAGCCCAGTCCGGCCCGCGGCCCGTTGGGCCGGCCCGGCCCAATTCCCCGAACCCAGCCCCCTCCTTAGCGGATCGGGTCGGGTCCGCCCGAACCCGACCCGAACCCAAACCCGTGACCCAGCCCCCCCGCGTGACCCGCTCCGGCCCCCCGCGTCCACCGGCTCCCCGCGCTTCCGCCGGACCCGCCGCACGCCTCCGCGTAGCCCGCGGCCACGCGCCCCCGCCCCCGCGCTGGCCGCCGCCTCCCTCGGCCCACGCCACCGCCTCCCAGCCCTATAAATCCTTCCCCCCTTTCTTCCCCGGCCACCGTCGACCACCCCAGCTCCGCCTCGCCGCCGGACGAACTCGCCCCGCCGTCCTCCTTCCCTCCAGCCCTCGCCGCCGTCAGCCTCCCCTGCTCCTCCCTCCTCCCTTCGTCCCCGGCGCCGGCCACCGCAAAAAGCAGCAACAGCAGCAGCAGTCAGCGGCAGCGCCCGCCGCCCTCCGGCCGCCGTGCCCGCCCTCGCCGGCAGCCGCCAGCGCCCCGCCGTGCTGCGAGCAGCCCCATTCCCTCTCCGGCGTACCCCCGGCCGGCCACCCGCCGCAGGGCTGAGCCCAAACCCGAACCCTAACCCTAGTTCGATTTCTGTGTCCGACACGAGTCGGACACGAATCGATCCCGGTTTTTGGGTCCCCTTCAGGTACGTGTAACTTTCGCCTCGTAGCTCTGTTTCCAATTCCGCAAATTGCGTTGTGAAGCCTGTATGACCCTCTCGGTGTCCGGACAAACTGTTCGGGACACCGCGTCCTGTGGTGATCGCATACCGCGATCCAAAAACAGGAAAAAACCAGACCCTGTTTCACCCCGAAACTGAGTGCGCCCCGCCAAACGAGATGACTTGGTCGCGTGCGGTCTTCACAGATACGTACGCATCATCGATACGGACGTGTGAGTTTTCGTGGAAGCTGATTCGGGTGTGCGTGCACACCGAAATCAACGCGTATCAGCGAACATCGCCCCGTATCCGCCTTTTCGGCATTTCATCCTAACTTCGTGCACACTCGTCAGATCGAGACGAAATTTGCGCCATCGGACTCGTAGCAATACGCTGGTCCTGTGGGTCAAGTTTGGTTCGATTCTGAGAACGTTGACGAAATCGCGTGTCGTGGGCCCCACAGGCCCCGCTCGACGGGCGATTTTGTGTTCGGCTCATCGGAATCCAAATCTGGAAGTTCCGTTGGGTTCGTATCAGCGTTTCTGACCTGTTGACACTAAGTTTGGTGAATTTGGAGACCTTTGACCCGGACGCGTTTTTCGGTGCAAAGCGGGCCCAACGGCGGACCCCGTTTTGACCCGAAACTGCCGTTTTTGCCCTTGTCTTCAAATTGGACCCAAGGACAGGCATTTCTAGCTATTTGATATCTTCTGAGCGTGATGGTAATGTCTATTTCAGCTTTTGGACTCATCTCTGGAGTTTTCCCCCAAGAACTAAATTAATCAGATCCAAACAACAGGCAAGTACCTGCACTTCAAGTTAATCTTTATATATTATGATAATTAATTCCCTGCTATACATGTACCCTTGATGTTTACACCTAGTGTTAGAAATGTTGAATTTCATGTCTTGAATATTGGTAGTTCCTGTCTTATTTTTCATGTCGGGTGGGAGAATACTAAGGAGGCATGTAGTTTACCCTTTCCCCTGGATTGTCTAATAGCTGTTGGTACACGACTGTCCATCAGCCGAATCTCGATTGTATTGTCTAATAGCCGTTCATGACGGCCGGATTAGCCTTATAAACCCCTACATGCCAACTATGTATTCTAAAAACAAACACAAGTTCACACAGATAGTTCTGGTCATGTTATATTTCTTGCTGGCTATTGTAGTTCCATTTCCTATTTATTTATTTCTGTTTCTCATATTCCTGTTTACAACTAACTCTGAGATAATAATGTTCTGCTAATGCTGTTTCTCAACATGATATCCAATATTTAATTGTCATAAAATATTTAGTTTAATCTTGTTGTGCACTGTGTACTTTGCTCCTTTCCTGACTGGATCTGTTGTTTAGGCGATGAGGAGAACCTTGCCCCCACCTATTATGGCCCCTATGAGGCAGCAGGTGATACAGTTGCAGAGCCAGTTCCCGCACAGGAAGCTACTCCTGCTGAGTAGTTAGCAGTAGTTATCTTAGTTTTGCTCTTTATCTTAGTAATCGGGTTTGTCCCCGATTTCATTCTGATTCCTGTACTAAAATATTTGAATCTATTGTCACATTTATTTCAGTTGCAATCTTAAGTTTCATTTCTCATTATTATCTTGCCTATGTTATTTTGTGAATGAGCTAGTTAGTATATCTGGATTTGACCTAGACAGCGTACTACCGCCGATTCTGCGGCGTAGGCTGGACGTACCCACGTACTCGTGCCCGAACTTCCGGGTGCGGGTCGTGACAGTTCGTGGTAGTCTTCATCGACGACATCTTGGTATATTCAAAGAGCCAAGAGGAGCACGAAGAGCACTTGAAGCTAGTGTTAGAGACACTAAGGCGTGAGAAGCTTTATGCAAAGCTGAGTAAATACGAGTTTTTTCTAGATCGTATCGCTTTCCTTGGACACGTTATCTCACGATAGGGTATTTTGGTAGATCCAGCGAAGATTTCGTCAGTAGAAACATGGCCGACCCCTACCAACGTTTCAGAGGTGAGGAGTTTCCTAGGACTTGTCGGATATTACCAGAGATTAGTAGAGAACTTTGCAAGGATCGCAGAGCCGATGACTCGCTTGACCTGCAAGGAACATGAGTTCATCTGGTCAGAGGAGTATCAGATAGCGTTCAACGAGCTGAAAACGCATCTGACTACGGCACCTATCTTGACCATACCTTCAGGATCCGGAGGATTCGTAATCTACAGTGATGCATCCGAAAAAGGTTTAGGTTACGTTTTGATGCAACATGAGAAGGTTGTGGCCTATGCCTCTAGACAACTAAGGACCCATGAGAAAAACTATCCCACTCACGATATGGAGCTTGCGGCAAGACACTATCTATACGGAGAACGAGTGGAGATATTCACTGATCACAAAAGTCTAAAGTATGTCTACACCCAGAAAGACTTGAACCTGAGACAAAGACGTTGGCTCGAGGTGATGTCAGACTTTGAGATTGAGCTGCAGTACCATCCGGGAAAGGCCAACGTAGTAGCCGACACTTTAAGCAGGAGGCACATGGCATTCTTTTTGACTATCCAGCAACATCTATTAAATGAACTAGAACAACTGGGTATAGAAGTCATTATGCCAGGAACTGACGGCCAATTGTCAAGATACCAGTTACAACCAACATTGGTCGAAAGGATCAAGACTGCCCTTCCAACAGATGCCAGATTCCAGAGGCTTCGACAAAGAACCGAGGCCGAAATCCAGACAGGATTACGCATACACAAGGACGGGACTTTAAGATGCGGAGATCGTATCTATGTTCCGAATGGAGAACTTCGTCAAGAGCTGATGTCAGAAGCGCATAGCTCAACATACTCTATTCATCCAGGAGACATGAAGATGTATAGAGATCTGAGACAGTACTATTGGTGGCATGGAATGAAGAGGGAGATAGCCCACTTTGTGGCAAAATGCCTGGTGTGTCAGCAAGTCAAGGCTGAGCATCAGAGGTCCGCAGGCTTACTCCAACCACTCCCAATACCTGAGTGGAAATGGGAGCACATCACTATGGACTTCGTTACCGATTTTCCAAGGAGTCCTAGTGGTCGAAATGCAGTATGGGTAATCGTGGATAGACTCACCAAATCCGCGCACTTTTTACCCTTTAGAGTTGGGCAATCTACAGAGGTCTTAGCAGATATGTATATGAGAGAGATCGTACGATTGCATGGAGTACCAGTCAGTATAGTGTCTGACAGGGATACGAGGTTCACATCTTACTTTTGGCAGAGTATGCAACATAGTCTTGGTACCCGCCTAAAGTTCAGCACATCGTATCACCCGCAGACAGATGGACAGTCCGAGCGCACCATTCAGACACTGGAAGATATGTTAAGGGCATGCATGCTTGATTTCAGTGGATCATGGGAAGACCATTTGCATTTGGTTGAGTTTTCCTACAATAATAGCTATCAAGCGAGCATTCAAATGTCTCCCTACGAAGCACTGTATAGAAGGAAGTATCGTTCCCCAGTATATTAGAGCGATGTGGGTGAAAGATAGATTCTAGGACCAGAATTGATTGTCCGCACAGTGGAGAAGGCAAAGAAAATCCAAGGACACTTGCGAGCAGCGCAAGACAGGCAAAAATAATGAGCAGATCTTTATCGTCGTCCCTTGGAGTTTAAAGAAGGAGATCATGTCTTTTTGAGGATATCACCCACCAGAGGCACCATTTGATTTGGCGGCCGCGGTAAGTTGAGTCCAAGATATATTGGACCATTTAACGTGCTAGAGAGAGTGGGAGAAGTGGCGTATCGACTTGCACTACCACCTTCACTTGAGGGAGTACATGACGTATTCCATGTATTACAACTCAGGCGGTATGTGGCAGACAGCAGTCATGTCCTCGACCATTCAGAAATCACCATTGGGCCAAGCTTATCATATCAAGAGCAACTCGTGAAAATCCTTGATCATTGAGAGAAAGTATTAAGAAACCAGTCTATTCCCTTGGTCCGCGTAGCATGGAGGTATGGCGCACCAGGAGAATCCACCTGGGAGCGAGAAGACGACATGCACAAACGTTATCCAAACCTGTTCACAGACCAAGGTATAAAATTACCATGTTAATTTATATATCTTCTACCATTCGTACTTGATACCGTGACTTAGTTTTAATTTCGAGGACAAATTTTTTATAAGTTGAGTAGAATGTTAAATCCCTAAAATCTGAAACCGGTTTTATTACTTATTTAAATTAGTTATTAGTTAAATAGGGAGAATAGATTTTAATAAAAATAGAATTCCCTTGGGATCAGACCCAAAACCCAAACCCGCAACCCGTTAACCAACCCCCGCGTAAAGTAAGAAATATCAGCAGTAGCTCATCAACCGCGTATACTCCTACCCGCGTAAAACCCAGCAGCAACAGTAGTAAAACAAACTCCGCGCGTAAAGTTTAAAAATACGCGTAAAGCAACTCCGTGCGTAAAACCATTCCACCACATAATTCCTTCACCGTGCGTAAAACAATCTCCGTATGACTCATTCCCCACCGCCTCTCTACTTGTTATTCCTAAACTAACCTCAACCGAAACCTAAACCAATGGCAGACCAACCAACACCTAAACCAATGGCAGACCAACCAAACTCTAAACCAATGGAAGGATGAAAATAGCAGCAGTAGAAATTCTTAATCCCTAAGTTTCCCCACCGCCTCCTTATCCTTATATATATTACAATATTTCCCAAACACTAATCCACTGCTTCCACTAAAAACATAGAACACTGTTGTAGACGCTTGCACCATTACTCGGCAAGTATACCTTGCCAAATTCTATTGTTTAAATTATAAATTATTGCATATATATTTCTGTTGCAAAATACATAAACTGTGTGCACCTGAGATTGCCTCGGGTGAAATCAACAAATATGTTGATACATAGCATAACTGACTTAGACATTACTAGACTCACCAACAGATAGGAGGTTATCCTGATATCCTCCTAGACTGACACTGTATACACATCACAGTTAATAATTCATGTTGGGATGCAGGTTCGCGTACTCGATTAGCTACCGGTGCGTGAGACACACATCACGGTTTAGCACGTAATAAGGATATCTAGAAAATTATGACTTGGCATATAGCTACGTGGTATGCTCGTTGTATATTCGACTTGTATACCCGCATTGGGCGGGGAGGACAGCTAGTAGGCGTATGGGACACCCACCTCATTGACGTTATACCTTCGGATACCATGCTCCTCGGAGATGGACGATTGCAGAGTGCCCATGTTTCTGGGGGCATATGTGGCATATATTAGCCAGTCATGACGATTGGTAAATTAAGTCAGCATATGTCTAGCCTACCCTTTCCCATACGTACTATGAGGTCTTCACATTGCATTCACTTAGATGGTCAGCTCACCCATTTATTTACTCAGTATATATATATATATATATATATATATATATATATATATATATATATATATATATATATATATATATATATATATATATATATATATATATATGGCATGCTTTTATGTATCTTGTTATGTCCCACTGAGGACCTGATTCCCTTCCAGATTTAGATGAGGCGTATTATCCCACTGTGTACGGACCTGGGCAGGAGACGAGGTACGCTTTCGAAGAGGAGTTAGAAGTGCTGCCATTCGAGTCCCTCTGATTTTTTGGGTATACTTGCTACCGTGAGCTTGAGCCTCTTATCTAGATAGCCGATGCTCTAGCCCTGTTATTTCCAGCACTCTTATTTTAGTTTTGTGGTGGGTTGTTCCCACCAGACATATTTTGGGTTGTACTATGTCAGTTCAGACTCAGCGCTTATATTCCAGAACTTATTGTATTCCTTGTTGTTTTGTGGATGAGATATAGATTGTGTGGGACTTATTGTGACAGTATATTACCACTGGTGGATTTGAATATTCATGTACAGCGTACGTATGTATATGGCTTCCATATATCGGAGTTCGTATACATACGGCTGGGCGTGTTACGTATACCTAGTCCTACGTGTTTTGGGACTGGGGCGTGACAATATCAAGTTGGTACCTATGAAAGTTAAGGGTATCAAGTTGCAATTTAGCCAAAGTTCATATTGAAAGTCATCATCATCACTTGCAGAGGACAAATATCTATATATCCAAACATATTTTGAAAAGTCATACATGTTGTAAGAGCACTGTATTACAACATATTGAAAGTGACACTTTCACACTTTTGATGAGTTACAAACATCCAAACAGCCCCTAAGTAAAGTTTGCTACATCAGAATTTTATTGTTCCTCCATCATGGCTTCTCTCTCTGTATGAAGAAAAAATAAAACTAAAGTTAATATGTATATAGAAATTACAAATTACAAATTTTGGAGGAGGCAAAGCATAAACTTGATGGATTTTTTTTTAAATAGAAAATTTTAACTTGGAAGAAAAAAATTAGTGGGGGCAACTCGCTAGGTCCACCCCTGGTTCTGTCTTACTTGGAGAGCCCTGGTCTAGAGTACATTTCGGACGTTCTGTCAATGTAGAAACCTAAGGTTGACAGACTATCTAACACTCGGTATTTTGTTTTACAAACTGATGATGATGATGTAATCAGTGTTCTAAAATTTGTTATGCAGATTCGGTGCAGATGAGGGCGCCTAAGTTCCATAGGCGTCAAATATTTTGTTTTTCTCTTACTCCCTTGTAACAGCTTATATAGTGTTATATCAAAATAAAACACATTTAATAAAGAAATTATCAATAGGTATTCTATTATTATCATAATTCGTGAAGACATCATCAATATTATTTCATAATGAAACATACTTAATAAATAAATTGCTATATTCATAACACAAATTTAAAATTTTAATGTTCTAAATCCAAATTCAATCTTAAAATCAAATAATTAACATATCCACAATACAACTAAGCATCAAAAAAAAATTAAAAAATCTTAAAATTTGAACAACCGCACAGAACAGAACAGGACCGTGCACAAATCTGTCGAACATAAAATTTTCGGTTTGACCTAGAACCGTCTAGTGTCTATGCCGATTATTAGAACTATGGGCGTAAGAGTTGATTCCAATTCTGTTCCAATATTTAACTTACCTCAAAAAGTTTTTTCTTTTTTTTTACTTTGAAGGAGAATAAACTTTTGTTTCGCGCCTGGTCATATATACGTAAGTCTCATAAAATCAATTTCAGATGGAAATTTTGAGAATTTTCGATGGTTTGCTTAGCTGCAGACTGATAAAGAGTCTACTTAGGCATGCTTGCAAGTAGAAACTCCTAATTCGATGTTAATCAAAATGTTTGTGACGTTCTCAAGCCACGGCAACTTTGGAGCTTGTGGTCTCGTTCGTTCTTATGTTATTTGTTGTTTGTTTAATTTTTGCATCAACTTGGAGTTTGTGAATCCACTCCAAACCGATAATGCCAATAGAGGAAATGTTATCATGTATATATAACACGAGAGAGCCTATTTATTCCTTTAACGTATTTTTTCAAACTATTCCTCCTTATATAACAGCTGATGTGACATATTAAATAATATTATGTAATATTTAACATAGACACATAATAAATTTTAATCCAAAAACTTAATTATTCAAAAAAAAAATAGTTTTAATTTTATTATTAATTTTAATGTTATATAAATATAAATTTTAATTTTAATTTTATATAAATATTTTCAATTTTATACATATTTTATGATTATAAAATATGTATTTTAAAAATAATAATTCTATGTATGTATTTTAAAGTTCAACTTCAGTAATTTAATAACTAATTTAATTTGGACCAAATTTTAACATATATATATATATATATATATATATATATATATATATATATATATATATATATATAATTGTATTTTGTAATTACAACTTGATCCCCTCAACTATCCAAAAAGTTCAACTTGACTTCCTCAATTTTGATAGGTGTTAACTTAATACCCTATCTCAACTAATATTTTTAACTTGATACCCAAAAAAAAAAAAATTATTCCTAAACTACCCTTCCCACCCCCACTCCCCCTCCTACAGTGACCAACCCTACCCCGGCGACCCCCACCCCCTCCGGCAACCGTCCCTACCCCGACGACCACCCCGTACCAGCAACGCAACCACCACCACCACCACCACCCCACCCCCGTGTCTGCCGCGCGTCAGCCCGCGGATCCGTCGCGCATCCATCTTCGATATGCCGCCGCCGCTGCTGTGCACCCCCCCCCTCCGGTCACCGGCGTCAGAGAGGGAGGAGGGTTCGTTGGAGTAGAAAAGGGGGAGAGAGAGAGAGAGAGAGAGAGAGAGAGAGAGAGAGAGTTGTAAATAGGTACATTTTGGACAAATTTGTTTTTAGGATACTAAGTTAGTACTATCAAAGTTGAGTGAGTCAAATTTAACATTTTGAATAGTTGAGAGGATCAAGTTGTAATTAAACCTATAATTTAACTATAATTCTAACTTTGAGTTCGAATCTATTAAACAGTAAAAATAGTAACAAATCCAATAAAGTGAGTCATTATCTCGGTTTATACAACTTTAACATGCTATCGATAGTCCTGAATTAATCTTTTCATGGGCAATTTAGGCAATTTTTAGTAAAATAGTGTTCAGCGCTACTTCCATGTTAAAGTGGGTCCCACAGAGCATTTCCTTTTGGTTGCTTTGTTTCTTCGTTTCATTCGCTTCCCACAACTGGTCTTTCTTTTGATCCTTTTGACGCTGCAATCCACCAAATGGTACGTACAGATTAAAAGCTACGGATCTTGTGCTGATCGCCGCATGTTAAGGAACCGATTCGTCCTATCGCGCATGTTAAGGAACCGATTCGTCCTATCTATGTACTGTACTGGAATTTGAATTTAATGGTGAGTTTGGAGTGAAGTCTACTTCAGAATTATTCTCGTCCAAACAACTTGTACTTACTTGATAGGACATCGAATACTCTAGCACGAAAGTCCAACAAAGAAAAACTTATCAAAGGAGAATTAGTTGTGTGACCTCTGGTCTGTCTGTCCTTCAGCCAATCAGTGTGGCCACCACTTCAATTACATAAAATTATATATATATATATATATATATATATGAAAAAAAAAATATGAACCATAAACTCATATTTCTACATGAATCAATCCACAATATTGGTCCACATGTGTATTGATTCAAAATTTTATTTCTATTGGTCCACATGTGCATATCTCATATAGAAATATGAGCATACGACTAATATCTTGTTTACCATATATATATATATAATAGTGAAATTATGTTGAGAGCATCGAAATTATAACAGAAGATTCAAAACATCTTTTAAAATAGCATTTCTTAGTTTTGCATAGAAAAAGTTATTTTAAAAGACGTTTTTTTAGCATCCACGTCATCTGTCATTACCTTAACTCTTCTGTCTTTTTCGTAATTTTTTATTAACAACGCATATAAAATGCTATTTTAAATGGCGTTTTCGTTAGAGATCCGCTATTTTAAAAGGAGTTTTTTGAACAATTATTCTTTACTTAATCACAGATCCAACGGCTACCGTCCACCTAGTCGTAATAAATGGGAAGAAGTCAATGGGAGAATTCAATGTGCACAAAAATGCTATTTTAAAGGACATTTTCGACACCTTATTAATTAGTAATTAAGAAAGAGCGGGAGAGCTAAGGGACGGAATGTTGGTGGGTTAAATGGAACGCTACGGAAACGTACTTTTGTAGACGGTGTTTTTTAATTGAGAAATTTTGAGTTAACCCCTCCCCCACTTGTTTCACTATAATTCAAGGTGCACCCCACCAAATTATCATAATGCATAAAATCTTTCACTTTTAACGAAAAAAATTATTTATGACAAAAATACCCTCAAATGAGTGTGGTGTACATTGAATTATGACCAAAATACCCACAAATAAATGGGGTGCACCTTGAATTATGATAAAATAAGTGGGGAGCAACTCAAAATTACTTTTTTTTTCTTTAAAAAAAAAATTTCATGCATTATGGTAATTCGGTGGGATGCACATTAAATTATGGTCAAACAAGTGGGGGGCAACTCAAAATTTCTTTTTTTTTTTTTTTTTTGGCAAAACAAAGAAACGTCCTTTAAAGGACGTTTTGGATCTTTTGTTGTAATTTTGGAAACACCTATGCTCTCATAGCAATTTTAATGAACTCTAATGCTCTATATACAACTTTATGTTTCAATTATGTCAAAATGACTAAATTCTCAAATCTATCTACATAGGCGGTCATGTCCAAGACAGACTGGGCGATGGTCTAGGACCCATAAACTAAAGGGACATCAACATGGTTATATCTAAATTCGAACCAGTATCACTAGGTTCAACCCTTATCACTAAACAGTTATAGTATAGTGGTTATCATGTTAAACATGCACGCTAGAGCTCTTTAGTTTAATTTTTGTTGCCAACAATCATTTTTTAAATTTATTTTTATTTTAGTTTCTTAAATATTTTTTACATTATGTATGAGGAGGCTCATTTTGGAAGTTCGCCTCGCGCCCCCTTGAGCTCGGGACCAACCATGTCTATCTAATAAACACAAATAACAAAGGGGAAACAAAATCATGCCTATTATGAAAGCTAGGGGTGAGCATTATTCGGTTTTGGACCGAATACCGAACCAAATAAAAAATTTGGTTCAGTTTGAAAGAAATTTGGTTCGATTTCGGTTTTGAAAATACTAAAATTTCTTATTCGATTTCGGTTTTTGGTTTCAGTCCAAAACCGAAAACCGAATAAGATTTATGTAATTATGTAAATATTCTAATTCTATGCATATTTTGTGATTAAAATATGTATATTTTGAAAACAATAATTATATGTATATGTTTTGAAGCACAATTTTGGACACAACTTTAAAATACAACAAATATGTATAAAATTATAATTTTTAATATAATTTAACCACGATATCAACTTTGGGTCCGATCAATTAAACAATAGTAATAGTCTAACCGAACAAACCGAATAAATCGAATATCTTATTTGGTACGGTTTGGTTTATTCGGTTTTGGTTAATTTTAGTTCAGTTTCGATTTTGGGTTTTTAAAATTTTGATTTATTCGGTTATGACTATTCCGGTTCGTTTGAAACCGAATAAACCGAATAATCACCCCTAATGAAAGCGAGAGAGTAAGAGACTATTTTGTAGCGAATAATCTAGATGTGGATTTTCTTATTAACACACATATATAAGGAAGAAAATAATTAGGATTTGTGTGTATTTGGATAAGGACATATACTTATGTGTGATTTATCTACAAATATATGGTTTCAACACTCTCATTGGATGTCCACGTTAATCATTGTCTGGTTAAAAACTTTTTATAAAAAAAAGAGTTATTTACACTAATTACCCCTAAAATTTGAACTTATTACACGGGGTACCCCTACTTTTAAACTAATTACACTGACCACCACCCCCTTTAGAAAAAAATTAAAAATAGGGGTAGCTAGTGTTAATAACTTTTTTATTTTTGTCTTAAAGTAGGGGTACCTCGTGTAATAAGTCCAAAACTTAGGGATAGTTAGTGTAAATAACCCTAAAAAATTAATCTTTGAAAAAAATTCTAAGTGAAAGAAAATAGCACAATACATTCTTCAGGAATAAGATTCTTCAGGCATCCATGTGGGTACGACTTACACTGTCTCGGTAAAAAAATTGAAAAACAAAAAGTAAAAAAATCTCATTGAAGGAAAGGAGTACAATGCGGAGAAACATTTTTTCATGATATCTCTGTTAAGCATCTTCAGAAAGTTTGCATCTGCAGGATGTTCCTCTCAAAATTACTTTAAAATATTACATTTAGTTTTTACAAAGATTCAAACCCCTAATACATCCCACCCTAATATTTTATCGGCATATACATTTATATGCATGTCTCTTTTGATAAAGAATTCTTGAATTTGTTTTATATAGATTGTATTATTCTCGTAAAGGGTTGTAGGCTTATTTGTGACTTCTATAAGCTCGCAACTCCTTCTGATATGCTGAACTAGTGACTTGTCATACACTTTCTCTGCTTGCTTCATAAAGTATCATAATTTCTGAATGTTTGGTTGATATTTCCATAATGGTTTCTTTAACTAATCTCTATGGAATAGTTGCATCATTGTTAAGAAAAATATTTCATATTTGTGATCTCCCCTTATAGAGGTTAGATAAATAATATGTGTCCATATATCCAAGAAGGTTAGTACATTCATATGAATTAAACAAGAACAATAATTTCTTTGATATCAGGCTAGGTCCCCCCCCCCCCCCCCCCCCCATACACACACACACACACTTTGGGGGATAATTTACCAGAATACTCCCTAATATTAATGTTATTTATAACATTGGAGGAATATTTTAAAATTTTACCCCTCCCAAAAGACATAATAGATATATTTTTAACCAAAATACCCCCAATCTATAACCATTCTGACATTATAAGGGTATTTTGGTCATTTTGCTAAAAATGACCAATAACAACTATATTTCAAGAACATTATGAGTAATTTGGCACATGAAAATTACTATAAATAGGGCATAATTCTTTCAAACTTACCACAATAAATTATTTTCTCTCTCTTTTAATACTTACGAGCAATCTAGTGATATTCGGTGAAGATGCTACTTTTTCGTTGTCATAGAAAATGATCAACTACCATAACAACCGCAATATCAGTAACCTCAACCTGCACCGCAACCTTAGGAAGCATAAGGACCTCAACTCAAAAGAAGATCAGAAATTTGACATCACTTTAGCAGAGTTTATAATGAACGTGATACCTAAAGAAGAATCTCGCATTAAATTTTTATTGAATGCTTGCATTGTGGAAAACGACTCTAATGAGAACATAATTGTAACACACAGAATCTACGTAGGCATCTAAACAAATATATATATTATCTTGCATATTCTTGAAAAAATGTATTAATTTTAATATGTATTATTATTGTTAAATATGTATATTTAAATTATGTGACTTATGTTTGAGTTTTTGCTTTCAGCCTCTGTACAATATTTTTTTGTGATATTACAAAGAAATCTTGAAGACATGATGAAATCAAAAACTTTAACATAAGTTGTATATTTTTTTAATGAGACTTATGTTTGAGTTTCTGCTTTGAACCTCTCTACAAACTTCCTTTTAGGTATTACAAATAAATTTTGAAGGGAGGTTGAAAGCAGAAACCCAAACACAAATTGTATAACTTATATAACAAGAACAATATATATTAAAAAATTATTAAAATATTGGTGTAAAACTTCTCTTTAATATTGTAGCTCATATTTTTTTTAAAGATCAGATTTTTTAAGTCAATTTTTAATCTCCAAAGCATTAATTTAGAATTTTTTTTTTCCATGGGCCAACTCGGACCCGGTCTTGAACAGGTCAAGCCCGACCCACTTTCCATCTGGTTTCAGTCCCAGACTGAATATGGGTTTCCAAAAGTCTGGTTTGCTCAGGCCTGGCCCAGGACCAGTCAAGCCCGGTCAACAATGGACTCAGGCCGAAACACACCCTAATAACGAGCCTTTCGATCCACAATCGATGTGTCCAACTAGGCGAAATCTATGCCCTGGAGGGACCGACCGGGACTAGGGATGGCAACAGGGCGGGTAGGGGCTGGAGACCATATGCTCCATCTCCATTCCCGAGTAGTGCTTGAATTTTCGTCCTTGTCTCCATCACCAATCGGGTCTTTTTTTTTTGTCCCCGTTACCGTTAAACAATGCATTCCCCGTCCCCGTTCCCGTCCCCGTCCCGTTAATACTTATGAGGCCTGATTTTTTTGTCCTCGTCCCTTGTCCCGTTAATAATTTTTTCTGTACATTATAAGCTTAAAATTTTATTTTTACTCCAAAGAAAAATATACACGACATGTTAATAAAACCTGGTTTCTATCAAAAAAAAATATACTACTATATAGAGAAAATGATACAATACAACAACAAAAAATATTAATCTAACAAAAACATTCAATATTAAATAAGAAGAATACAATACCAAACAACAAAGAGAGAATATTAACACCGTAAAAATATATTCCAAATAAAAGTCTATAGTTCCATACAACAAAAATACGTGGGTATAAATAATCGGGGTTGGGAATTTACCGGGACGGGATGCACTATATCCATTCCCAGCCCCGAATTCGGCGGAATTTTTTTTTTAAACTCCATCATCGTGCCATTTCCGTTTTTAAATCTCCAAATTCGTCTCCGTCCCGTCCCTATTTTTAAATCTCCAAATCCGTCCTTGTCGAATTCGAGTGAAATTGTCATCCCTCGCCGGGACGGACTGGACAACCATATCTCGAGTGATCATTGGAGTATATATTATAACACTCGTGTTTAGAGTATAAATGAAAAGAATGGAGCAAACAAAGTGCCAATTTAAAGACTTGGGAAATGGATATCTTAAACACCTTTAGGTTTCTAATTTTGAAGGCCTGCGAAGATGATGTATCCAGTTGTAGCTACCTCTACTTAATTATCACTAGGGGCGTTTGGTATACGATTTTTTTTTTTTTTTATTGCTAGAAAAGTTTATGATAGAAAATTTATTCTCAGGTTTGATTTATGTTAGAAAAATATATTTCCAGAAATTAATAATATTCGGATAAATAATTCACTCATGAAACAAGAAAATCCTATCCCCTTATGAATATGTTGGTATATTTTTAGACTGGACAAAATTTATTTTTTATTTTTTTATTCTTTTTCGTTTTTAAAGATTTTTTTATTTTTAAAGAAAATTTCCCTTTTTTGGGGTTTTTTTTGGCTTAAATTACAACTTGATACCTTCAACTATTCAAGTTGTTTAACTTAATATCCTAAACTTTGACAAGTATCAACTTGATACCTCAACTATGATTTTATAACTTAATATCCTACCGGTGTCGTCACTTCCCTTCCCAATATACGTATTTGGAGCGTATTTATTTTCTTGCTAGCATAGTTGTATGTTGTAGAGAGACTAGACCCATTCTTTGGTTCACTTGGCTCTTAGTTTATTTGTTTGGTTTGGTTTTATCATGAGTTGAACCCATGGTCCAAACCTCAAACCCTCCATATATAACTCAACTTTATTCTCTCTCCTCTCATTATTTTTCTTCCATCATCTCTCTTAGGTTTCCTCTCTTCTCTCCATAGGCAAGTGCACCTTGCTCGAAATGGAGAAACATTTTATTTTATGAGTCTATTATGTTGATTGTATAATTTTAAGCACATTTAGAACTTGGTATTTTCAGATTTTGTGGATGGATTAGTGTAGATCTAAGTTTTAAGTTTTAGGGTATTTTATATGTTCTTGAGTGTTCTTGGGGTTTGATCTATTAAAAAAAGTTTTCAAAAACTTGTCACTCTATGTTGATGAGCACTTGATTTTGAGTAGTTTAAAAATTTACTTTGCCGGATTTGGACATCATTTGAGGTTAAAACAAAATTTTATTTTTGAGCTTTTGGCCATGGCCGAAAAGCTGGTATTGGGGGAGACGAAAGAGTGTTATGCGACACGAAATACTATGTGTCATGCCCCGATCTTCCGCAGAATCGGTCGTCCCCACTAGGCGCGAATCACCCCACCAGCGCTCTCACAGAACGATCATTCCCATCTGGACGTGATGCCGCACGAACACAAGCTGGGCCCATGTAAGGCCATGAGCCGAACATGCGGTAAAATGACTAAGCCACATAGTCGCACAGATAGTCCGAATACAGTGGAATAAGAAACGAACAGGTGATTGGTAACAAGTTCGCAGATTCGTCATAGCGAAAGCATTGAATAACACAAGTATGAAAGTAAAACAAACACTTTATTGATATTGAATCAGTATTACAAGCGACGGTAGGCCGAGATTACAAGTCGCTCAAGGCCTCTCTCTCGAAACAATAAAAGCGTGCCAAGTAGCTTAAAACATGAAACGATACATAAGCGATATTCCAGCATTACGTCTTGTATATACGCTTCAGCTCCGGATGTAATGCTCCAAGGTTCTAGAGCTAACTCCATGCCATAACTTGTATGAAGGGGTTTCCGTACCGAACGAGGTTCTTCCGAATCCTGCAAGCAATCTGGTGGGTTGTCAGTACATGAATGCACTGGTGGGGAGGCTTCTCGCCTGCTCGACAAATCCAAACACGTTATATAGGTTCCGTGCAATCCATTAAGTTATCTTTCTACTCTTGCCTTAGGATCATTTTTATGGCATAATGAAAAGCCTAACTCATGTGGCGGTGCATCGTGCGATATATGAGTAACACGACGATACTTACCAACTTATCATTTGTCCTTCCCTGTCCAAAGTAAACAAAGTTAAACCAAGCACGAATATATATATAATAAAATCTACGAAAATCACATAAGCAAACACAAGTGTCAAGAGCGGGTTTCTGGATTTAGGTGCACGAGTTACACGGATACTCAGGGTGTGTTATACTCAGGTGGGTTATAATAGATTGCTCAGGTGTTCAAATATATACAGATGTCTTATACTCATATCAGTTCAGGTGATTCAGATTCCCAGATGCGATGCAATGACTCGCATGCGAATTGCCGCTAAGCGAGGATGATTTATCTATATGAACAAGAGGTCACTGGCACGACGCCATAGAGGACGGTGTAGTCTCAGGGCAAGATAATATAGAAGCAATAACAGGGGCATTGCACACATCTCGTCCGATGCAGGCGACTACAGTCAGGAGGTTTTGACCGATCGGATCGGCCCCGGTACCCTGTAACCGTCCGCGAAACGAGATTCAAAAAAATTTCTTGTACACAAAGTTGTCCGTGACCATGCAAGTATCTAATCTTCCATGTCTCTTGTCAGGTACAGGTATAGGTATAAGTTAGGATATATCAGGCACTAGTTCAAGTTCAGGGCAGGATTATTCACAAATATAAATCAGCTTCCCGAGCCATTACAATTCAATATTGATCGTGCTCCACGAGCTGTGATTCTTGCTTTACTAACATGATGCAATCCCCTGGATCGGGAACTGCCTTGGCGACCTAACAGTCCCGAATACTTTCAGGTTCATACTTGCACGGAACGACTATTCGATAGTCTTCTAGGGAACTTAGATGAATATAAGACAATATAGTATTACCGGGGGTCATGGCATGAATTTATCTGACAAGCATTGAAACCAACGAGGCGTACTAGTTAGCATGTAAGGCAAGCAAGCATTGAACACAAGCATAAGGAACTTACGATATAGTCTACTTTAGAATATAAGTCTTTACGTTAGCGCGGGTCTAAGGGGTAGTGCGAGAAGTAAAACCGTACAGGGACATATCGGGAGACATATTCTATAGAACGAGTAGTGTAAACATGTGAAGCAGTGTACTACGAAGAGTATGTAATGATCTACTCGAAGCATTAGCGGAGACTACTAGCACGAAGCTAAGGTAGCATGCAAGGGTCCAACTATAAGCCAAGTTTTATTTTCATGTTCTAACATAAGAAATACAAGATGGGATTATTCCCTTAGCTAGGTGCATTGTATTCTTTATTAGCATGTAAGGGGTAATGCACCTAGCGACTAGCATGTATCGTCCATATTGTTAAGTGTGCATGTTAAGCAAAGACTCGTAGCCACCCACCTTAGCGATGATTTACCTTGGTCGAGCGATACTCTGAGAGAGCCTTTGAAAGTCTAAGTCTGAACTCCTGAAGGGCCAAGTCTGGAATCATTTGCCTCAAACGGGTCTTCTCGCTAAGCAAAGCGGGTCGGATTGTTGCACTTATATCGTTTGAATCGGCTGTCCACTTGAGCAGAACGGGTCGTTACATTATACACCACTCAGAAAAATTCTCGTCCTCGAGACTTCCTGAGCGCAAACCGTTCTATCGCAAACTATCGAATCTATCTTAAGTATAGCAATCATATCACGTGTGTGCTGGGTCTCTCTCATTGAATGACTCTATCATTCAATCTAAGCTCTGACTCGGTCTCTACTATGCCTTAGCGCGAAAGATATCGCTTAACATGGGGTACATTATAATCTATCTTGAATGATGATTTAGGGCTAAGGCAAACTTATCAAAATCGTTATACTTGTCCAAGCATATCTAGAACATTCACTTATAACAATATTCGATTTTAGCACATCACTGAGTTTGGATTATATACATATTTTAAGCATACCTGAAATACATGTATTTCAACCAAGCTTAGAGATAGCAGAGTCAGATGAGTTACTCGAGAAAGTCTTAGGGGTTCATGTCTTTCAATCACGATGATACCTCCAACAGGGTCAAATAAAATCCAAGTCATTCCAATCCCATTCAAACCAAGCATTACACTACCGTCAAGCACGATATATCCGATCTACCGACTAGCGTTCATGTCCTATCGTCCATTCTATTCGTGTCAAACATAGCACACACTTACCGTTCCAAGTCTAACTCTAAGTCTTGCTGCCCCAGTTCTATGGTTTGCTCAAGTAATACTCTAAAGTCGGTCACACAAGTTTTTTTACTCAGTATATAGTCGTCTGCCTAATTACTAGGTCAGCTCACAAGGTCATAGGAACAGTTCATGCTTACGACTCCTCATATAAATTTGTTGCATGATGCTCATCCCAATTCCTAAGGTTAAACCATTGTTCATTTGCACAGAATATTCTACCCAAGCTCGTTTTACTCAGATTTATAAACATCGAGCACAGATTATCCTAATCAAATTACCACATTCATTTGTACAGGGTCCGAGTTCGTTCAGTCAAATCTATAATGTATCCATGTTGCATGTCAAGCCTAGCAATTCATATAGTCTATCTCCTCAAACATGTTTGTTAGAACCCACATATCCATTATAAATCTAGACCACCAAGCCATAATTAAATTTTTAATCACCGATCTCAATCATAAACTCTAAGTCATCCAACATGATTCATGTATCCGTTCACAAAACCATCAAGCATGTCTTATTCCATGTTCTAGACTAACTTATCCTCGAAACACTTTCGATTCACTTATATTCTCAAACTTGTCTTATCGTGTTGAACCACTAATCAAGACGATCATTCAATTATCATGCTCCGGTCTCCTGCAGGTTCGATCATCCTTACTGGACGTGAGATCACCACGCCAACGCTCCCGCTGGATAATCTTTCTAATCCGGACGTGACGCATGTGCGAGCATGGAGTTACGCTTGCACAAGACAAGTACGTCAAACATTATGGTTATCATCGAAATGATCGAGATACCCTATTATTACACTTTGCACCATCCAAGTTATATATAATAATCTACAAAATATTTATCCATGCCGTGATCATAATTCGTCTAGCCAAATCGTCTAACTTCAGTGTTACCGTTTGATCATTCCGTAGTCTACTTCTAGTATTCCTCAAATAATTAAGTTTAAATCCTCAAAGCAAAGTCTATCCAGCTTTATTATGTTTTATTTCATCGAGTTCATTTGAATAATCACTGAACATGTTCTCGCGAGTTTGATCGTCCCCGCCAGACGTAAAATCACTACGCCAGCGCTCCCGCAAGATAATCATTTTTGACCGGGACTGATTATCGAGGGTTATCTTTTGAACTAGATTCAAGATCGTTCTTCCAAACTCCAGGTCGAATCCGTTATCGCTTACCTCTTTCATCGGACCAAAATATTCCTTTACTTGTATCCATCTTTTCTATCTTTCAACTATCGATACCATATCAAGTCTATTAATTTGAAACCACAATATCCATTCTCAAGCTAATTTTGATCGAGCGATATCCTAGTCAAGTTTAATCCGTTTAATTCAATTCAAAATAGCATACACGATCCACCAAGTTTTATCAACCAAGATATTGATTCCATTACCTTCAGTCCCTATTCGATATAAGCCTTATCACTTATTCAATACATTCTCAATCGTTCAAACCAATTATCACACGAGACCTATGAATTCGCTTAAACATTTCCAAAATAATCTATACACCACTCAGGACAACAAGCAAAGATGTGCCGGCTTATCCGAAAAATGGAATTCTTGTCACCCCAAATGCTACTACCTCTTTGTAAATCGAGTCATCCAATTAAATCTCCAATTAGAACTCTTGCGCGATACCTAAGCATCGCCTCGATAATTCTTAGTCTCTTATATATCCCAATTGATAGTCATCCAAGTAAACCATATTTGATTTGTGTCTGCCGATACGAAATACTATCCTAGCTATTCCTTAAAATCCAAGCATAATCTTCTATATTTGCCTTAGCGATAATCTGATAATGTTCTATCAATTGCCATTATAAGTCTGACTTATCATTATCTGAATGATATTCCAATCTCGCTCGCAACTAGCTCGCACCAAAAGGTCATGACATGTGAAACTCAACACAACTTAGCCAAAAGGCCGTGTGCATAGCTAACCGTCCAAATAATATTCTATCTCGCACACTAACAAGCTTGGTAATCACGTATAGGTATTCAGTTTCGCACATAACTTGCAAATTCTAGCACGAGTCTATTCCCACAAAGTTTGAAACAGGTCGAAACAAGGGTCTTCGTATAACTTTCTAGTACAAGCAATCATATCAATCACATCCAATTTTGAAATTATTTAGACTCGTTGTATAGAATATCCCAATAGGTCAACGAGAGAGTCCGTATGCACATAACCAATGAACGATATTTCAAAAATGAGAAAATTGATACGAAGTCCAAAGATGCAAAGCCATGCTCTAATAAAAATATGTCACGTCCTGATCTCCATATACCATCCATGCTAGGCACGAATCACCGTGCCAGCGCTCCCGCGGGATCGTTTCCATCTGGACGTGATATCGTACTAGCACAAGCTGCTCCCGTGCAGGGCCATGATCTGAACATACGATAAAATGACTAAGCCACAGAGTCGTATAGATAGTCCAAATACAGCAGAATAAGAAACGAACATGCGAATGGTAACAAGTTCGCAAAGTCGTCATAGCAGAAGCATTAAATAACACAAATATGAAAGTAAAATAAGCACTTTATTGATATTGAATCAGTATTACAAGCGACGTTAGGACAAGATTACAAGTTGCTCAAGCCCTATCTCTCGAAACAACAAAAGCGTTCCAAGTTGCTTACAACATGAAATGATACATAGGAGATGTTCCAACATTATTTTTTGTATATGGCTTCAGCTATGGACGCAACGCTCTAAGGCTCTAGAGTGAACTCCATGCCTTAGCTCTCACGAAGGGATTTCTGCACCGAACGAGGTTCTCCCGACCCTACAAGCAATCCGGTGGGTTATCAGTACATGAATGCACTGGTGGGGAGGCTTCTCGCTCGCTCGACAAATCCAAACACGTTATATAGGTTCCGTGCAATCTATTAAGTTATCTTTCTACTCTTACCTTAGGATCATTTTTATGGCATAATGATAAGCCTAACTTGTGTGGCAGTGCGTCGTGCGATATATGACTAACATGGCAATACTTACCAACATACCATCCGTCATTCCCTGTCCAAGGTAAACCAAGTAAAACCAAGCACGAGTATATATATATATATATATATATATATATATATATATATATATATATATATATATATATATATATATATATATATATATATATATATAATGAAATCCACGAAAATCGTATAAGCAAACACAAGTATCACGAGCGGATTTTATATTTAGGTGCACGAGTTACACGGATAGTCAAGGTATGTTATACTTAGGTGGGTTGCAATAGATTGCTCAGGTATTCAAATATTTACATATGTCTTATACTCATATTCGTTCAAGTGATTCAGATTACCAGATGTGATGCAATGACTCGCACGCAGATTATCGCTAAGCGATGATGACTTATCTATATAAACATGAGGTCACTGGCACAATGACATAGAGGACGGTGAAGTCTCAGGGCAAGATAGTGTGCAAGCAAGAACATAGGGCATTGCACACATCCTGCCCGATGCAGGCGACTACAGTCAGGAGGTTTCGACCGGTCGGATCGGCCCCGGTGCCCTGGTGACCATCCGTAGAACGAGATTCAAAAATATCCCTTGTGCACCAAGTTGTCCGTGACCATGCAAGTCTCTAATCTTCCAGGCCTCTTGTCAGGTACAGGTATGTCATGACCCGATTCCGTAGAATCGTTTGAGGCGTCCCCCAAATCGTGACCGCCGTACGGGCCTGGAGTTGCGCCCGTACAAGGCTTTAATGATTTGCATAACAAGCACATATTCAGAGTACGCAGATAAATTGAAACACAGATTTGAAACATGAAAAAGTTCTCTTTATTGATAATGAACATCTATTACAAACTCTTGAACGAGTCAGCTAATATGCCGAACGGCTTACAAAAGAGATGACTCAAAATGAGATAGCAGTCCTGTACATTACATCATTTTATAAACTCAAAATGATAAAGACCTCCAGGCTGGAGGATAGCTTTGCCACGGAGCTGCATTTGTGTATGAAGAGTTGCAGCTTCGGACTTCAAAAGATTTCAAGGGCGCGGTGAAGATGCGCCAACAGCTGGACTGGATCGGGAAGACGACTTCGGCTCCTCGCTCGGTTCGCCTTAGTGCGGAGAACCTGTTTCAACGAGGGTCAGCATGTCAAAACATACTGGTGAAGGCGAGCTAGCCGAACTATACCAATCAACACGTTGTTTTAATGAAGCATGCATATTTGTGGGTTTCTATTCTTACCTTAGTTCATTTACAAGTAAGCAGCATATAGAATTTACTGAAATGAACATGCCACCGTTCGGTAGATTTTACCTGCCCATCTGAATTACCTGCACAATACTTACCATGCCTTCCCTGCCACGAAGACACAAGTTAGTTTGCAACAGGTTTAAATATACACGATGATCACTGGCATGTTTGCCATAGTGGACGTAGCCGAGGACAAGGATAGCATGCTACGAGAGAACACGATTGCGCTGCAAGCTATCCAGTCCCGAACACGACGACTACACACGAGTTCCGCCCGGATCGGATCGGTGCCAGTACCCCAGCGACCGTCCGCAGAACCAATACCTTGTGCACAAGTTGTCCATGATCGAACACGATTGAACAAGTTAACAAGTCATGCATTTGAGGCAACATGAGTGCAAGAACACGAGTACATGACAAGCAGTATTGCATGATTTATTTTGTATAGCCTCCCCGAACAATTATGCATATACAAGATATGATCTATACTTAGCACGGTTATAGAACATTTGCACGAATAAGCATACCATAAGATAACAGTTCACATGTTTGGTTGACAAGCATAATAACCAAGTCTATTCTCTTTTATCTTGGTTTCTTTTATTATTACTTGGTATCGTTTGATCGAGGCAAAGAAGATTGCAGATTTATTAGATGTGAAGCTTGGAAGCAGGGCTAGCTAATCGGGTTGGTAGCCACTCACTTAGATTGATGGAAGGAGAAGGAAAGAGGCGCTTCACGACTCCGCTCGCAAGCCGCCTACTGCTCGTTCACCTGCGCACGAACAGCTCGATTAATACTTCTTCCTCTCTTTCCAATCTCGGAATAGAAGTGCAAGTCAATGAACGAAAATAATGAAAATCATCAAAACCTTTCAAGGAAAACAAGCAAATCCCAAAACCAACTCAAAGCACGAAAGCAACAAGCGACATCGAAAATCGAGGCAATAAAAGATAGCAGTAGAGAGGTCCCTCCTGACTCTGCCGCTAAGCCGATCCTTGGGGCGCGGTCCACTGAATATGGGAATCGATTCCGAAGAAACAAATCCATAACGAGGACGAGTTCTTAATTCAATCTATCCCGATCGAACGATACCGTCTTGTGTTTCTTAGCCGCGCTCTCCGCACCGGGAGAACGGGGCGCTACAAGGTACATATACAAGGCAGGATATACCAGGCAATAGTTCAAGTTCAGGACAGGATTATTCATAAATATAAATTGACTCCCCGAGCCATTAAAATTCAGTACTGATCGGGTATTTCTTCACGAGCTGTGATTCTTACTTTATTGACATGATGCAATCTCCTGGTTCAGGAACTGCCTTGGAGATCTAACGGTCCCGAATACTTTCAGGTTCATACTTACACATAATGACTACTCAATCGCCTTCCGGGGAACATAGATGAATGCACGACAAGATAGTGTTACCGGGGGTCATGGCATAAATTCATGTGACAAGCATTGAAACCAACGAGTGCATACTAGTTAGCATGTAAGGCAAGCAAGCATTGAACACAAGCATAAGGAACTTGTAGTATAGTCTACTTTAGAACATAAGCCTTTAGGTTAGTGTGGATCTAAGGGGTAGTGCGAAGAGTAAAACCGTACAGGGACATATCAGAAGACATAATAGATGGAACAAGCAGTGTAAATATGTGAAGCAGTATACTATGAAGAGTATGTAATATCTACTTGAAGCATTAGCGGAGTCTACTAGCACGAAGCTAAGGTAGCATGCGAGGGTCCAACTATAAACCAAGTTTTATTTCCATGTTCTAACACAAACAATACAAGATGGCATTATTCCCTTAACTAGGTGCATTGTATTCTTTATTATCATTCAAGGAGTGATGCACCTAGCGACTAGCATGTATCGTCCATATTTTTAAGTGTGCAGGCTAAGCAAAGACAGGTTCATCGTAGCCACCCACCTTACCGATGATTTACCTCGGTCGAGCTATACTCCGAGTGAGTCTTTGAAAGTCTAAGTTTGAACTACTGAAGGGTCAAGTCTAGAATCCTTTGCCTCAAACGAGTCTTCTCGCTGAGCAAAGTGGGTCAGATTGTTGCACTTGCGCTGTTTGAATCGACTGTTTGTTTGAGCTGAATGGGTGGTTACACTATGCGGCCTGAACTTCTTGACTCGAGTCAGCATACGGCCAACCTTGTTGGACTCATAACTGAATCAACACATGCGTCCCTTGGACAAATGCATGAACTTGGGCGAATGAAACTTCACAAATTGAAATTTTTTTACTAAGTCCCAAAAGATTTCATGCGGCTAAGTGTGTACGCGGCCAAGAGGAGTATGCGACATCGTCAAACCATGCAGCCAGAAGCTATGCGTCCCTCTTCTTCTAGGTGCATAACTTCCGACTGACTTGGCACGACTTTTCATAAAAAATTTTTTCTTAACACACTTTTATCACATGCCACATCAGTCACTTTCTGACTTGACTTGCATTTATTGATTATCATATCACACGTGTCCCGAAGTGTGGACTTTGCTCTGCCTATGTGTAAAACCCCTCACCCAAAATAGGTATTTTGTGTATATTTTATATTTATTGTATTTAATTTAGGTTATTTTAAAATTAATTAAAATCTAATTATTTTATTAGGATACTTCATCGTAGTTTGGACATTAGTGACTTAGAACGATCCCAAAATCTATATCGCCCTTCGTGAGAAGTAGCCTACACGGAAGACACAACTTGTAGGATCTTTCCGTGACTCAGAATTCGATCATTCAACATTAGTATAGTACTTGTGTAACAACGATAATTTATTATATTTAATATTTAGATATTTTTATATAAATAATTTATTTATGGTTATTTTTTATCCAAACCTTTTCAATAAGCAACCCATAATTTCTCCATGCAAAATTAGGCCACTTTCCTCTTTTGTAGGATTTATTTATTTATTTATTACTATTTTAATCCCGTGGAATCAAATCAAATTCTTATCATAAATTAATTATTTGGTTAGTTGGTTAGTTGTTGACTTTTAAATAACTAACAACCTAATTAGGAAACATTATAACAAACTAACTACCCATCCCAATCCTAATCCTACCCAAAACCCACGGCTCTCCCTTGGCCGAATCTCTCCCCCTTATATATATATATATATATATATATATATATATATATATATATATATATATATATATATATATATATATATATATATATATATATATATATATATATTCTATCTTCTAAGAACCCTAACTTAAATTCTCCTCTACAAACTCCTAATTTTTTTTCTTCACCTCCTTCCTCCAAGCCGCCACCACCATCACCAAGCCGACCCCCCCTCCTCATGTGGCCACATCATCTTCTCCATCCAAGAACCCTAGCATCTCCTTCATTCTTCTTCTAGTAAGTTTTTTTAATCCTTCTCTCGTTCCTTCTTCAATCCCTTCTTGATTTATAAATATATGTAGATTATATATATGTGTGTGACATTTTGTAAACTCTATTAATTTATGATTGAAGAACTCATGTAATCCATGAACCCTAATTTTGAGGTTCAACCCAAAACTTTTGTGCATGCATGAAACCTCCTTCAAAATCCTCTTTAATTACTGTTAATATATTCATGTAGATGTTATTAATAGGAAAAATATTCAGTTTTTATAAATAATTCCAGATTTATTAATTAATATTAAATTAGAGTTTTGAGCATATTTTACGGGTAGTTTGACCTAGTTTTGAGGTATGCATGTTGGAGACCCTTGGACCTTGTTAGGACTTGATCATAGATAGAAAATCCTAAAATTTCTTGATAAAGTATTATTTTTCCAGAAATTATATATTCTAAAATTATATCAAAATTATATTATTTGGTAATTATATTTTTACAACACCCATGTACTACCCCTTGGCATGCATACTAGCAAGTTTGGTTGCCAACCCTAATAGGATCAACTTGTAGATGTTAAAAACCCTAATTATTTTGTATGGATAAAAGAATTAGTATTTATTTTTTTTATTACTGCTTTTACCATATTTATTCAGATTTTCTTTTTATTTATAAAAAATAGAATTCTAGGTATTTTATATAGCATGTTGACATAGTTTTGATAAAAGTTGACCCCGACAATTTTAGACTTAAATCCCGTCCAAAAATTTATATTTTTAGCATTTAAAATTATATTATTATATTTTAATTCTGATTTATGTGTATTTATTCCAGATTTAATTATTTATCAAAATTTTGTTTTTATTTACAAGTAGGTAACCCGTTATGACCTAGTTTTGGTTTCTACTTAGTTTTGGACTCATAAAATTTATAGGAGATGAACCTATCACTAAAAACCCTATTTTCTAATAAAATTCCAAAATTAATAGTTTTTATTAATTAATTATTTAAAAATAGTTTTTGGTAATGTTAATGGTTAGTAATATTTTGAGGGCTAGTTACTTGTATGTGCAACCCAACGTAGGATTAATAACTAGATATTAATCTAATTAAACTAGAAGGTTAGAGTCTAATTAATGTAATAATTAATTGGTAGATATTCGAGACGTTCCTATGGATAGCTCCGGACCAAATTTGTTGTGCTCGCAACTTGGCTTGGAAGGCAAGTACACATTGCTTTATTGTATTGTCAATTTACATTATGCCTAGTTTTTATTTTTTAGTTGTGTGCACTCATCTTAGAGTAGCAGACTTACCTAGTATATTATGAAGATACGAGGTATCTTCTGACCTGACATATGGTATGGTGGTCCAACCCTTGTCCTTGTCTAGTTGTGGGGTTGGATTATTGTGAAGGTACGAGGTATCTTCTGACCTGACACTATTTTAAACGCGTTCATTGTCTTAGTGAGTGAGTGCATGGACTAGCGTGTTAACTTATCATCGGTACGAGAGTTCGAGTCTTGTGTTAGTAGTTGGTATTAATTTATTTTTCTTGATATTATTTGACGTCATTGCATTATGTCTGCACCGCATATACGGGTCGAATAGTTCTTTGGGAGGGAAGAATATACTAGTGAGCGTATGGGATTTCTGTTTCTAATGGTATAAATGGTGTATATCATGTACCCCCGAGTTCTGCGGAACGCCTGGTAGAATGACTATTTTTCTATTTCTCCTCCCTCATGCGCCACTAGAGATGTCTCGAGTGCATTCACATAGATGGTTAGTTACCCTATTTATTGTTTACTGCTTTACTTTTAATGCATGTCGATTCTTGTATAATTATTACATCCCTCTAAGGACCTGGCACCATTTTCAGGTATAGAAGATCATGATTATTTGCAGGAGCATGAATCAGGACTGACTACTTCTTTCTTTTTCGAGGAGGCCTTCCCTTAGAGCTTCTTGATCATTAGATGATATACTTATTTCGTTGTCTTTCTTATATCTTATTTGGTAGTGGATTTATCTTCACCCGACTACTAGTTCTTCTCGACTATTTTCTACTTGGTACATTGTCATATTGGGTTATATATTTTTATTTGGTTTTGTAGATGAGATTAGTATTGCCTGTGACTTGTGAAGTTATATACCACTTATGAATTAATTCATAAACATCGTACGTATGTGTATGGTTTCCATATATTGGAGTTGTCATATACATACGGCTGTCATGCTTACTTATTCCTAGTCTTCATATTTTTGGACTGGGGCGTGACATATTTTTAGTAGTGGCTCATGCAGGTCCAGTTAGATGTTTAGGTTACATAACTGTACCGAGCGGGCCTGCACATAGGATTAGAGTTTTAGGTATCATCCATATTTGACTATGACTCACCTTCCTTCCAACCCATTCTATTTAAATGATTGCAACCTGGTTGATTCACGTACTTCTCCTAATCTTTCATCCATTTCTTGCAGAGAGATAAATTTGTCCATATAGGTCGAGAGTATATTATCTCGGTTACGTTACTGTACCGAGCAAGCCTGCAAATAGGATAAGAGTATAGGTCTCACCCACATATTTGACTTTTCTCTTTATTTTCGTTCCGGATTCTTGAATTCACCTACCTTCCTTGATTTTCAAAATTGTACTCACTTACTTCTCTTGGCATCGGTATTCTTGTTTTCTCACCTCTTCCTATTTAATGTACTTTCCTAATAGTCCCTTGATATAGCCTTCTGCCAGAATATAGGAATCCTTGTTATTAGGGTTAGAAGATAATTATGATAGCATACCTACTAAGAAAAATAAATTAGAATATTGGCAGCTCCGAAAAGTTTTGCATACCTAATGAACCCTAGCATCCAACACCTGTAAATTGATTGACCATTATCCCTTGATGTGCTTAGGAATGACTTAAGAGACACTACTAGGGTTAGTTAGAAATTTGACCATATTTTTTGACACTAGTATTAAGGAACCAATAGAAATTCAAAGTTGAATATTAGGACTAAACCTAACTTTCATAGTGAGATAATATAAGAGGACTATAAATTTAGATTCTTGTAGCAGAGTAGTACCTTAGAAAACCAAGAGGAATAAACTAATACCTTAGTAAGATCAAGGGTACCCTACCTTCAGCTTAGTAGATCCCCTAGAATCTATGATCATCATTGAGTCATACTTGAGTCTTCATGAGTCACCGACCGTGCCATCTCATCCAACTATCTATATACTTTCCCATCTTGAGTTAATTCCTCCCTCTATCATAGACCAAATTATCATAGCTCTTTACCAATTAAAACCAATTAAATGATTATAACATTTTTATTGATCATACTTCGAACATAGAGATCAGCATACCATATTCTCTTAGGACACCATGATATTATCAAGAGTCTCTCTATTTACTTTTATATCTTGTTTATCCGAAATCTTAACGCTCTCTATTTGTGCGATGACTAAATTTTTTTTTCATCTTTCAAATCCTGACACCTTACCCTTCCAATGGTAGACCACTACCAGAAAAGTCAAATTAGCGACGTAAAGAAACGTCGCTAAATGACAAAAAAACGTCGCTAATCACTTTTAGCGACGTTTTTAGCAACGTTTTACAGAAGTCGGAACTCAGCTAGTCGCTGAAAGGAAAAACGTTGTTAAACGTCGCTATACCGACATTTTTTAGCGACATAAATGTGTCGCTAAATTAGCTATGTTTAGCGACGCGATGTCACTAATTAGCGACGTGCTCATCAGTCGCTAAATATCGCTAATTAGCGACTTATATAGCGACGTCTATAATGACCTGGCAATACTGCCATGTCAGCAAGTTGCGACGTACAGCGATATTTTTTGCAACATTTTTAGCGACGTCATTAGCGACGTATAGAAACATCGCTAATTAGCGACGTATTTAGCGACGTATATTAACATCGCTAAACGTCGCTAAAAATGTCGCTAATTGTACAAAAAAAAAAAATCTGAATTGTTTCCAAACTATTATTCCTACAGTTTATTAATTCACAATCTGTACAAATAGACCCGGAGTAACCCTCCGTTGAATTTTATGGGTTTGCCGATCCCCTTGGGTTGAACACTCAACACCGGTAAATTAACATATATTTAATATGAATAATATAATAAAATTTGAAGAAAATAAAATATCCAGCAAATATCATCGTAAAGAATACAGTAAATATATATCCATACAATGAGTCTCATCCTAAATAATACAAAGAATACAAATATCCAGCAAGTATACTACTACGGATCTGCAGGAGGATGACCACCAGTGCGCAAGAAGGATAAGAACAGATCATACTGCTCCCTTAAAATCGATACCGATGTCGATGGAGAAGACAGTAAAATAGAACAAGAAATGTCCTTCTCTTGCTTTTCTAGACGATCGACGAGCAACTTAATGAATTCATAGAGCGCACACTGCACATGTCATCAGGATGACGGTTGTACTCCACGAACGATGATGCAGATAGTAATTCATATCTATTACTAGATACTTCTGCAAAAATGACAGTACGTATCCTATAAATTATTACATACAGTGTGATTCTCTAAAGAAGAAGCTGACAATTAGTTGGCTAGGTAATCTATATTTGAAGTCACATAGAAGAAGCAAAGTAGGATATATATATATATATATATATATATATATATATATTATTATAATTGTGCATCACCGTCAAGAAGGGCCTACTACGTAAATTTATAGGCGCAAGACAATAACAGGGGGGAGACAAATTGGTTGACACTTTATTCTTTTCCATTGTGCAAGAAACTTGAACTTGGCAGTTGGAACAATTGTCAATATACACAAAGTAGTCACATAATTATATGTAAGATATTGCCTATCCCTATCCCTATCCCTGCAGACAAGTTGCATGTAATATTGCTTATGTTTAATAAGTAGGTAGCTGCTAGCTGATAATTGATAAACAATTTGATATTAAGTATATAACTCATGTAATGTACTAATTAATATATCCAGCAGGCCATTTTGTAAAGTCAAAAATATTAAATTATCTTCAAAGCTAGTATAAGGCCAACTAACTACACTGCTGACTCAGCTATAAATTATAACATTAGTAACTAGTGCTAATTACACTGACTACTAACTGATGCTAGGAGTTTAATACTGATACTGAACTTCTGGCAACTGAATTAGTACTGTAACTGGGACTTGATACTGAGCTCTGGCATAGGCTGATACTTGATACTGAGCTCTGGCATAGGCTTGATACTGATACTGAGCTCTAGCATAGGCTGATACTAAATCTTGAGTCTAAAGTATTGCACTCTGTACTTGATGAATTAGGCACACTGCACTGCACTTGAATACATGGACCGATGCTATTCTAGCACACTTATACTACATTGAATAGGAATGTATCAATACTTTCTCCTTATTTTGACTTTGCCTCAAGGTCAAAGTATGAATATGTTCTGATAAACTCATCATATGGGATCCAAGTAGCAGTATGGATATCCCCTTCTTTCCACTGAACCAAAAGGTCTATTGCAGCTCTATTCCCTTTCTTGACAAGTTTTCTATCAAGGATCCAGTCAGGTTCTAATAAGGATTCCTCAGTATAATTTGGAACCCTAACCCCAGGTCAAAAAACCTAACCCTAACTCGAGGTCAAAAATCCTAACCCCAGGTCAAAAACCCTAACCCTAGGTCCTGATCCCAGGTCATGTCAGTTTTGGGTTAGGGCTGGTGTCACGTGTGTGTGTGTGTGTGTGTCATGTCTGTGTCAGTGTCTGTCACGTATGTGTGTCATGTCAGTGTCAGTGTCATGTGTGTCCTGTGAGAGAGAGAGAGAGAGAGAGAGAGAGAGAGTTAGGATTTACCTAGAGAATGAGGAAGAGGAGGAGGAGGAGGAGGGGGATGCCAGAGTAAGCCGCTGTGGAGATGTCGGTCGTCGGAGAGGGGGGTGAGGGAAATCGAAATATTTTGAAAACTTTTGAAAAATTCGACAGATAGGGGAAATCAAAATTGATCCCTAATTAACAAAATTTTAGCGACGTTGCTAAATATTTTAATATAAACGTCGCTAAATACGTCGTTAAACGTCGCTAAATTATAAAATCCAGCGACGTTTAGCGACCTAAGATAACTTATAGCGACTATTCTTTTAAAAAACTGAATTATAGTCGCCAAACAACGACGTATAGCGACGTTAATATTCGGAGTCGCTGAATTAGCGACGTTTTAATTTACCGTCGCTAAAAACGTCGCTAATCCCGTAATTTTTAGTAGTGGACCTAGTAATTTCTTTTATGTTAGGATATATAGTTTGGTAGGATTATAGTTTGTTAATCTTGAAATTTTAAATTTCTGTGCTTAATAGTTAGAACTTGATAGTTTAAGTTGTTCATTTAGATTATGATTTTATGGTTATCCTTTAGTTTCAAATCAAGTAATCTGTTCCACATCAATACAGGTTATATCCTCTCTCACTTGAGAGCTACTGACTTCTCCATTCTTAAGTTACAGTATTAGTTGATTCTAGTAAGTTAGGCAGCATGCCTCACAACCAAGTATCCCATAGTCCTTTTGACCCATTAATGAAGTGTAATTGAATGACACCAACTATAGGCTAGCATAAGAAAATAGTGTTTATCTAGACTGTAGAACTTTAGAGGCCCATACCCCCATTTGGTCGACTAGAGACTTAGAAATAAAGTTAGTATGGCAACTATAGAGGTACAACACGGGATGAGTCTTAGTTTCTTGGTGAACTTGAATTATTTTGTGCATTCCTTCATCATAATCTCACATACTTATATTATTTGGACTATCTTGACTCATGCTGCTATTATAGTCTAGTTTTGCAAGCTTATTCTTTATCGGACTTGTTCATGACATATGTATTATTGGGCGCCATACTAATACATTATCTAATTAGAATCAATGTATTATGGTTTAGCTAACCTTAGTGCGATTGGTTCGTTCTTCACATGAATACTTTACATGGATTGAGATATAGTTGACTTAACTTGTTAAACAAATATACTTGCCCTCTAGACAGGTCAGAGCATATTGTATCGGTTACATAATTATACTGATATGAGCATACAAATATAAATTTACCAAAAAAAAGATTTTAATCCACAACTGCCTTGACAACTCCCTTTTGAATCCTTTAATCGCCTTGAACCCCGTACTTGTATTCTATCACCTCCTCCTTTAACTCTTTATTGTTGTTTTCCGTCTTTTCCTTTTTCAGAAAGATGAACGCTCATGCTTAATATAAGTTTGATACACGGATAATACTAGATATACCCCATAGGTCAATCGTATTACTTTGTGACTATCTTTTATAATTAAGGGCATATCACCAGTGATAGATTTTGTGTTAAAATTTTGAGAATTAATAAGCACTATTGAATGATTGAGGAATTTTTTTGTATAGCTTGGTGTTTATGAAAGATGGATAAATTGGAAGTTAGATAGAAATTACATTGTCAACTTGAGCCAAATTTTATATAAAGGTAAAAATCTTAAATCGTGATCAAGTAAGATAAGATTGAGAGATTTAAGTCAATTAATTTCAAGATTTTTTTTTGGATAATTATGATGATGATGATTTAACTTTAAAGATAAGAATGCCATATACAATAAATTTTGAAATGTTGATATTGTATTGACTCAAATTTTAAATATGGGAGGTTGAATCATCAATTTAAATTTTGAGGATAAAAATAGAATTCTAAACATGAACATTGATGAATTAAATTCAAAATTTTATAATTTGATGAGTTGAATTAGAAGTTAAATTTTGATTGTTGGATCACCTGTTTGAAATGTTGAGGATAGAAATTGAATTTAAAATTTGAAGAGTACAAAAATTTTAAGTTGAAAATATGAATAAGATTTGATTAGAGTTATTTATTACTTAAAATCTAGAGGAGATTATGATAGTTGAAAATCGTGATTTAAAATTTGATGTGGGTTATTTAAATTTGAAGATATCATATAGATTTGATCTAAACCATGATTATTTAAACTCTAGAAGAGATTACGATAGGTCAAATTTTGATTTAAATAGTGGTATTTTAATTTTGAAGAGATTGCGATGGATTTGAATAGATTTTGTTATTTAAATTTTTGAGAAGATTGTGGTTGACTTGGCTTAGATACGAATTTGGAGGTTTAACAAATCGTGCTCTATTTTTAATTTTGAGAACAAAGTTTTTGTAAGTTGGGTAGATTATAAAATCCCTCACCCAAAATAGGTCTTTTGTGTGTATTTTATATTTATTATCTTTATTTTATATTATTTTAAAATTAATTAAAATATAATTATTTTATTAGGATACTTTACCGTAGTTTGGACATTGGTGGCGTAGGACGACCCCAAAATCTACATCGTGCTTCGTAGAAAGTAGCCTACACGGGAGACACAACTTGTAGGATCTTTCCGTGACTCAGAATTCGATCATTCAACATTAGTATAGCACTAATATAACAACCATAGTTTATTGTATTTAATATTTAGATATTTTTATATAAATAATTTATTTATGGTTATTTTTCATCCAAACCTTCTTCAATAAGCAACTCATAATTCATCCATGCCAAATTATGTCACTTTCCTCTTTTGTAGGATTTATTTATTTATTACTATTTTAATCCCATAGAATCAAATCAAATCCTTGTCATAAATTAATTATTTTGTTAGTTGGTTAGTTGTTGACTTTTAAATAACTAACAATATAATTAAGAAACATCCTAACAAACTAACTACCCATCACAATCCTAATCCTACCCAAAATCCATAGCTCCCCCTTGGCCGAATCTCTCCCCCTCTCTTCTCTCCATATATATATATATATATATATATATATATATATATATATATATATATATATATATATATGTATGTATGTATCTTCTAAGAACCCTAACTTAAATTCTCCTTTACAAAACATTAATTTTTTTCTTCACCTCCTTCCTCCAAGTCGCCACCACCATCACCAAGCCGACCCCCCCTTCTCACGTGGCCACATCATCTTCTCCATCCAAGAACCCTAGCATCTCCTTCATTTAGTAAGTTTCTTTAATCATTCTATCATTTCTTCTTCAATCCCTTCTTGATTTATGAATATATGTAGATTATATATATGTGTGGGATATTTTATAAACTCTATTAGTTTATGATTGAAGAATCCATGCAATCCATGGACCCTAATTTTGAGATTCAACCCAAAGCTTTTGTGCATGCATGAAACCTCCTTCAAAATCCTCTTTAATTCTTGTTAATATATTCATGTAGGTGTTATTAATAGAAAAAATATTCAGTTTTTATAAATAATTCCAAATTTATTAATCTGTATTAAATTAGAGTTTTGAACATATTTTATGGGTACTTTGACCTAGTTTTGAGGTATGCATGTTGGAGACCCTTGGACCTTGTTAGGATTTAATCATAGATAAAAAATTCTAAAATTTTCTTGATGAAGTATTATTTTTCCAGAAATTATATATTCTGAAATTATATCAAAATTATATTATTTGATGGTTATATTGTCACAACACCCATGTACCACCCCTTGGCATGCATACTAGCAAGTTTGGTTGCCAACCCTAATATGATCAACTTGTAGATTGTGAAAACCCTAATTATTTTGTATGTATAAAAGAATTAGTATTTATTGTATTTATTACTGATTTTATCAAATTTATTTAGATTTTATTTCTATTTATAAAAATTAGAATTTTAGGTATTTTATGTAGCAAGTTGACCTAGTTTTGACAAAACTTGACCACGACAGTTTTAGACTTAAACCCAGACCAAAAACCCATATTTTTAGCATTTAAATTATATTATTATATTTTAATTCTGATTTATGAGTATTTATTCCAGATTTAATTATTTGTCAAAAATTAATTTTTATTGACTAGTAGGTAACCCGTTATGACCTAGTTTTGGTTTCTACTTAGTTTTGGACTCATAGAATTTATAGGAGATGACCATATCACTAAAAATCCTATTTTCTAATAAAATTCCAGAATTAATAGTTTTTATTAATTAATGATTTAAAAATAGTTATTGGTAATGTTAATGGTTAGTAATATTTTGAGGGCTAGTTACTTGTATGTGCAACCCAACGTGGGATTAATAACTCGATATTAACCTAATTAAACTAGAAGGTTAGATTCTAATTAATTTAATAATTAATTGGTAGGTGTTCGAGATGTTCTTGTGGATAGCTTCGGACCAGATTTATTGTGCTCGCAGCTTGGCTTGGAAGGCAAGTACACCTTACTTGATTGTATTGTCAGTTTATATTATGCCTAATTTTTATTTGTTAGTTGTGTGCACGCACCTTAGAGTAGCAGACTTATCCAGTATATTATGAAGATATGAGGTATCTTCTGACCTGACACATGGTATGGTGGTCCAACTCTTATCCTTGTCTGGTTGGGGGGTTGAATTATTATGAAGGTACGAGGTATCTTCTGACCTGACACTGTTTCAAACACGTTCATTGTCTGAGTGAGTGAGTGCATGGTGTAAACCCCCTCGACCAGATTCCAGCATTTTAGGATTATTTTTAACAATTTAGGATTTATGGCAATATTTTAATTTATTTTGCTTACATATCCTGTTGATTTGTGCACCTGTCCATCACCAAATTATTTAGAGCTTTACCTTGACTGTTATCCCCGAACAAAGTTCACATACCTCTCCTAGACATGACAGTCTACTATCCTGCACTTTGTGCAACTCCCAGATACTTTACTTTAAGTCTCGTGTGAGACGCACAAATATTGTTACCAAACGTGCGCATTTAAATCCCCAGACCTGTACCCATCCCTGTTCCAACAGACATTAGAGGCCCAACATGCACCTGTTTTGCCCAGACAAAAATACGATAATATTCTACACTGAGTATACTACATTTAGTGTATTGGCACCGTATTAAAATTATGGCCCTACCTGCCTCTAAATAATTAGAGAACACTGTGCGCAGTATTTATTAATTAATTAATGCGATGGCCCATATCACCCCAAAACCAGGCCCAGTCCCTGCCCAGACTCACCCCCACCCCCCTCAGGACCCTCACACAGCTTTTTTCTTCAATTTTGTGAATTTTAGCATTTTCAGGAATCGGATGTTTTTCCCAGACAATTTCGTAATTGTACAATTTCCCAAAATAGGACCTCTGCACAATTTATAAAATTACAGGGACTTTTCTGCAAATTACAGTATGAGATGTCACCCCCTGATTGGCCGGTGAACGTGCACCGTCCATTCCAAAAGGAGTCCAGATTCGATGTATTTACATAAAATAAATATCCTAAATATGAATTACCTAAATTACCCCCCCAATTCAATTTCTATAAAAGAAATTAAAAAGAAAACCCTAACCCTAACCCAGCCGCAGCCTCCCCCCCGAGCCACTCCCCCCCCCCCCCCCCGCGGCGAGCCTTCCCCCCCCCCCCCCGCTCCGGCCCGACCCCCTGTGCACAGAACCCCCCCCCCCCCCCCCGTCGCTCCTCCTCCTCCCCTCTTCCCCTCTCGCCGGACCGCCATCTTCCTTCCCTGACTTCCTCCCCGAGACTCCTCCCCCTCCGCCTGACGACCCCTGAGCTCGCCATCACCACCACCCGCCACCACCATCATCATCACCGACTCCTCCTCCTCCTCCTCGCCCGATTCCGCCAACAACCCTCTCCCCCAAGCTCTCTTTCTCCTCCGCCACCAGACCCCGCGGCCCCCATCCGGCCAGCCCCGACTTCGACCTCCTTCCCCTTCAGCCGACCCACAGCCCGCCACTGCCACCTCCACGAGCAGCCCCAGCCCTCGACTCGTAGGCCTCCCAGAACCCAGAACCTCTCCCCTCTTCCTCGCCGCCACCAGTCTCCGGCCACCTCGACCCACTGCTGCCCTCCTCAGCCACAACGCTCGACCCCAAACCCCGCCTGCTGCCAACACAGCAGTCGACTCCGGCCCGGCCATGCAGCCTCGTCCGACCGACCGAAGGCTCTGGCGTGCAGCACCCCTGACCCGTCCGGTCCGGCACAGCAGCTCCGGACCACCCCGCGACGACCCCGACTCGAGCAAAACCAGAAACAACAGCATTTCAGAGCCCGGACACAACCCGGACACGACCAGCGTCGTGTCGCATCTCTTCCCGGACACGGGAAATTCAATCCACGGAGCCCTGTTCAGGTAACCCGTTCTAACTCCTCATAATTCCGTTTTTAATTTCGTTAGTTATGACACGTAGGCTATATGACCCTCTCGGTGCCCGTGTAACCCGCACGGTGCATCGCGTCCTGTGGCGATCGCGGCACGCGATCCAAAAACAGGAAAAACAACGATCCATTTCACCCCGAAACTGAGTACGCCCCGCCAAACGGGACGACTTGGTCGCACGCGGTCTTTACCAAAATGTGTACGTCGTTGATACGGACATGCGGAATTTCGCAGAAGTTGATTTGGATGTACATGCACACCGGAATCAACGCGTATCCGCCGACAACGTCCCGTATCTGCCTGCTCTGGAATACGCTGCAACTTTGTGTACACACGTCGGATCGAGACGAAACTTTCAACATAGGACTCGTAGCAATACGCTGGTCCTGTGATCCAAGTTTGGTTCGATTCTGAGAACGTTGGCAAAATCCCGTATCGTGGGCCCCACAAGCTCTACTTGACGGGCGATTTTGTGACCGGCTCATCGGAATTCAATTCTGGAAGTTCCGTTGGTTCGTATCATCGTTCCTGACTTGTTAACACTAAGTTTGGCAAATTTAAAGACCTTTGACCCTGATACGTTTTTTGGTGCAAAGCGGCCTACATGTGGACCCCGCTTTGACCAAAAATTGCCATTTTGCCCCTGTGTCCAAATTGGACTTAAGGACAGGCGTTTATAGCTATTTGATATTTTCTGAGACTGTTAGTGATGTTTATTTCAGCATCCGAAGACGTTCATTCTGAGGCCATAGTTTCTGACACTTGGTATTTGACATCTGGACGTTATATTTTGCAGCTCTCTTGCCAGGCAAGTATACCTTGCCTTGTTGTACTATTTAAATTCAGGTATTATTAGTTACATGTTTATCTATTTTAATATTATATAAATGTGCGCGTCCGAGAAAACTCGGGTGCAGTCAACGAAGGCGTTGACGTTAGAATTTGTATCTGACCTAGCGTCTAGTAGACCCACCTAAAGTTGTGGAGTTATTGGTATGACTTTTCAGGCCTTGACACGTATCATTACACGTCACAGAGTGAGTTCATGTAGGGGCGCGTGCCTCATACTCGACTGGCCATCGGTATGAGCAACACGTGTAACGATATTTAGCTTAGTTGGTTATTTTATTGAGACTTGCATCATAGTAGGAGGTGTCCACGTCATTTTCATGACTTGTACATCTATATTGGGTAGGGAAGATACTAGTAGACGTATGAGACACCCCCTCCTTGAGTCTTTTATCCTTCGTACCATGCTCCTCGGAGATGGTCGATTGCAGAGCTACCCGTGTGTCCGGGGGCATATGACACATATACTAGCCGGTCATGACGATTGGTGAATTACGTCAGCATATGTCAAGCCTACACATTCCCATGCGTACTATCAGGTATTTAAATTGTATTCACTTAGATGGTTAGCACACCCCATTTATTTTGGACTTCGGTGGCTACCGCAATGGTCATCGTCACCTGTTAAGGATTCCGCATTCAGTGTATCGGGAGCTAATCAAACTCCCTTCCACTGATTTCTTTGGAAGCTTTTCGCAGTCTCCTTGTGGGATAAGGCTTCGGCTGCTGAGGATCGCTTTGTGCCTGACTCCACTCACTACCTTTTTTAGCGTGAACGGATCGCAGCACGAACAGGGTCCAGCCCTTTCGGTACAGAAGATCGATGTGCCATCTTTCTAACCACGTTCATTTGTTGTATGATCAGTAGGGAAGGGAGCCCCAACCAAGAAAGATACTGTCTCAGAGTGAAGCTCGTAAGTTCCTCCCAGATAGATTACATGGCTTAACTTACCCGGCTCAATATTCTTGGAAAACTAATGACGACTTTTCAATGACTTGGCCATTCAATCTTGTGAACTAATCGAGACCGAAATTGGATAAGGAGATACGAACGGAGAGGAATAACCAGATACCCGAAATGCCCAGCTTCGAAAGAGGATGTTTTTTCACCAAAAGCAGGTGTGTGTCGCTCTCAAGAAGCAAAGACTGGCTACTTGCAAATCATATCTGGGCCTATCCTTCCATTCTACAAACCCCCACCCATAACCTCACCATTGAGGGCTTGTTTGCAGCTGCTAGGTATGTCTTGGTCTTGAACAAGGGGAGCACACCCAATAAACCGATCACCACTTAGAACGGTCAGAGTCGGATGGAGCGCCAGATGACAAATGTCCGAACCTAAGGGCCCGACTCAATGCCTATTGAGAAATCAATGTTGACGAAGCAACCAAGCTAGATGAAAGCAAGCGACGCCCAGAAGGAACCTGACCCGTATCCAAAAAAGGAGGGTCAGAGTGCCCTTCGGGCTAGCAAAGAGAGCGACTGACAATCTGTAGCGAGCGGCGGGAGGAGGTGTAGCTGAGTCTGCATAAGCAGATAAGGCCTTACAGTGGGAGGCGCAACAGCCTACGTATTTCCCACTTATTATATGCCGATGATAGTCTGATCTTCTTGAACGACAATGGATAATATCATCATTGTTCAGGAATTAATTCACACCTCAAACAAGAAGAAGGGTCGCAGAGGAGGCCCCTGTTAGCCCCACGCTATGTTTTTTATGTGGTGGTTGTTAATCAGGAGTTAGTGCTCGTGCGTGTGCGCGGGTGTGTTCTTTATATCGCGCTCGCGCGCGGTTAAAGAACATATGTGCATGCGCGCTTGCGCGACTAAAGAACATGCATGCGCCTGCACTCGGCTTTCAGCTCTTCGCTCATCGCCTCCGATGGTCCCCTACTTCACTCGTTTCCTCGTTCGTGGGTCTTCATCTCCGGCGCCCTCGGTATCTATCTATCCCTCGGCTGCGGGTAAGGTTCAGAACCTTCCCCTTGTCCCCAACTCACTGTGGTGGCATGTAAGGACATGCCTACCCTGCTTCTCGCTAGTTCCCCTCCCCTTTCTAAATCCGTGCGAGTAGGACAAGAAAACCCTTTCAAAAACGAGATTGGGTAGTTTACAAAGCGAGGTCAGACTCTTTTGAGGAGTTGATGAACCGGATCAGGGACTGACGTCGAACCATAAGGGGCAATGACAGCAGCAGAATCAGAAAACGCATTGCGCCACACGCGCAGCCTTGGCAGCAGAAAGAGAATCCGGATCAATAGATGAACCAGATCCTAAGATTGGGGGTTGACCCAGTAGCTAGCGACTAAGACTAGCTTATTTGTCCCTGCAAAACTCTCTCTGTCTTGCCTAAAGTAAAGGCTTTTTTCTTAACTTAAAGGCCTATCTTTGCCAAAGCCAAGACTAGCTTACGGCACGTAGGCCTTTTTCGCCAGCACTTGACCCTGTAAAGTAGCTCGCAGATTAACCAAGCCAACAGGAATATCTTTATTCCATCCTAAAGAACAGGAGAATCTTCTTTCCGACCTCGAGCAGGATTTAGTTATCGCTTAGGAAATGGCTCTCTCCAATCAGCCTTAAGCTCGTTGACGAGAGGGTGGGTGGGTCCTACTATTAGGGCTCTTTCTGTTCTAACTGGCCGCCGGGACTTTCCCCTATTCGCTCAGATAGGGTTCGAATGGCTTGATCAAAGCCTAGCCACATAGTGTATGTTCACATAGCCAATCCAAGCGAAAAAGCAATAAAAGGCGACCGTGCCGGGAGGTGCTGAATAATCGAAGTGAGACGACCGAAGGGAGTATTGAGAGGAGGTTGCATGGAACTAGAGGATGTAGCCAGAGCTGGGTTGAGTACAACAGCATAAGAGGTCTTGGGAGCTGGTGGAGCAGTGGTCTGTGTGGTGGAAGAGAGTGGTGGGAAGTCGGATGAGGTGCAGGGGCGCATAACCGTCGAGCTAATTATAGTTGAATCATCATCAGTGGCAGAGGTATGGGGGAGGCAGGAGTTTACCCAGGCTCCCGAGGGGGATTTCGTCCATAAAACTCTATCCCCTTCCTCCCTTATTTTGTCGCTAACAAGGTTTCTAAGGCTTAACAACTTTCCCCAAGCCCATGAGCAATCACCTGGCAGCCCCTGTTAGTCCCCGCGGCATATTTATGGTCCGGTCTTCACGCGCATGCGTGTTCTTAGCCGCGGGCAGGCGCACGTGATGCGCGTGCGAAATAAGAACCCGTGCGCTCACGCGCGGTTAAAGAACATGTGCGCATGCGCACGCGGTTTAAGAACATGTGCGCGTGCATGCGCTCGCGCGTTTAAAGAACGCGTAATTTCCAGTCGAGTAAAGGAGCATCTCCCTCAAATCTCAAGTGAGAAAGCAGTGACAGTGGCTCCATACAGATCATTCCTTAGTGCGGTAAGTAGCTCAAATTCTACCCTTAAAAGAAAGAGACCGATCACACCTCTCATTAAGGAGTTCTTCCCTTATCGGGTGAAAGATCTTTCAGTAAAAATCCAGCTTGCACCGAAAGAGCAAAGAGAGCTCACTTACTAAGAAAGAAAGCAGCGAAATCGATTCAAGAACTTCGTCTCGATTTGCCAAAGAGGCGGCGAAAACCTACTTCGTAACAGAGGCCGAGCCTACCTCCGTTCGGGAGCACCGCGCAAAAGTGGTGCTAGTCAGCCGCCAACTAGGCCAACATCAGAGAATGCTCCCTATCTCCATGCATGTCCTCCGACGAGAAGGAGTTGCTGAGGCATGATTTTGCGCTTCTTTTGAATTACCCACTTCACAGAAAAAGACTCCGTCATCCTTTGAACCGGGCCTACTACTAAAGATTTATGACATGCGAATCGATCGACTGAGCTATCTTGCAAAAATGCAAGATAGACTCTTCGTTCTTTTTCTTTCCCTTTCCACTGAAAAAGCGGTGCGTATGGCTGGCTTTGGTAGTAGTAGTGCTGTGGGCTAGCTTGGCTCTTTATGGCTTTGCTGCTTGTCGAAGCACCACTACACCAGGTGGTAATAAATTCAGTATATCGTTCGCAGCCTTCATTCCTGCCTGCTCGCTTCTATCACCTCCCGGCACGGTCGCCTCCGGTCACCTAGGTAAGGGAGAGGGGAGAAAGCTTCCTATTCAGTATTTACATACATGGCATGTTATTTTTCAGTATCTTGTTATGTCCCTCTGAGGACCTGGTCCCTTTCCAGGCGTAGATGTTTATGAGTATTCGTAGGAGCGCAGATCCGGACATGTTACGTATATTCTGAGGAGGTCTTCTCTTCGAACCTCATGACTGTCAGATGCTGTATTTATATGGTGTGTATCTGGTTTCTTTTATATTCTTTTTCGACAGTAGATTTGTTTCCATCCGACTGTCATTCTTTAGATACTATTTATTGAGATCTAGTTACATGGTTATTGGTTATTCATATTTGATTTCTGTGGATGAGATTTAGATATTATCCTGTGACTTGTAATTAGTTTTACCACTTATAAATTATTATTCATTATACAGCGAACGCTCGTATATAGGGTTTCCATATATTGGAGTTGCCATATATACAGGCGGCTGGCATGGTTACGTATCCTGGTCCTACGTATTTTGGGACTGGGACGTGACATATTTTTATTGGTGGCCCATGCAGGTCAGAGCATATTGTCTCGGTTACGTTACTGTACCGAGCAGGCCTGCACCTAGGATTAGAGGATATGATCTCATCCATAATTGACTATGACTTATCTTCCTTCCAGTCTGTCCTACTTACAAAATTGCATCCTGCTTGATTCATGTGCTTCCCTGATAATTTCTTAAGTATAGCCCCTGCTAGAATATAGAAATTCCTGTTGATAGGATGATGATTAAAGTAGTATTCCTACTTAGAATACAACTAGGGCTTTAACACATCCCTAAGTTTAGGATACCAAATGAACCCTAGTCTTCCATATTACCTAAATGAACCCTAGCATCACTACCTATAGATTAACTTACCATCATCCCTTGACATATTTATGTATGACTTGAGAGTAGTATAAACACTACTAGGATTAGTTAGAGACTTGACCATAGTGTTGACCCTAGTCTTAAGGAACCAATAGAAATTCAAGGTTGAATACTAGGACTGAAACCTCATCCTATGTTTGGATAAACCTAGTTTTACGCCAGAGATCCTTTACCCTTGTTGGCGTAAAAAGCCAAACGACTGCCTAGTTGGCGTAAAAACCAAACTATGCAGAAGATTGTCTCCTTTACGCCGCAGTTATCCGCAGTTATGATAACTGCTACCCACATTCCCTTAGTTTTTCTTATCCTGCGTATGACACGTCCTAAAAGTCACGTAGGTAATTGCCCTGCGTACACTTGATGATTCTTGAATAAATAGATAACCAGCGTAGAGTAACCTGATTAGGCGTAAAATATAATGATAGGATGTGAGCGTATTTGTTACAGCCTTTAACTTTTCCCAGTCATGACCAAATCTTGTGCATTAAAGGCAGAGATACGCCTCGAGCCCTGTGCAAAAAGAAACAGCTTTTGACAGGACATCTGATTTTGTCTCACCTCGAGCGTATATGACTTGTATCCAATAAAGTCACTAAACGACAACCTGAGACTCCGTGCAAAATCATCATCACAAACCGTCCACCTGATCGTTGTGCAAGTACTTTTGTCAGATATCAGGATTCACTAATTTTGACTGACAAACTCATGAGTTTCTCGTACAACTTTACGCTACAACGAATGCTAGACTTTACGCAGAAGATATTTACGCGCAGATTTCTACACACAGACTTATTACGCGGACAGCTCTGAAGCTCTACCTTACGCTTCTCTGTTTTACGCGGATAGCTCTGAAGCCATGCGTTATGCCAAATTATTTTATCTCTGCTTTACGCAGACAACCTCGAACCCCTACTTTACGCGGACCTTCTTGAAATCTTTGTTTTATGCGGACAGCCTATAGTGTTTATTAAGATTGTAGAACTTAGAAGGCCATACCTCTTTTGGGTCAACTAGCGACTTAGACAAGGAATTAGAATAACAACTGTAGAGATTGTAGAGTCTTGTCTTTTTGTGAATTTAAATTGTTTTGTAAATTCTCATATCATAATCTAGCGTACTTATATTTACTATACTACCTTGACTTATACTGCTATTATAGCGTAGTTTTGCAAGCTTATTCTTTATCAAGCTTGTTCATGATATGTATTATTGGAGTACTATACTAATACATTTCAGAATCAGTGTATTACGGTCTGATCAACCATAGTGCACTTGGTTCGCCCTTCGCTTAACTACTTTACGTGGATTGAGATATATAGTGATTAGTAGACGGATGTACTTGCCCTCTAGATATGCCTGAGCATATCGTATCAGCAACATAACTGTGCTGATCCGAATATGTGAATAGGGATTACCAAAATAGGATTTTAATCCACAATTGCCTTGACAATTCCCATTAAATTCTTTAAACGCCTTGATCCCCATACTTCTAATCTATTATCTCCCCCTTGAACTCTTGATTATTGTTTTTCGTCTTCCCTTATTTCGGAAAGGCGAAAATCGTGCTTAGTATAAACACGATAAGTGTATTGTTTCTGTAGCCATTTCTGTTTGTTTCTTGGGTAATTACCAAACCCTATTATTAGATTAGATTACAGTTTAAAACTGTGCTACCCTTAGAATGACCTTCGCTACCTACCTACGTTTTATTGCGTTCCTGATACGTGCATCCCTATGACAGCATGAAATTTTTATTTTTCCTCGTAACTTGGGTCAAGTTCAGAACTCAAGTATTACGATAAAGAATGTATCATTTTGCTGTCATGAGTCTAAATGGATTTCACCTGAATGAATAATTGATTGACTCCTGAATGAATAGCAGCACCTATGACTAGGTTGACTTGTAAGGATTATGAATTCCTATGGACCGACTCACCAAGTCAGCATATTTCTTACCTTTAGAGTTGGCCAGCCTGCAGAAGCTTTAGCTAACTTATATATGAGATAAATCGTAAGATTGTACGGCATACCAGTCAGCATTGTACCAAGACAAGGATTCGCGTGACCAGAGTTGGTAGTCAACACCGTAGGGACAGTTAAGTAAATACAAGGACACTGGCGAGCAGTACAAGACAGACAGAAGCAGTAGGTAGACCGTCATCATCGTCCCTTGGAATTCAAAGAGGACGATCATGTCATCTTGAGGATATCACATACTAGAAGCACCATTCAATTCAGAGGATGCAGCAAGTTGAGTCCAAGGTATGTTGGACCATTGACGTGCTAGAAAGAGTAGGAGTAGTATCATATCAACGTACGCTACCACCTTCATTTGAGGGAGTACTTGAAATATTCTACGTATCGTAACTCAGGCGATATGTGACAGACAACAGTCATGTTCCCAACCATTCGGAGATCACCATTAGGCCGAGCTGGTCGTATCAAGAGCAACCCGTAGAAATCCTTGATCATCGAGAAAAGGTATTGAGGAATCAGTCTATTTCCTTGGTCCGCGTGGCATAAAAGCATGGCGCACTAGGAGAATCTACTTGGAAGCGTTTGGACGACTTGCATAAACGTTTTTCGAACCTATTCGTAAACCAAGATATAATTTACTTGTTAAATTATACCTTATGCCGTCTTTGACTTCTACCATGGCTTAGTTTAAATTTCGAGGACAAAATTTTTATAAGTTGGGTAGATTGTAAACCCCCTCGACCAGATTCCAGCATTTTAGGATTATTTTTAACAATTTAGGATTTATGGAAATATTTTAATTTATTTTGCTTACATATCATGTTGATTTGTGCACCTGTCCATCACCGAATTATTTGGAGCTTTACCTTGACTGTTATCCCCGAACAAAGTTCACATACCTCTCCTAGACATGACAGTCTACTATCCTGCACTTTGTGCAACTCCCAGATACTTTACTTTAAGCCTCGTGTGAGACGCACAAATATCGTTACCAAACGTGCGCATTTAAATCCCCAGACCTGTACCCATCCCTGTTCCAACAGACATTAGAGGCCCAACATGCACCTGTTTTGCCCAGACAAAAATATAATAATATTCTACACTGAGTATACTATATTTAGTATATTGGCACCGTATTAAAATTATGGCCCTACCTGCCTTTAAATAATTAGAGAACACCGTGCGCAGTATTTATTAATCAATTAATGTGATGGCCCATATCACCCCAAAACCAGGCCCAGTCCCTGCCCAGACTCACCCCCACCCCCCTCAGGACCCTCACACAACTTTTCCCTTCAATTCTGTGAATTTTAGCATTTTCAGGAATCGGGTATTTTTCCCAAACAATTTTGTAATTGCACAATTTCCCAAAATAGGACCTCTGCGCAATTTATGAAATTACAGGGACATTTCTGCAAATTACAGTGCGAGGTGTCACCCCCTGATTGGCCGGTGAACGTGCACCGTCCATTCCAAAAGGAGTCCAGATTCGATGTATTTACATAAAATAAATATCCTAAATATGAATTACCTAAATTACCCCCCCCCCAAATTTAATTTCTATAAAAGAAATTAAAAAGAAAACCCTAACCCTAACCCAGCCGCAGCCTCCCCCCTAGCCGCCGGCTACCCCCACCCCCCCGGAGTAGCCCCCTCCCTGCGACGAGCAACTCCCCCCCCCCCGCGGCGAGCCTTCCCCCCCCCCCCCCCGCTCCGGCCCGACCCCATGTGCACAGAACCCCCCCCCCGCCGCCGCTCCTCCTCCTCCCCCCCTCTTCCCCTCTCGCCGGACCGCCATCTCCCTTCCCTGACTTCCTTCCCGAGACTCCTCCCCCTCCGCCTGACGACCCCTGAGCTCGCCATCACCACCACCCGCCACCACCATCATCATCACCGACTCCTCCTCCTCCTCCTCGCCCGATTCTGCCAACTACCCTCTCCCCCGAGCTCTCTTTCTCCTCCGCCCTCCGCCACCCGACCCCGCGGCCCCCATCCGGCCAACCCCGACTTCGACCTCCTTCCCCTTCATCCGACCCACAGCCCGCCACCGCCACCTCCACGAGCAGCCCCAGCCCTCGACTCGTCGGCCTCCCCAGAACCCAGAACCTCTCCCCTCTTCCTCGCTGCCACCAGTCTCCGGCCACCTCGACCCGCTGCTGCCCTCCTCAGCCGCAGAGCTCGATCCCAGACCCCGCCTGCTGCCAACACAGCAGTCGACTCCGGCCCGGCCATGCAGCCTCGTCCGACCGACCGAAGGCTCTGGCGTGCAGCACCCCTGACCCGTCCGGTCCGGCACAGCAGCTCCGAACGACCCCGCGACGACCCCGACTCAAGCAAAACCAGACACAACAACATTTCAGAGCCCGGACATAGCCCGGACACGACCAGCGTTGTGTCGCATCTCTTCCCGGACACGGAAAATTCAATCCACGGAGCCCTGTTCAGGTAACCCGTTCTAACTCCTCATAATTCCGTTTTTAATTCTGTCAGTTGTGACACGTAGGCTATGTGACCCTCTCACTGCCCGTGCAACCCGCACGGTGCATCGCGTCCTGTGGCGATCGCGGCACGCGATCCAAAAACAGGAAAAATAATGACCCGATTCACCCCAGAACTGAGTACGCCCCGCCAAACGGGACGACTTGGTCGCACGCGATCTTTACCAAAACGTGCGCGTCGTTGATATGGACATACGGGATTTCGCAAAAGTTGATTTGGATGTACATGCACACCGGAATCAACGCGTATCCGCCGACAACGTCCCGTATCCGCCTGCTCTGGAATATGCTGCAACTTTGTGTACACACGTCGGATCGAGATAAAACTTGCACCATCGGACTAGTAGTAATACGCTGGTCCTGTGATCCAAGTTTGGTTCGATTCTGAGAACGTTAGCAAAATCCCGTATCGTGGGCCCCACAGGCTCCACTTGACGGGCGATTTTGTGACCGGCTCATCGGAATCCAATTTTGGAAGTTCCGTTAGGTTGGCAAATTTGGAGACCTTTGACCCTGATACGTTTTTCGGTGCAAAGCAGCCCACATGTGGACCCCGCTTTGACCAGAAACTGTCATTTTCGCCCCTGTGTCCAAATTGGACTTAAGGACAGGCGTTTATAGCTATTTGATATTTTTTTGAGACTGTTAGTGATGTTTATTTCAGCATCCGGGGACGTTCATTCTGAGGTCATAGTTTCTGACACTTGGTATTTGACATCTGGACGTTATATTTTGCAGCTCTCTTGCTAGGCAAGTATATCTTGCCTTGTTGTACTGTTTAAATTCAGTTATTGTTAGTTACATGTTTATCTATTTTAATATTATATAAATGTACGCGTCCGAGAAAACTCGGGTGCAGTCAACGAAGGCGTTGACGTTAGGATTTGTATCTGACCTAGCGTCTAGTAGACCCACCTAAAGTTGTGGAGTTATTGGTATGACTTCCCAGGCCTTGACACGTATCATTACACGTCACAGAGTGAGTTCATGTAGGGACACGTGCCTCATACTCGACTGGCCATCGGTATGACAACACGTGTAACGGTATTTAGCTTAGTTGGTTATTTTATTGAGACTTGCATCATAGTAGGAGGTGTCCACGTCGTTTTTATGACTTGTACATCTATATTGGGCGGAAAAGATACTAGTAGACGTATGGGACACCCCCTCCTTGAGTCTTTTATCTTTCGTACCATGTTCCTCGGAGATGGTCGATTGCAGAGCTACCCGTGTGTCCGGGGGCATATGACACATATACTAGCCGGTCATGACGATTGGTGAATTACGTCAGCATATGTCAAGCCTACACATTCCCATGCGTACTATCAGGTCTTTAAATTGCATTCACTTATATGGTTAGCACACCCCATTTATTTATTCAGTATTTACATACATGGCATGTTGTTTTTCTGTATCTTGTTATGTCCCTCTGAGGACCTGGTCCCTTTCCAGGCGTAGATGTTCATGAGTATTCGCAGGAGCGCAGATCCGGACATGTTACGTATATTTCGAGGAGGTCTTCTCTTCGAGCCTCGTGACTGTCAGATGCTGTATTTATATGGTGTGTATCTGGTTTCTTTTATATTCTTTTTTGACAGTAGATTTGTTTCCATCCGACTGTCATTCTTTAGATACTATTTATTGAGATCTTGTTACATGGTTATTGGTTATTCATATTTGATTTCTGTGGATGAGATTTAGATATTACCCTGTGACTTGTAATTAGTTTTACCACTTATGAATTATTATTCATTATACAGCGTACGCTCGTATATAGCGTTTCCATATATTGGAGTTGCCATATATACAGGCGGCTGGCATGGTTACGTATCCTGGTCCTACGTATTTTGGGACTGGGGCGTGACACATGGACTATCGTGTCGACTGATCATTGGTACGAGAGTTCGAATCTTGTGTTAGTAGTTGGTATTGGTTTAGTTTTCTAGATATTATTTGACATTATTGTATTATATCTGCACAGCGTATATGGATTGGATAGTTCATTGGGAGGGAGGAATCTACTAGTGAGCGTATGAGATTTCTGTTTCTAATAGTGTAAATGGTATATATCGTGTACCCCCGAGTTATGCGGAACGCTTGGTGGGATGACTATTCTTTTATTTTTTCTCCCTCATGCGCCACTAGAGATGTCTCGAGTGCATTCACATTGATGGTTAATTACCCTATTTATTGTTTACTGCTTTACTTTTATGCATGTCGATTCTTGTGTACTTGATATGTCCCTCTGAGGACCTGGCACCATTTTTAGGTATAGAAGATCATGATTATTTGCAGGAGCATGAATCAGGAATCAGGACTGACTACTTCTTTCTCTTTCAAGGAGGTCTTTCCTTAGAGCTTCTTGATCACTAGATGTACTTTTTTTGTTGTCTTTCTTATATCCTAGTTGGTAGTGGATTTGTCTCCACCCGACTACTAGTTCTTCTAGACTATTTTCTACTTGGTATATTGCCATATTTGGTTATATATTTCTATTTGGTTTTGTGGATGAGATTAGTATTGCCTGTGACTTGTGAAGTTATATACCACATATGAATTATTATTCATAAACAGCATACATATGTGTATGGTTTTCATATATTGGAGTTGCCATGTATATACGACTGACATGCTTACATATTCCTTGTCATACATATTCTTGGGGCTTGATCTCTTAAAACTTAAAGTTTTTGAAAACTTGTTGCTTTATGTTGATGAGCACTTGATTTTGAGTAGTTTAGAACTTTACTTTGCTGCATTTGGACATCATTTGAGGTTTCTATAGAAAAAATGAAATTTTATTTTTGAGCTTTTGGCCATGGCCGAAAAGCTGCTGTTGGGGAAGACGAAAGAGTGTTATGCGGCACGAAGTGGTATACGGCCTGAACTTCTCGTCTCGAGTTAGCATGAGACAAACCTTATTGGACGCATGACTGAATATGCACATGCGTCCCTTGGCCAAATGCATGAACTTGGGCGAATAAAACTTCACAAATTAAAAAAAATTTACTAGTTCCCAAAAGATTTTATGCGGCCAAGTGTGTATGCGGCCAAGAGGAGTATGTGACATCGTCAAACCATGCGGCCAGAAGCTATGCGTCCCTCTTCTTCTGGGCACATAACTTCTGACTAACTTGTCACGACTTCTCATAATTTTGTCTTTTTCTTCTGACATAATTTTATCACATGTCACATCAGTCACTTTTCTGACTTGACTTGACTTGTATTTATTGATTGTCACATCACACATTTCCCGAAGAGTGGACTTTGCTCTGCCTATGCGTCCAAGCCAACTATGCGGCCTCGACGCTATGCGACACCTTTCATGCGGCCTTGACCCTATGCGGCCTTGACGCTATGCAGCACCTTGCATGCGGCCTTGACCCTATGCGGCCTCGACGTTATGCGGCACATTGCTATACGCCTTTGCTCCTATGCGCCTACTGTTTCTTGCACACTTTGGACACTTACTTAGTTTAATGTTGATGATGATTGAACGATTGTGATGCTATGTGTTAAATTTAGAAATGACTTGTATGACCCAGATGTGACCATGTGCTAAATGACTAAGTACCTGGCATAAGCCATGTAGATATGGCCATACATGTACTTACTTACTAATTAGGCTACTTTTCCTTGATCACCTTATTATACGTTGGACAAAATAAGGAACGTAGTTCAACTCGAGGGAGGGTCTGCAATCATGCTCCTTATTTGGTTTAAGGATTACGAATTTGATCTCGAGGGATTCTCGCACTACTCTTATTTTATCTATCGATATAATAAAGTGACAAATTAATGTGACCATTATTTGACTGTCCTATCCTGGATATATTGTTACTTGATAACTTGTCCACAACCTTGATACTAGAACTCGTTCATGTCCTAACTATTGTATTCGTGCTGATACACTTGATCGCACCAAGAGTGCAACTTAATATATAGTGAGCCATCGTGCCACGTACACTTGCTACGTGATATATGTAATTATTTTCTTGCACGGATCTGATAGTTGGACAGTGAATTTAGCCGTGGATAGATAATATTGATTATTGCATCACAGTTGGGTGAATTCGAATTTAACTTCTGAGTGACAATATAGATTCGTATCAAGAGTGTCCATACTTAAAGTATGACATTTAGGAAGGAATGTTCATGTGACCACGACATGAGATTCTAAATCACCTAGGGTTAACTAGGCAACTTGATTTGTAGAGCATTGGGAGGGAACAATATCTCAAGATCGTTCATGTAGAACCACCCTAAGTTAGCTGGGAGTAAAGGCTGGCCACCACGGATATTGTATATCATCCACACTAGTGGAGTGCAGTATCTGACTTAATTATAAGCCAAGCCAATATCTTTTCTATAGAAAGCCTGAAACTACTACTGATCATTAATTAGCTTAGGGCTCTTGCAAGGGACTGGTGCATCATATATTCTTGCTCGTATATCATTGGTTCAGCCAACCCTGGTCGATTATGGCATGATATGAGGATACTCATATATTGTATTACTTAGATAACCCAGAGATCACATATCAAGCAGTAATATATGTTTGGCCGTTAAATCTGTTTTAGTTAGAGAAGTGGATCGTTCCAACATGAAAGTTCAACTCATGTCCTTGTTTCGTTGTTGAGTTACACTGTTGTGTTACAACTGGACATTGATCTAATCTATTTGTTATCCTATGATATTTTACTTAATATTGTATCCTCGCTTGTGTATTTGTCTTCTGTTGAGTGAAATTAGGGACATAGAATCTTGTGGTATGATAGTTCAACTCATGTCCTTGTTTGGTTGTTGGGTTGCGCTATTATGTTACGATAGTCTGTGGACTGAAACTATGACGCAGAGTTATTTTAGCTTAACCATAATCAAGGAACGTATTCTATCTTGATATGATATGGCACTTCATGTCCTTGTTTGGTGAATGGGTGTTGTGTCATGTCATGGATGGGACATGTGCCATTGATTGTTGGCTTATGCATCTCATGCTATAGAACTGGTTTGTTTCTTCATTTCGTGCTTCCTTTATGGTACTTGTTATTTGGGGTCTGACCCCACTTATTTTGCATGCTAGGTTTAGAGCCAGTACCTGAGGATCAATCGTATCTCACCCTCACTGATGGCACGCACCAGAAGGATGGCTGCTGAGGGTCACGATTGGGTTCCTTCATTCACTTCTCGTCTTTTGTAAACTATATTCTTTTGGACGTTTAGCCAACCGACACATGTTAGCCGGATAATCTGGACACTAGTTCCTTACATGACTATAATATATTCAGACTGCAGCTGACTAACTGTCATGTATACTTTTGATTATGTATCTGGCATATCACTTTGTATTGCTAGATCTCTAGAACATTCTGATGCAGCGTTGGGGACACCTTACTGCTTATTCTGAAATGTTCTGTGTTATTACTACTTGTCTGAATGATTGAGATATAAAAGTTTTTGACCCTTGGAGGCTTGATTGTAGTATGAACCATCTTGTCTCTAGACAACCTTAACACATTGCTGGTTGCTTCAGTATTCCGCAAGGTGTGGTTGGCTGAGTCATTCCCCCGCTCTTCAGTATTATGGATGTGGGGCGTGATAGGTGTTAACAGAAAATGGTAAATGACAAATATATCCCCTCTCTCTCTCTCTCTCTCTCTCTCTCTCCGACAACGGCAATAATGGGTATATGTGGGGTGCACTACTAGAAAAAGCGGAATTAACGACGTAATTTAGCGATGTCAAAAGAAACGTCGCTAATAATATATAAATTAGCGACTCCATATAAAAATGTCGCTAGACGTCGCTAAATGGCGACATTTAGCGACGTTTAGTGACTTTTATTAAGATTTTAAAAGATAAGTCGCTGTAAGTTCAATTAAGGTCGCTAAACGTCGCTAATATGTCTAAGTTAGCGACGTTTAGCGACGTATATAGCGACGTTTATATTAAAAATATTTAGCAACGTGTTTAGTGACGTCCTTGACGTCGCTAAAATTTCGATGGACGAGAGGCTGACGATGATGCATGATTCAATGGTTCATAGCAGTACGAGGCTATTATCTACCATGGATTCTTACAACCAGCGACTCGCAGACTTGGAGCGGGTACAGCCTCCTGGTGCGCCTACATCGACACAGACTCCACCGACGTCACCGCCTTCTCCATCGACATCGGTGTCGATTCCACGGGACCAGTATGAGCTGTTCTTATCCTTCAAGCGCGCCGGTGGTCAGCCTCCTGCAGATCCGCAGTAGTATAGCTAGTTGCTGGATATTTGTATTTTTTATTATTATTTAGGATGAGATTGTATGGATATATATTTGCCGTGAGATTTGCTGGATGCTTTCTTTTCTTCAAATTTTATTATATTATTTATATTAAATATATTATTTTATCGATGTTGAGTGTTCAACCCAAGGGGGTTGGCAAACCCAGAAATTCAACAGAGGGTTGCTCCGGGTCTATTTGTATTTAATAAACTGCAGGAATAATAGTTTGGAAACAATTCAGTATTCTTTTTTTTTTATTTTTTTGTAAAATTAGCGACGTTTAACGACATTTAGCGACGTTACAACACATCGTTAAATACGTCGCTAAGTTGCGACGCTAATACAAGTCGCTAATGACGTCGCTAAACACGTCGCTAAAAACGTCGTTGTACGTCATAAATTGCTGACATGGCAGTATTGCCAGGTCATTAAAGACGTCGCTGTAACATCGCTAATTAGTGACGCTGCGTCGCTAAACGTCGCTAATTTTAGCGACACATTTAAGTCGCTAAAAAACGTCGGCATAGCGACGTTTAGCGATATTTTTTCTTTTAGCTACTTGCTTTTTTTCGACTTCTTTAAAACGTCGCTAATTACGTCGCTAAATATGATTAGCGACGTTGCTAATTTGACTTTTTCTGGTAGTGGTGGGGCATCAGGGGAGAAGCTAAGCGATGCGACCGGTGGGTGTGGGGTGACAACATGGTACAACCGAAGGAGGAGGGCGGGAGGGTGCAGTCGGGAGGGGGGTGCAACTGGGAGGGGCGGGGGTAGGGGTGCGATCAAGGTAGGGGGACGGTCGCGAAGGGTGCAACCGGGAGAAGTGATGCATAGGTGAAAAGGAAGGTACTTTAGTCATTTTTTAACGAAAAAAGTTAACGCTAAGTGATGGAGGGTATCAACATAATTTTTTTAATAATTGATGGTATCAAGTTTGTACCTATCAAAGTTTAGGATATCGAGTTAAAAAACTAGAATGTCCAGGGTATTAAATTACAACTTAGTATTTAGTTTTTTATATAGTATTTTTTTTTTAATTTTTTAATTTTCTTCCATTTTTAAAAATATGTTCTCTCTTTTTCATTAATTTGTTTTCTTTTTGTTGTCTTTTGTTCTTTTGTATTTTCTCAGTTTTTTTATCTTATTTATTTATTTATTATTATTTTCGGAAATATTTATATACTCATAAAATATGAAAATATAATTTTTTTTATAAAATATAATTACTTAAAATTTAATTTTCGAAAAAATAGAATTTCCACTTCATTAATATTTCGTATGCCACATGTCCAGTGGTTTAACTTAACTTTCAAATCTTAGATTTATAAAAAATTTATAATTGATGGATTTGTGCTCATAAGGTGACATATGACCGAAATATCCATGGACAGCTATCGCCAAAATTTGAGGGCAATTTCGTCCACCTACAAAATAATAATTAAACTAGCAAAACGGAAATTTTTATTCAGAACATTAAAGTTTTTTAAAATTTCTCCGAAAACACAAAGTTTTACAAAATTCCAATAAAAGCACAAGAACACTCATCCAGAGGACCTTATCTAATAAAAAAAATAAATAGAAAATGCCTTTTGGATCGACGTTTTGTGCTATTAAAATACTACATTTGATCTCTCCCCTCACTTCGTTATTGATCCTGTTATCGATCCATACACAAAAAAAGGAAAGCGCATCTAGGAAGAAAGTTTCTCAAAGAGAAAACGTCATTCGAAAGAGCATTTTTCTGACGTGGCGTGCACCCCTCTTTCTCGCACATCTCTCTTTGTCATATGTCATCATCTCTCTGTCAAATCTCTCCCGGCTACTCTTTCTGTCTCTGTCAAATTTTTTGTGCCCCCCGTCTCTCTTCTCTCTCTGTGTGTGTGTCAAATTTTTTGTGCCCCCGTCTCTCTTTTCTCTCTCAACACCTCTATCTGGCCCTCGTCCATCTCTTCTCTCTCTCAACACCCAACACCAACGAGGCCTTCCGGGAGGCCTGGCACTCTGGCGCGCACTCCGTCTTGTCCGACGATCTCACGTAAACCCACTCCAAGGTCTACTTCTCCCCGAGGCTTCGCTACCTCCGGGTCCACGCCATCGAGGCGCAGGACCTCGTCCCGACGTCCTCCGACGACCCTCGTCCGCCTGACGCGTACGTCAAAGTCTAGCTCGGCGGCCAGATGAGCCGTACCAAGCTGTCCATGATGCGGTCTGTCGACCCGGTCTGGAACGAGGTAGTGCTGGTCGTTGCGGAGCCGCTGGTCATCACGGTCGAGGACCGCGTCGAGCCCAACAAGGACGAACCGATGTGAGAAAAAGAGAAGTGACAGAGAGAGAGAGAGGTGGCAGAGAGAAGATAGAGAGGAGAGAGGATAGAGAGAAGAGAGAAGAGAGAAGAGAGGAGAGAGGGGCAGAGACAGAGAGAGAGAGAGGTGCTAGAGAGGCTCGCCACGTCAGAGAACGTCCTTTGAAAAAGGAGAGGATATTTTTTCTTTGAGAAACGTCCTTCTAAGGTGCATTTTCCTTTTTTTTTTTTTGGTATGGACCGTTAACGGAATCGTTAACTAGTTAACTAATTGAGAGGAGAGGCCAAATTATGTATTTTAATAATACAAAATACTGATCCAAAAGACGTTTTATAATTTTATTTATTTTTATTCGAGAACGTTCTTTAGTTGGACGTTCTTGTACTTTTTTAAAAATTTTGTAAACTTGTTTGCTTTCGGTAAAATTTTATAAAACTATTTCCGTTAGCAAAATGGTATCAAAATATAAAATAAAAAAAATAACAAGAACAACAAGTACGGTACTGTAGACGACATCCATAAACTAACTCTAACAATTTAATCTAACATGCCCCCTCTGTCAGATACACATCGAAACCATTGGTCATCTAATCCTACACTGTTCTGTTTCAGGTACTGTATGGCAACAAGTCTAAACAATCCACAAATATCTCAAGCAAGATTCAATGGTCATTATTGATCTCATTCAAGATATATTGGCCAGTGGAGATCACTCTCCACCATCCTACTGCTTCTACTTAGTCTGGAGTATTTGGAAAGGAAGAAATGAGTTTATCTTCAAAAAAAAAAAAAAAAATCATTTTCCAGTCTACTCTGACTTCTACTCAACAAGCTCTCTGTAGACAATTCATGGCTACTTCCATCAATTTTGATGGTGAATTCCTCTATGAGAAAATGGCCGGGGCAGCAATTCTTAGGGATAATGACGGTAACTTCAAGGGGGCTATCACTATCCACATGACAGGAGGATCACCTATGGAAGCCGAAGGTATTGTTGTGCGAGTGGCCTTACTCCTCAGCAATAGACTTCGTCCTACAAATGTAATTATAGAGGGAGATTGTAAATCTCTACTGGATTCGGTTAATGGATATGAATTTGACACCCCCATGGCGTGCTCGTCATGCAGTAGATTAAGGCCGAGTAGCTCGCATCGGTGGTTCTGGCATTATTTTCAGACACATTTTTTTTTTTTTTGATGTGGTCCGACATTTCGTACGGAACTTTGTAATGTTGCTAATTTGATTTACTAATTTTCTGCCATTCAGTCGAAATCTTATATTTTTTTTCGATAACAACAAGGATATGTCGAGTTTAGTATTTTCAGACACATTCTTAGGAACGCAAATGTGATTGCTCATACATTGACATCTTGTGCATTATGTTCAAAACAATTTTCATATTGTTATCTGTATGAATATCGACCTCATTGTATAACGGCTCTTATTTCCCAAGATAGAGCTAACTCTCCTCCAGTTGCAATTTAATTATTTAATAAGGTCCTTGATAAAGACACTACAAAAAGGACACAGGATAATCTAATTTTTTTTTTAAGATAATTACAAGTTTATTACTCTTCAAACTTAGATCCTGACAGTCTAATTTTTTTTTCAGGACTGTCAAAATTTTGATAGTCCTAACAAAATGAAGGACTCTCAAAATTTTGACAGTTCTACCAATTGGAAGGACTCAAAATTTTGACAGTTCTAAAGAAAATATGTTGATTTTTTAGAACTGTCAAAATTTTGACAGTCTTTCAAATTGATAGGATTGTCAAATTTTGACAGTCCGGAGGGAAATGGTGTCTGCGCGAGGCGAGACAAGGGAGAAGGAGGAAGGCGGAGGCAGAGGAGGAGGAGGAGGAGGAGGCAAGAGCAGCGGCGCGGCTGCCGTCTTCCTCCTCTATCTCGTCGTCTTCCACCTCCTCCTCGAACAACTCCACCTCCTTATTCTCCCTCCTCCTCCTCGTCATCTTCCTCCTATCCTCCTCGAGCAGCAGAAGCAGCGGCGCCAAGAGAAGTTGCGACGGCTGTGATGTGCTCGCGCGCGTCTGGTTGTTGTGGCACGAGCGCGGAGTCCTGAGGGGGGTGGGGGTGGGGGAGGAGCGGGAGGAGGGAGGAGGAGAGGATGGACAATCCTAGTAAATTTTGGACTAGCCTGAGTAAAAATTTATTGTAACTGAGTTAGCACCAATATTGGACTAGCCCCGAGTGTTTTTTGTAGTGCCTTTATCAATGGCCTTTAATAAAGACAAATTCTAAATGCACTCAAATAGTTACTTATGACAGTCCATTACTTCAAAATAATCTAGAATTTTGTAACTTTTACTTAGGCAATCACAAAATTTACCCACGACAGCCCAACCCTTCCAAACATTTTCAAAACCCTTCATTCTAAATTTCTACTCTCTCTCTTTAAATTCCCAAATCCTAACCCTAACCCTAACCCCAACCTCAACCGTCGGAGGAGGAGGAGGAGGTGGCGGCGGGAGACGGAGGAGGAGGCGGAGGCGCGCGCGCAGGGGCTATTGTTGTTGCCGCCGCCCGCAGCCCCACGCACCCGGCACCCGTCCGCCCCGCGCAGCTCCCGCACCTCGCACGCCCCCGTCCCGTGAGTGTCCGTCCTGCGCAGCCCCCGCACCCCGCGAGCGTCCGTCCCGCACCCCGCACCTCCGCCCCGTGCCGCCCCCGCTCGCCGCCGCCCGCCCCCGCACCCCGTCCTTAATGCTGTTGTTGCTGCTTCTTATTCTTCTTTTCATCAAATTTTTTTACAGTCCTAATTATTTAGGACTGTTACAAAGTTGACAGTCCTAATAATTAGGACTGTAACAATATTGGCTATCCTTCCAATTGGAAGGTCTGTCAAATTTTTTTTACAGTTCTAATTATTTAGAACAGTAACAATGTTGACAGTCCTTCCAATTGAAAGGACTGTCAACATTGTGACCGTCCTGGAAAAAAAAATTTGGACAGAAAAATAGAAATCATTGGTTTTTATATGAGGATTTGGACTGCTTTCAAGTAAAAAAATTGGATGACAAATTTATAAATAAATCAAAAAAATTTGGACTGCTCTAAGCAATTTATGTAGTGTTTTTAGAATTTGACTTAATAAATGTCACTGAATTATGGGGGGAGGGAAGTTTGGTTTTTTATTATTATTTTTTTTTCAAAAATTCAGATTTCAAACAGATAAAAGCTGAACCCCGTTTCCAGCATCCCATCGACTACCACCACCCTCCTCCAATGACGCCACTAGAAATAGCCCTCCCCTTCCCAACAAAAAAACTAATGTCTTTCTCAAATCAACAACATCATAATCAAGATGGAGAAGAAGAAGAAGAGGAAGAGGAGCACACCACTCTCCTCCCACTGCAAGAAGAAGAAGAAGAAGAAGATCAAGAACGAGCCTACGAAACCAACGAGAAGATCTCGATCTCAATCTCCGATTCCTCCGCCGGAGAAACCTCGAACTCCGACCGCCCTCCGCCGTTCTCGTGGAGGAAGCTGTGGCTCTTCACCGGCCCGGGGTTCCTCATGAGCATCGCGTTCCTCGACCCGGGCAACCTCGAGGGGGACCTCCAGGCCGGCGCGGCCGCGGGGGACACGCTCCTGTGGCTGCTCATGTGGGCCACGGCGGTGGGGCTGCTTGTCCAGCTGCTGTCGGCGAGGCTCGGGGTGGCGACGGGGAAGCACCTGGCGGAGGTGTGCAGGGAGGAGTACCCGACCTGGGCGAGGCTCGCTCTGTGGGCCATGGCGGAGGTGGCGCTGGTCGGGGCCGACATCCAGGAGGTCATCGGGAGCGCCATCGCGATCAAGATCCTCAGCAGGGGGTTGCTGCCGCTCTGGGCCGGGGTCCTTGTCACCGCCATGGACTGGTGAGTCGTACGTGCTCTCCTTCGCTCGCTGCAAAAAAATAAAAAAAAGTTTGATCTTTGAGCAAAGAGTGTCGGTGATTTCTAGGTTTTAGTACTCGGTAGTTATAATGCATGTTTGTTACGGAGAGGGGAGATGGGGAGTGAGTGCAAGATTGGATTTTGTATGGTGATTTAGGGGAAAGTTTGGGTTTTTACAAGATTTTGAGTTGGATCAATAGGTTGTTAGGTTTGTTGGTGTTTTTGCCTTTGGACTATGAAAGATAGTCTCACATTGGCTACACCATCAAGTGAGTATCTCAATATAATGCTTTGCTTGTGTTGAGGTGTGCACATGGGGTGTGGTGAGGCACATGGATGCCATGTGGGGGTATTTTATTATGATGAAGAAGGATTAACTCCTTATTGAAAGCATTTATGCTTTTTGTCTTTCTCTTGAAATTTATTCCATAGGAGCTAAGCACCAAAGGGACTTAGCGACTCGAACTCGAACTCGAACTCGAACTCGGACTCGGGCTCAAGGGCGCAAATGGCGCTTTATTGGCGCACTTAGTACGTCAGCATCGCCGTAGGCGCTTGTGCGCATTTGATGCGCTCTCGGGTCGCATGGGCGGGTCGCTCTCATGCGCGAGCTGCATGCGTGGTCGCATGGGCGGGTCGCATGGGCTGTCGCACGCGCTGTCGCATTGGCTGCCGCATGGGCTGTCACATGCGCTGCGGCTTGCGCTGTCGCATGCGCTGCTGCTGCGGATATATTTGAACGGTTATGGAAAGATACGGTCTGTTATTCAGATCCCTTTTTTTGAGGGATTTAAAATTAATACGTGTCTATCTTTTAGGGATTCGTAATTAATCTGTTCCTATCTTTCCGTAACTGTTGGGCGGCTAGGGTTTTCACCCACTCTCTATAAATATCTCTTCGTGTCTCTTTGAGAACTTACTTCGAAAAAGAGGAGACGAACAGAGTTGCTGCTGCCGCCGCCATTGGAGTCCAGGGAGTTCGTGTGAGTCCAGACAAAGGTGACAGCGAGCGTTCTAGAAGTTCTACGTGAACTTGCTGGTTCCTGGGAGCAGATCGTGTGGGACGAATTTTGCTTTGAGCAACGGTGATCTTTATCACCCCAGCAAGCAAAGTCTCTTCTTCTTCTTCTTCCTCCTCTCTTCTGTGGGTTGTAACTCTGTTCTGTCCGTTTGCAACTGTGGTTGCAAGGAAGAACGAAAAGATAGTTTTCTCTGATTATTTTATTATCTTGTTTTCTGTTGTAATCAGATCATATATATTTTCTTCTTGTTGGATCGAGAGATATCAGGAAGGGAACTTTTGTGTGAAATTCTGATCTCGATTTCAACTTTTGGTTCTACCATCTTTGATTAAGCCTCGCAAATAACAATCTCAAAGTAAGATCAGAGTAAGATGGAGAACCGATCAAACCTTCTCGATACTAGCTTTCACAAGCTTGAGAAGTTTGATGGCGAACACTACAACATATGGAAGAGAAAAATCTCTCTGAATCTTCGTCTTGTCAAAGTTGCTTATGTGTTGGTTGAACCAGAAACTACCATCCTGAAGATGGAGAACTTGAAGTTGGTGTGGCGCAGGATGCGCACAACAAGTGAAAAGAAGACAACGACCTCTGCAGGCTATTGATCCACAATGCAATGGAGGACTCGATGGCAGTCTTACAGCAAGAAAGAGAAGGCCAAAGACGTCTGGGACGCTCTTGAGAAGCATTACAAAACTGATAAAAAGATGTCGAAAATCTATTTCGTTGAAAAGTTTTTTATTTTGCAATTTGAAGACGAGAAGGTAGTGCTGCCGCAAGTCAAGGAACTTCTGAAGATGCAGCAGAAGCTGGAAGAAGAGGGCATGAAGCAGGAAGATAAGTTCATAGTGGGGGCTATCGTCACCAAGCTTCCTCCAGGCTGGATCAGGTTCAAGACTGACATGTACCATAAGAAGATGGAGATCCAGCTCGAAGATCTTTTCACTGGATTCACATTGAAGATGAGGCCAGGGGACAACTGAAGTTGGATTCCCTGTCCAAACAGTTGACAAATGCCAACTTGGTGCATACTGGTGATTCCAAGGGGAAGTAGAAGGCTTCTCACAACAAGAAAAATGACTTCAACCATATGAAGGTGCGTTCAAACCGAAGCCAAAGCCAAAGTCGGAAGTGACTTGCTTCAATTATGGCAAGAAGGGACACTACCGGAGTGAATGCAGATCCAAGCCCAAACAGACAACGCAAGGTGAGCCAAACAAGGTTGCTATGATTGCGCAGGTTGTCACGACTGGTGTCGACTCTGACTGCTGGGTGGACACTGGCGCATCCTGCCATGTTTGCTCAGAGAAGGAGTTGTTCACCACCTACAAGCCTATATCTGAGAAGGTTATGGTGGCGAACCAAGCATAAGCTGAAGTTCTAGGGACCGGAATGGTGGTACTGAACCTGACTTCGGAAAAGTCGCTGACGCTTCAGGATGTGAAGTATGTACCAATGATAGCCAAGAATCTAGTCTCAGGAAGTCTGCTCTGCAACGCAGGCTTGAGGATGGACATTAATGCTGGACAGATGGTGATGTCTTTCAAAGAAACATACTTCGGAAAAGCTTTTTGTACCGAAGGGATGTTCAAACTTCAACTTGTAACTCCTGCTACAATGATAAATGCAGTCGCTTCTTCTGGTTATTCTCTTGAGTTATGACATAATAGACTAAGACATGTTCATTGTAAAAGAATAAATAAGATGTCTAGTCTAGGACTTATCTCCAAATGTGGGGATAAGGAGGTTGAGAAGTGTGAGGTCTGTGCGCAGACAAAGATCACCAGAAAGCCGTTCAAGTGGGTTAACCGAAGCACATATCTTCTGGAGTTTGTGCACTAAGATATCTGTGACTTCAAACAGTTCTCCACAAAGGCCAAGATGAAGTATTTCATTACATTCATCGAAAACTACTCGAAGTATGTGTTCATCTATCTGCTCAAGTCAAAGGACGAAGCACTCGAGAAGTTCAAGGAGTTCAGGGCTGAAGTTGAACGTCAGACTGGGCAACAACTCAAGAGACTTAGAAGTGATCGAGGCGGAGAGTATAGGTCTATTGAATTCGCATCGTTCTGCAAAGAATATGGAGTTAATGAGACGACTGCTCCGTATTCTCCTCAATCAAATGGAGTAGCTGAGAGGAAGAACATGACGTTGACAGAAATGATGAATTCAATGCTGTTAACTATGGGTCTTCCAAACTGCTTCTGGGGAGAATCTGCGTTGACGGCTACGTTCATCCTGAACAGAGTGCCGTACGCAACATCCGATGTCACTGTTCATGAACTCTGGTTCAAAGTCAGACCCAACTTGAATGTCATTCGAGTGTGGGGGTGTCTGGCATATGTGAAGCTCCCGGACTTGAAGATTCAGAAACTGGGTACGAGGACAACGAAGACCATATTCTTGGGTTATATGTTGAGAAGAGTGATGTTCGGAGGTTTCTTGATATAGAATCAAATCATATCATTGAATCTCGCGACGCATAACTCTTTGAAGATAAATTTGTAAGGCACAAGAACATTATTATCGCGGATATTCCGGAGAATAGTTTGGGCGCACAGGAGGCTGAAACTTCCAAAGAAGATGTAGTACATGAAGAAGTTGTCATTCCAGAGACAACGTTTGAACCAGAACTCATAGAACCGAGAGCTAAGCGGGTGAGGAGACAGAATGACTTCGGAGAAGATTTTGTCACCTATCATGTGGAAGCATATCCGCTTACCTATGATGAGGCGATGAAGTCCAGGGACGCTGTCTTCTGGAGGAAGGCTATCAATGACGAGTATGACTCAATAACCTCCAACAACACTTGGGTGCTGGTCGATCTACCTGAAGGAGCAAAACCGATCGGATGCAAGTGGATCTTCAAGAAGAAGATGAAGGCCGATGGAACTGTTGACAAGTTCAAGACAAGACTGGTTGCTAAGGGGTTTTCTCCGAAACAGGGGATCGACTAGTTCGACACATATACTCCAGTAGCACGGATGACGACCATCAAGATGTTGATTGTTCTGAGTGCAATTCACAAGCTAGTTATTCATTAAATGGATATAAAAACAGCATTCCTGAATGGAGAGTTGACCGAAAAGATTTACATGCAACAGCTAGAAGGATTTGTCGTCAAGGGACTTGAAGACGAAGTCTACAAGTTGGTGAAATCATTATGCGGTCTGAAGCAAGCTCCCAAGATGTGGCACGAAAAATTTGATAAAGTCATAAGATCAAACGACTACACGGTCAGTAAAACGGACAAGTGCGTTTACACTAAATTCGCTGACGGGAGAGGAGTCATCGTTTGTCTATACGTGGACGACATGCTAATTCTGGGTACGGATCTAGCACGTGTTACTGAGACAAAGAAGTCCCTCTCATCCAAGTTCAGTATTAAGGACTTGGGGGAAGCTGATGTTATCCTCGTGATAAAATCATCCGGACGAATATGCTAATCCTGGAAGGCTTCAGTGATGCAAGCTGGTGTTCAGAAGTAGAGAGCGAAAGGTCCACAAGAGGATACGTCTTTTCCATGGGTGGAGCTTCTATATCGTGGAAGTCGAAGAAGCAGACTATGCTCTCTCATTCCTCGATGGAAGTTTTATGCACTGGTTGCTGCAGCGGATGAAACAGAGTGGCTTCGGGAGCTCATGTATGATCTTCCATTCTTTGGTGCGCAGATTCCGACGGTACTGATATATTGCGACAACCAGGCGACTGCAGCGGTGGCATCAAATGACCTCTTCAATAGTAAGAAAAGGACTGTGTGATTGAGGTACATGGCAGCGAATGATCTGATAAAGACTGGAGTCATTGCCGTAATTGATTTCGGAGTCAGGAGAACCTAGTGAACCCGTTCACCAAGGGTCTCAAGCGCCAGCTGGTCGAGAACACAACAACCAAAATGGACTTAAAGACATTGTGATATTGTGTCTATGTAATTCTACCATAAAGTTTTATGCTATTAGTTCAAAGAGAAATCTACTAGACATCTAGCTTTTGGTTCAAAGAAGAATCATTGACTGGAAAAATATCAGGAATAGTGGGCAGTCATTTGAGACATTGAGGGGTTACGGACCCAGAACCAATGTTGTCTACTTGTTCTTTATGAAGAACAATTTTCTGTGGAAGGATGACTTTTACGCCTTAATGAGTTCTCGGATAGAGTGAATATCCGGTGTGCTTTACATGAGGCACGTAGTTTCAGCACTACAAGGGACTTGTATCCCATGCTACAGTAGTGCTACAGAGGTAAAAGATGTAAATCCTCGACATTAAGTCATGTCACAGCGGCATAGCACCGCAAATAGGCAGGTAGCCTAATGCTGTAGAATGAAGAGTGGTAGGCAACACTACAAAGAGGGAGTGAACCTCATGTTACAGTGGTGTGACACTACAGAGGTAAAAGATGTAAATCCTCGACGGAAAGTTATGTCACAGCAGTGTAACACCGCAAGGAAGCGCAAGGCTTCGTGCTAGGTAGTTTGGCACTACAAAGAGGGAGTGAACCTTATGCTACAGTGGATGACACCACATGAGGGAGTGAACCTCGGCAGAAGGCCATGTCATAGCGGCGTAGCACCGCAAGGAAGCGCAATGCTTCATGCCAAGGACTCTTTAAGAACTCACCTATAGTGTATTGAAAGAGATACATGCCGTCTCTTGAGGAAAAACTTGTAGACGTCAAAATACATACACCGAAACCAGGCGTGCACAGAGCCTTTAATGTGCAACCGGAAGCACAGTTGATGTCATTGTGTGAGTGGAAAGAATTGCAACTATGGTGTAGAATCAAGGCTTAGTCAATTCTTGTATCATACTGTTATTTGATCCATGCGGGAAGATTCAAGTCGAAGCGACATCTATCCTAATGCATGATGGACAGTCACTGTGAGGAACGTTCAACCCATATATTGAAATATGTGGGGGATTGTTGGTGTTTTTGCCTTTGGACTATAAAAGATAGTCCCACATTGGCTACACCACCAAGTGGGTATCTCAATATAATGTTTTGCTTGTGTTGAGGTGTGCACATGGGGTATGTTGAGGCACATAGGTGCCATGTGGGGGTATTTTATTAGGATAAAGAAGGATTAACTCCTTATTGAAAGCATTTATGCTTTTTGTCACTCTTGGAATTTATTCCATAGGAGCTAAGTCCCAAAGGGGCTTAGCGACTCGGACTCGGACTCAAGGGCGCAAAGTGGTGCTTTGTTGGCACACTTTGCACTTAGCATGTCAGCATCGGGGCAGGCGCTTGTGCGCATTTGATGCGCTCTCTCATGCGCGAGCTGCATGGGCGGGTCGCATGCGCGGTCACATGGGCGGGTCGCATGCGTGGTCGCATGCGCGGTCGCATGGACTGCAGCATGCGCTGTCACATGGGCTGCAACATGGGTTGCCGCATGGGCTGTCGCATGCACTGCTGCTGCGGATATATTTGAACGATTATGGAAAGATACATTCTGTCATTCAGATCCGTTTTTGAGGGATTTGAAATTAATACGTGCCTATCTTTTAGGGATTCGTAATTAATCTGTTCCTATCTTTCCGTAACTGTTGGGCGGCTAGGATTTTCACCCTCTCTCTATAAATACTCTCTTCGTGTTTCTTTGAGAACTTATTTCGAAAAAAAGGAGACGAAGAGAGTTGTTGCTGCCGTCGCCATTGGAGTCCAGGGAGTTCGTGTGAGTCCAGACAGAGGTGACATCGAGCGTTCCAGAAGTTCTACGTGAACTTGCTGGTTCCTGGGAGCAGATCGTGTGGGACGAATCTTGCTTTGAGCAACGGTGATCCTTATCACCCCAGCAAGCAAAGTCTCTTCTTCTTCTTCTTCCTCCTCTCTTCTGTGGGTTGTAACTATGTTCTGTCCGTTTGCAACTGCGATTGCAAGGAAGAACTAGAAGATAGTTTTCTCTGATTATTTTATTATCTTGATTCCTGTTGTAATCAGATCTTATATATTATCTTCTTGTTGGATCGAGTCAGGAAGGGAACTCTTGTGTGAACTCCTGAACTCGATTTCAACTTCTGGTTCTACCATCTTTGATTAAGCCTCGGGAATAACAAGGTTTCGGTTGTTGGAAAGTACTCTCTCTCTCTCTCTCTCTCATGGGTTGGTAATTGCTAGTCTGTATGAATAGGGGAGTTCAAGTTTAGTGTTTTCGGAGTGTTTGAAGTGGAAAGTTTGGATTCTTTCTTTTTAGCTGGTTATGTATAGTCGTCTTGAAATGCAATCTATCCGATGTCATGGATTGGTGAAGAAATCCAAAATCCAGTTCTTTTGGGTGCTTTCAAGGGAAGTACGGTTTTTAACTGAAATTTGAGCTGGTTAGGTATAGTTGTTGCGTTATGTCTGTTGTCGTGGAGTTCTTCTGCTTATCTATAAGAACTGGGTCGATGCTCTATTGTTTGTTTGGTGTTATTTTCTTCTCCACCAAGAAAAGTAGCTTTATTAGCTCAATTTGATAGCAGCAAAGGTTTTGAGTTATCTGCCTGCTATGGTAGATAATTTGAAAAGAACTTACCTTCTCAGGGATGTTAGATGAGATGCTCTCTTTTGAGCGCTACACCGAGGAGTTGGAGTCTTTGAAAGACATAAGCTTCAAATACTCTAGTTTTCATTCTGTATAATGATTTGAAAACTATTTTCTTCTGAAAGATTGGGCGACCCAATAGTTGAGGCCGCAAAAGGGACGTCCTGGGTTCGAGCTAGGGGGGATAATAAAACCGGCCTTTATTATCAAAAAATGTAAAAGAAAGAACAGCTGTTTCGTATTTTTTTAGTTTCTCTAGGGATGTTGGAGGTATTAGATCTTTTTTATATGAGGTTTAATCTAAGTTAGTCTTTTAATTACTTCTTTTCTTTTCACATATGTGGGTATTATTATATGACACTTTATTAAAGTTTCTCATTTGTGGGGGGGGGGGGGGGGGGGGGGAGGGGGGGGGGGGGGGGGGGAGTGATAAGTGGAATCTTCTAATTTTTAGGCTTTTATTGAATAAGAAAATCTTAGTAGTTCACCTTTATCTTCGTTTTGTGGTTAAATCTATACTTATGCCTATTTTCATTTTGGTAGCTTCGTTTTCTTGTTCCTAGAGAACTATGGGGTAAGAAAATTAGAAGCTGTTTTTGCAGTTTTCATTTCAATGATGGCTATATCTTTTGCGTGGATGTTTGGTGAAACCAAGCCAAGTGGCAAAGATCTTCTAATAGGTAATTGTTTTTCCTTTCAACAAATTTTGATCTTTTTGCTTGAAGTGCTCTGCTTCTATTTAGATGCTTACAGCAGTAACATACTCTTACTAATCTTCACAGGTCTTTTGGTTCCAAAACTAAGCTCCAAAACCATCAGGCAGGCTGTTGGGGTCGTAGGTGGTGTCATTATGCCCCATAATGTTTTTCTACATTCAGCTCTTGTACAATCAAGAGAGATTGACATTAACAAGAAAAGTCGTGTTCTAGAGGCGCTAAATTACTACTCCATAGAGTCAACTGTTGCCCTTACTGTCTCTTTCTTAATAAATTTGTTCGCAACGACAGTTTTTGCAAAGGGGTTTTATGGTACCAAACAAGCTGATAGTATTGGTCTAGAGAATGCTGGGCAGTTTTTAGAAGAGAAGTACGGAGGAGGGACATTTCCTATTCTATATATATGGGGAATAGGGTTATTAGCAGCAGGACAGAGCAGCACAATTACTGGCACCTATGCTGGGCAATTTATCATGGGTGGATTTCTCAATCTTCGTTTGAAGAAATGGGTCAGGGCATTAATCACCAGAAGCTGTGCAATTCTTCCAACTATAGTCGTTGCTCTATTCTTTGACACTTCTGATGCGTCATTAGATGTCTTGAATGAGTGGCTGAATGTGCTTCAATCAGTTCAGATACCGTTTGCTCTCATTCCTCTTCTCACTCTGGTTTCAAAGGAAGAAGTAATGGGTGCTTTTAGAATTGGTCATAAGACAAAGGTAAGTTCTGTTTTCCATTTTTTGATGTATATATTTACCTAATAGCCTCATTGGTATTTGTCTTTTGGTTCTATTTAATTACATGCTCAAGATTAATTAACTACATGCTCAAGATTAATTAACTACATGCTCTTTTAGTTAACATCTTTCTGCCACAGTACATCATTATTGATTCATCTAGTTTGAAGCAATGAATCACTGCAATCTAGGATGCCTGGACACTTCAAAAATCAGTGCCGTGTCCGTGTTGCTTCATGTTGGACACGTCACAGAAACTCAAAAATACGTTAGGACACACCAAAATAGGTGCCATGTCCATATCATTGTGTCCATCGTGTTGTATCCATTCAACATAGACTGCAATGTTCTTGTTTGTGCGTACTGCGTACACAACACTAAACTTCTTCCTTGACCTCTTTCATGAGATAAAACGATGGGACTTGTCGAATTGTTATCCCTGCTTCCTTTAAGATAATTAAGACGGAAACAAGTACCAATTACAAAAGGAGATTACCCAGATAACACGATAAAAGATAAAAAAAATAAGCATACTTAAGAAGATTGTAATAGATAACTTTGCAGCGAAACACTATCTTGCTGCTTCTAGAAGTTATCAAAGTCGCGGAGTGAACAAATTATGCGCTTGAAGTACCCTTCATCATCGCCCAGACCCCTTTTCCAAAATTTAATCGGAGGAGAGAAAGGACGAGTGAAGAGGAGACCACAAATTGACATCCAAGTGAACTTTATCCATTACTTCAAAGTTTGATCTATGCCATCCCTAAACATCAAACCTCGGATTCTTATGGCGTCTTTGATGTGGCCCTTTCCCACTCATCAAGGTCACTCACACTGCAACCGATTCGCCACCCTCGAAAGATGTGGTCCGACACTGGTTCATCGTCCTTTTGGCTTCCTTATCGAATGAATCAGGTCAAAATACATTCTGCTTTAGCACCCGTACATACCATGATCTCAATCGTAACATCATAGTCGTGACAGAACTTTACCTGGTGTTGTGATCCCTCACCAATTCTACACCCTTCCGCCCCCATGTCGACTAACACCATGGGGTTTACCTCCCACAAAATTTGAGTGTGGCATAGCCCTTTGTTGAATACTCACTTCGTTCCCCTTTGTCAGTGATTTTCATCGTCATTTCTGACACATCTTGGCTCCCGTTCAACTTCTCTAATAGTTCCTCACCAAGATGGACAATTGGGAACAAATAGAAATAAGTACCAAGAAAAAAAAACCCTTTATTAATGAAGTGTCACACCCAACACTATGGTGCTACGACTGTGTGGAGTTCATGAATGCGATCCTCATGATCATGATTGCAAGACGACCATCCAAACCATCCATTGCCTAAAGATGAATAAGGCAACGATCCTCATGATCGTGAGCCCACCTTCGACAGCGATCCTCATCCTCAATCTTGACCAAATTGGAATCAATACATGATGCCTTAGAAGTTAGAACTTGAGTCATCAAGATACTGTAGAAAATTCTACCTTAAAGGTAGTTTTGCTTGGATTTGTGCTGTCTTTACATGAGAGTTTTATATAGGAAATTGTAATGTGTTTATTGCATGAACTCCACGTATCACATTATTGTCCCCAAGTACTTAAACAAAAGGCTTGTGAGAACTTTTCTTCAGGTGAATGTGCAACTTGGAAGTCTAATATATTTGGATACACAAATATGTTTAGGTGAAGATGCCATAATTACTGATTTTATTTAGAGGAATCTCGAGGACTGTGCACTAGGAATGCGTTATATACAAGCAAGCAAAAATCTTGTAAAACCTAACAACTTTTTTCTGAGGAAAGAAAAATTTACAACAGAAGATCCTGGACGGCTACAAATAGCTCAATACTAACATCCTAACCGTGATAAATTTTTCTAGAGAGGTACTGACCGAACAAATTAAAATCAAACTGAACAACCTGATATGGCTTGCAAGGAAATTGGTCAATCGACTGAGGAGGATGGTTGACCAGATTTAGCAAATTTTTTAACTGACTTTTTCCTGCAGTGCCGCTTTACTGATTTTGCAGGCTGTTTCTGAGCAACCGATTCTTTGCAGATAACACAACAGTGTATCCCCTTGCTAGATTTTTTATTTCTCTTCCTCAATTTCTTCGGACTTCTGGTGGCATAGATTGCTTCACCTTCTAATGTCACTTGTGGTGACCAATGTATCCAACCTGCTTTTTATCACTGTACTTGGTGTCAGATATTTTATTCTAGTAACAACGAATCAATGACGTAAAGAGCTATAATTTTTTTGAGTAAATATGTGGGCCTCATGACCCGACTATTCATTATGCTCTCAAGGTTGGTGTCCTTTACCCTTTATTCCCCTTACTATCCTCTTCCCCTCTGTCCCATTTTGGCATAATTGCTCCTTTCACGGGCATTTGAATCTATTAGGTTTCAGAGTTCAAACCTAGCTTAAGTTGCCTCTTAATGTCTAATATTTTGAATGTACACTTTAATTCAGATGTTGATGCCTAGTTAGGCATATTGATGAGAGACTAGTTACTAATCATGATAGTATCTAGAAATTATTCACATTCAATCTCGATGAGAGTAGAGAACTTTTGAGAAGGTATAAGAACACTTTCCCTCAATACAAAAAACATTACTAAACATAACTACATTCTTACCAACATTAAATTTATTGTTTGTCTTAAGATTAAACAATATTTCAAAAAACCAATCTGCCATTAAGATTAAGTAATGTTCATGTTGATTCCCAAAAGTCTATTGTCAAATCATATACGGAATGCTTGAATTGAATTATTCTGAAATGTATTTATCTGTGTGTGTTCTGTATTTTGTATCATTCATGCATTATGAGATATTATTGACTTGAGATGCATATTAAAGCTACAGTTTTGTGTAAAACTGTTTTCCGTACCAATATATATATATATATATATATATATATATATATATATATATATATATATATATATATATATATATATCGTGTTTTAGGGCCATCAAGATATGTATTGCTGTATCATACAATATCAAGTACCATTTGTGGAAGTTTGTACTAATTCTGGATGTAGTCCACGAAAGGATTAAATGTAAATAATATTGTAAAGCCAGACCCAGACTGAAAGAACAATGGTCATTAGTCATAATTTATGGTTATATTCTGATAACATTTAGGGATTCTCATCATGAGGGTCCATAATGCATCAATAGGTTCACTTTTCTTCTATTTGAAATTCATCCTTCTTCATGGTTCAACTTTCGGTATAGTTTTTTTAAATCCGTATTGTCTAATAAGTTCATTACCGACGAAAGGACTACACCCAACAGGGTTAAGGTCAATTCCCTCATAAAATTTCATCTAGTCATCTGGTTTGGGGTTGGACGTCTTTGATCTTGATCTGTCATTTCTAACATGACTCGAAATAAAGCAAAACCATCTTTTGGAGGTTTCTTGACCCAAAATAGAGAATTTTATTTTTATACAAATATAACAGTTTTGAAGAGTAAGACATGTTTTGATATGATAAGACTGGAAACATCCACCTACTGTTTGCCACGCGTTTTAAGGCATGTATGACATGATCATTGTTGTTGATTCACATAATTAGTATCTGCCATTATTTGGATGCCTATTTAAGCGCTAGGAGCAAATAAGTCGTACTTATTTGGATGCCTACTGTATATTGGTGGATGTTTATAACTTTATACACATGTTTCGCATGATCCAAAAAGGCTAATTGAATTTGATTCGAGTCAATAACATATGTTTACTTATTATCAATTTCCCTTTACATGTACATCTCTTATGTAAGAAGTTGAATTTGTCCTTTCAAAGAATTTGTATGTTCTTTCATGTTTGATGTTATCACTCAAAAATTACTGTGAAGGAAATCCTGTAAATAGAGAAACATATGTTGGTGTTTTTGCCTTTGGACTATGAAAGATAGTCCCACATTGGCTACACTACCAAGTGGGTATCTCAATATAATATTTTGCTTGTGTTGAGGTGTGCACATGGGGTGTGATGAGGCACATGGGTGCCATGTGGGGGTATTTTATAAGGATGAAGAAGGATTAACTCCTTATTGAAAGCATTTATGCTTTTTGTCATTCTCTTGGAATTTATTCTATAGGAGCTTAAGCCCCAAAGGGGCTTAGCAACTCGGACTCGAACTCGGGCTCGGGCTCGGGCTCGGGCTCGGGCTCGGGCTTGGGCTTGGGCTCAAGGGCGCAGTGGCACTTTGTTGGCGCACTTTGCACTTAGTACGTCAGCATCGGTGCAGGCACTTGTGCGCATTTGATGCGCGAGCTGCATGCGCGGTATCATGCGCGGCCGCATGGGTGTCGCACGCGTTGTCGCCGCTGCCGCATGCACATCGGCGCAGGCGCTTGTGCGCATTTGATGTGCGAGCTGCATGCGCGGCCGTATAGGTATCACACGCTCTGTCGCCGCTGCCGCATGGGCTGTCGCATGGACTGTCGCATACGCTGCCACATGCGCTGCGGCTTGCGCTGCCATATGCGCTGCGGCTTGCGTTGTCGCATGCACTGCTGCGGATATATTTGAACGGTTATGGAAAGATACGATCTGTTATTCAGATCCCTTTTTTGAGGTATTTGAAATTAATACGTGCCTACCTTTTATGAATTCGTAATTAACATGTTCCTATCTTTTCGTAACTGTTGGGCGGCTAGGGTTTTCACCCTTTCTCTATAACTCTTTGTGTCTCTTTGAGAACTTACTTGAAAAAAGAGGAGATGAAGAGAGTTGCTGCTGCCGCCGCCATTGGAGTCCAGGAAGTTCGTGTGAGTCCAGACAGAGGTGACAACGAGCGTTCCAGAAGTTCTACGTGAACTTGTTGGTTCCTGGGAGCAGATCGTGTAGGACGAATCTTGCTTTGAGCAACGGTGATCCTTATCACCCCAGCAAGCAAAGTCTCTTCTTCTTCCTCCTCCTCTCTTTTGTGAGTTGTAACTCTGTTCTGTCCGTTTGCAACTGCATTTGCAGGGAAGAACGAAAAGATAGTTTTCTCTGATTATTTTATTATCTTGTTTTCTGTTGTAATCAGATATTATATATTGTCTTCTTGTTGGATCGAGAGATATCAGGAAGGGAACTCTTATTTGAACTCCTGATCTCGACTTCAACTTCTGGTTCTACCATCTTTGATTAAGCCTCGGGACTAACAATCTCAAAGCAAGATCCGAGTATAAGGGAGAACAGATCAAACCTTCTCGATACTAGCTTTCACAAGCTTGAGAAGTTTGATGGCGAACACTACAACATTTGGAAAAGGAAGATCTCTCTGAATCTTCGTCTTGTCAAAGTTGCTTATGTGTTGGTTAAACCAGAACCTACCATCCCTGAAGATGGAGGAGAACTTGAAGTTGGTGTGGCGCAGGACGCGCACAACAAATGGAAAGAAGACAACGACCTATGCAGGCTATTGATCCTCAATGCAATGGAGGACTCGATGGCAGAGTCTTATAGCAAGAAAGAGAAGGCCAAAGACATCTGGAAAGCTCTTGAGAAGCATTACAAAACTGATGAAAAGATATCGAAAATCTATCTCGTTGAAAAGTTTTTTACTTTGCAATTTAAGACGAGAAGGTAATGCTGCCGCAAGTCAAGGAACTTCTGAAGATGCAGCAGAAGCTGGAGGAAGAGGGCATGAAGCAGGAAGATAAGTTCATGGTGGGGGATATCGTCACCAAGCTTCCTCCAGGCTGGATCAGGTTCAAGACTGACATGTACCGTAAGAAGATGGAGATCTAGCTCGAAGATCTTCTTCACTGGATTCACATTGAAGATGAGGCCAGGGGACAACTGAAGTTGGATTCCCTGTCCAAACAGTTGGCAAAGGCCAACTTGGTGCATGCTGATGATTCTAAGGGGAAGTAGAAGGCTTCTCACAACAAGAAAAAGAAGGACTTCAACAATCTGAACGTGAAGTCGGCTTCTTACAAACCGAAGCCAAAGTCCAAGTCCGAAGTAACTTGCTTCAATTGTGGCAAGAAGGGCCACTACCGGAGTGAATGCAGATCCAAGCCAAACAGACAGAGCAAGGTGAGCCGAACAAGGTTGCTATGATTGCGCAGGTTGTCACGACTGGTGTCGACTCTGACTGGTTGGTGGTCACTGGCGTATCCTGCCATGTTTACTCAAAGAAGGAGTTGTTCACCACCTACAAGCCTACATCTGAGAGGGTTATGGTGGCGAACTAAGCACAAGCTGAAGTTCTAGGGACCGGAATGGTGGTACTGAACCTGACTTCGGGGAAGTCGTTGAACATACTTCGGAAAAGCTTTCTGTACCGAAGGGATGTTCAAACTTCAACTTGTAACTCCTGCTACAATGATAAATGCAGTCGCTTCTTCTGGTTATTCTCTTGAGTTATGGCACAATAGATTAGGACATGTTCATTGTAAAAGAATAAACAAGATGTCTAGTTTAGGACTTATCTCCAAATGTGGGGATAAGGAGGTTGAGAAGAGTGAGGTCTGTGCGCAGACAAAGATCACCAGAAAGCCGTTCAAGCGGGTTAACCGAAGCACATATCTTCTGGAGTTGGTGCACTCAGATATCTGTGACTTCAAACAGTTATCCACAAAGACCAAGATAAAATATTTCATTACATTCATCGACGACTACTCGAAGTATGCGTTCGTCTATCTACTCAAGTCAAAGGACGAAGCACTCGAGAAGTTCAAGGAGTTCAGGGCTGAAGCTGAACGTCAGACTGGGCAACAACTCAAGAGACTTAGAAGTGATCGAGGCGGAGAGTATAGGTCTATTGAATTCACATTGTTCTGCAAAGAACATGGAATTGTCAATGAGACGACTGCTCCGTATTCTCCTCAATCAAATGGAGTAGCTGAGAGGAAGAACATGACATTGACAGAAATGATGAATTCAATGCTGTTAACTGCGGGTATTCCAAACTGCTTCTGGGGAGAAGCTGCGTTGACGGCTACGTTCATCCTGAACAGAGTGCCGTACGCAACATCCGATGTCACTCCTCATGAACTCTGGTTCAAAGTCAGACCCAACTTGAATGTCATTCGAGTGTGGGGGTGTCTGGCATATGTGAAGCTCCCGGACTTGAAGATTCAGAAACTGGGTACGAGGACAACGAAAACCATCTTCTTGGGTATGCTAAGAAGAGTGATGCTCAGAGGTTTCTTGATATAGAATTAAATCATATCATTGAATCTCGTGACGCAGAATTCTTTGAAGATAAATTTGCAAGGCACAAGAACATTATTATTGCGGATATTTCGGAGAATAGTGTGGGTGTACAGGAGGCTGAAGCTTCCAAAGAAGATGTAGTACATGAAGAAGTTGTCATTCCAGAGACAACGTTCGAACCAGAACTCGCAGAACCGAGAACTAAGCGGGTGAGGAGACAGAAGGACTTCGGAGAAGATTTTGACACCTATCATGTGGAAGCAGATCCGCTTACCTATGATGAGGCGATGAAGACCAGAGACGCTGTCTTCTGGAGGGAGGCTATCAATGACGAGTATGACTCAATAACCTCCAACAACACTTGGGTGTTGGTCGATCTACCTGAAGGAGCAAAACTTATCGGATGCAAGTGGATCTTCAAGAAGAAGATGAAGGCCGATGGAAATGTTGACAAGTTCAAGGCAAGACTGGTTGCTAAGGGGTTTTCTCAGAAGCAGGGGAACGACTAGTTCGACACATGCTCCAGTAGCACGAATGACGACCATCAGGATGTTGATTGCTCTGAGTGCAATTCACAAGCTAGGTATTTATCAGATGGATGTCAAAACAGCATTCCTAAATGGAGAGTTGACCGAAGAGATTTACATGCAACAGCTAGAAGGATTTGTCGTCAAGGGGCTTGAAGACAAAGTCTGCAAGTTGGTGAAATTATTATACGGTCTGAAGCAAGCCCCCAAGATGTGGCACAAAAAAATTGATAAAGTCATAAGATCAAACGGCTACAGGGTCAGTGAAATGGACAAGTGCGTTTACACTAAGTTCGTTGACGGGAGAGGAGTCATCGTTTGTCTATACGTGGACGACATGCTAATACTGGATACGGATTAGCACGTGTCACTGAGACAAAGAAGTTCCTCTCATCCAAGTTCAGTATGAAGGACTTGGGGGAAGCTGATGTTATCCTCGGGATAAAAATTATTCGGACGGATGCTGGAGTGACGCTATCACAGTATCATTATATTGAGAAGATGCTCACACGCTATGGATATCAGGATCTTCCAGGGATCGATACTCCGTACAGGTGTGACAAGAAACTGAAGCCAAATCCTAGGGAAAGTGTCAGGCAGCTGGAGTATTCAAGCGTCATTGGAAGTTTGATGTATGCAACAACTGCCACAAGGCCTGGCATAGCTTTTGCCGTGGGGATGCTGAGTCGATTCACGAGCAACCCAGGTGTGGAGCACTGGAAGGCTGTGAAGAGAGTGATGAGATATCTAAGGAGGACTCAGAAGTATGCACTGCACTACAACGGGTATCCAATAGTAGTGGAAGGCTTCAGTGATGCAAGCTGGTGTTCAGAAGTAGAGAGCGAAAGGTCCATAAGAGGATACGTCTTTTCCATGGGTGGAGCTTCTATGTCGTGGAAATCGAAGAAGCAGACTATGCTCTCTCATTTCTCGATGGAATCTGAGTTTTATGCACTGGCTGCTGTAGCGGATGAAGCAGAGTGGATTCGGGAGCTCATGTATGATCTTTCATTGGTTGGTGCGCAGATTCCGGTGGTACCGATATACTGCGACAACCAAGCGACTGCAGCGGTGGCATCAAATGACCTCTTCAATGGTAATAAGAGGACTGTGCGGTTGAGGCACGGGACAGTGAATGATCTGATAAAGACTGGAGTCATTGTCGTAATTGATGTTCGAAGTCAGGAGAACCTGGTGGACTCGTTTATCAAGGGTCTCAAGCGCCAGCTGGTCGAGGACATAGCAACCAAATTGGGCTTGAAAACATTCTGATATTGTGTCTATGTAATTCTACCATAAAGTTTTATACTATTAGTTCAAAGAAAAATCTACTAGGCATCTAAATTTTGGTTCAAAGAAGGACGATTGACTGGAAGAATATCAGGAACAACGGGTAGTCATTTGAGACATTGAGGGGTTACGGACCCCAAACCACTGTTGTCTACTTTTTGTTCTTTATGAAGAACAATTTCATGTGGAAGGATGGCTTTGACGTCTTAATGAGTTCTCGGACAGAGTGAATGTCCGGTGTGCTTTACAGGAAGCACGTAGTTTCAGCACTACAAGGGACTTGTATCCCATGCTACAGTAGTGTGACACCACAGAGGTAAAAGATGTAAATCTTCGGCATTAAGTCATGTCACAGCAACGTAGCACCGCACATAGGCAGGTAGCCTAATGCTGTAGAATGAAGAGTGGTAGGCAGCACTACAAAGAGGGAGTGAATCTCATGTTACAGTGGTGTGACACCATAGAGATAAAAGATGTAAATCCTCGACGAAAAGTCATGTCGCAGCGGCTTAACACCGCAAGGAAGCGCAAGACTTCGTGCTGGATAGTTTGGCACTACAAAGAGGGAGTGAACCTCATGCTACAGTGGATGACACCACATGAGGGAGTGAACCTCGGCAGAAGGTCATGTCATAGCGGAGTAGCACCGCAAGGAAGCGCAATGCTTCATGCCAATGACTCTTTAAGAACTCACCTATAGTGTATGGAAAGAGATACATGCCGTCTCTTGAGGAAAAACTTGTAGACGCCCAAAATGCATACACCGAAACTGGCGTGCACATGGCTTTTAATGTGCAAATGGAAGTACAGTTGATGTCATTGTGTGAGTGTGAAGAATTGCAACTATGGTGCAAAATTCAAGGCTTAGTACATTCTTGTATCATACTGTTATTTGACCCATGCGGGAAGATTCAAGTCGAAGCGACATCTATCCTAATGCATGATGGACAGTCACTGTGAGGAACGCTCAACCCATATATTGGGATATGTAGGAAATTGTTGGTGTTTTTGCCTTTGGACTATGAAAGATAGTCCCACATTGGCTACACCACCAAGTAGGTATCTCAATATAATATTTTGCTTATGTTGAGGTGTGCACATGGGGTGTGGTGAGGCACATGAGTGCCATGTGGGGGTATTTTATTAGGATGAAGAAGGATTAACTCCTTGTTGAAAGCATTTATGCTTTTTGTCATTCTCTTGGAATTTATTCCATAGGAGCTAAGCTCCAAAGGGGCTTAGCGACTCGGAGTGGCACTTTGTTGGCACACTTTGCACTTGACACGTCAGTATCGGCGCATGCGCTTGTGCGCATTTGATGCGCTCTCTCATGCGCGAGCTGAATGTGCGGTCGTATGGGCGGGTCGCATGGGCTGCTGCATGCGCTGTCGCACGCGCTGCCGCACGCGCTGTCGCATGGGCTGCCGCATGAGTTGCCGCATGCGCTGCTGCTGCAGATATATTTGAACGGTTATGGAAAGATACGGTCTATTATTCAGATCCGTTTTTGAGAGATTTGAAATTAATACGTGCCTACATTTTATTTTAGGGATTCGTAATTAATCTGTTCCTATCTTTTCTGTAACTGTTGGGCGGCTAGGGTTTTCATCATTTCTTTATAAATACTCTCTTCGTGTCTCTTTGAGAACTTACTTGAAAAAAGAGGAAACGAAGAGAGTTGCTGCTGTCGTCGCCATTGGAGTCCAGGGAGTTCGTGTGAGTCCAGACAGAGATGACAGCGAGCATTCCAGATGTTCTACGTGAACTTGTTGGTTCCTGGGAACAGATCGTGTAGGACGAATCTTGCTTTGAGCAACGGTGATCCTTATCATCCCAGCAAGCAAAGTCTCTTCTTCTTCTTTCTCCTCTCTTCTGTGAGTTGTAACTCTGTTCTGTCCGTTTGCAACTGCAATTACAGAAAAGAACGAAAAGATAGTTTTATCTGATTATTTTATTATCTTACTTCCTGTTGTAATCAGATCTTATATATTATCTTCTTGTTGGATCGAGAGAGAGCATGATGGGAACTCTTGTATGAACTCCTGATCTCAACTTCAATTTCTGGTTCTACCATCTTTGATTAAGTCCCGGGACTAACAACATATGCCACTTGTTTAATTCTGGAATTAGCTAGGCCAACGGTTTCTGGAATCAGTTATCTTTTATTCCACAGAACCAAAAATAGCATAGACTATGCCAATGCATATTTTTAGCGTCTTAGCATCCGTATGCAGATGCAGATGCTTGTATTCTGTGTTGTTTGAAACACCTAGTTAGCCAATGTTTCTCATATATAATTCTTGTTTCGTGCAGATCGTGACCTGGATTGTAGCTGCACTTCTAATAGTCATCAATGCTTACCTTCTGTTTGATTTCTTCTCTTCTGAAGTACGAGGAGCTTTGTTGGGTTCCATATTTTGTGTCATCGTAGGTGTATATGTTGTATTTGTTATTTATCTAATACTGCGGGATAGTGCATTGCCTAATCATTTCATCTCAACTGTCCGCAAGAGTTTCTCATGAGCACCAGAAATCAATTATTTGGGTGAAATCATTATGGTGCAATTTCTTGGTGATAAGGCCGACTGACTTGATTTATTCCTCCCATGGAGGAGGCTCCTGAAGAAAAACCAACACTGTTGTACAATATTTTGGATGATGCGATTGAGAAGCGCTTGTTCTTGTGCAATATCAGCAGCTTACTCATGGAGCAGTCTCTCCAAATAGCAGTATTCTTTTGATTTCATTGAGTGCTTCAAGAATGTTGTACAACTCTTTAGATACCAAGTTAAGAATTGTTTTGCGAACCAATGAGCCAGACTCTTTGCGAAGGATAAATTATTCAGTGGACCTGTGTTACCACGTGGCAGTGGTGAGACCATGTTTACCTCTAATAACTGCATAACACACCACTTTCTGTTTTATTCACTAATTTAATTTAGTGGCGTGTCATACTGTTATGGCAGAGAGCAATGTTTCACTATTGTCACGTGAAGTGGTAGGTGATGCTGTTATTGGAAGAGAACAAAGTCTCACAATTGTCACATGGTGAGGTCGGTACTGAATAATTTCTCAAGAAGAGGTGCATTCCAATACCATTGATGTCCAATGGTTTATAGTAATAGCTGTAATGTAAGCCAGAATTGTATCCCTTCAAAAATCCTGGTGCTTCATTTTGCTTTTTAGTTCTCGAGCTCTTCAAATGACTTCAAACTTGACTTCCCCTCAGCCCAGAAAACAATTGGGCTTTAGCAACCTTCAAGTATCTAATAGCTGCTAAAATCCTACAACGAGAAACAATACAAATCTTCAACAGGCTAAGTTTTATATGCTAAGCTCACAAAAGCTCCACTACAGAACGACACGGGGCTAAATTATTCTAATGGTATTCCAACTATAGAGGTCGGATAATTTTGACATCTTAACTTTTCACTGTTTAATTTTAGTATTTCAATTTTATAAATTATTCCTTTGAAGCATATTTCATCAATTTTGAACCACATCGGAATCATTTCAAAAGAATATCTAATAATACAAGTATTTAAATTACGTTTTTGTAATACAACATATGTTTAAATTATTTTAATGTGCTTCAAAATTGATTAAATATGTTTCAAAAGAGTAATTTATAAAGTTAGGATGTCAAAATCGAGAAGTAAAAAAATTAATGTACCAAAAATATCCAAATACTATAGTTGATGTGACATCAGGATAATTTAGCCCTGTAATTTTAAACTAACTACTTGTCTGCAGAGTTTATATATTAATTCACACTTTGTTAGCGTCACAAGACTGAAAACCATACAAGCATATACATTCCAATTCCATGACATGATTTTGCTTTCATGTCCACAATTTTCTAGCATTCTTTCCTGTTTTAAGTGTGTATTTTGTTTTTCCTTCCCAAGAAAATCTACTCTCTTGTAACATTTTCCATGAAGGGACGGTTGGTAAAGAGAATTTTTTTTTTCCAGATAAATTTAAGATGAAAAATCTATTTCTATATTTGATTTAGGTTAAAAATTTATTTTCAAAAATTACAAATATCTAGATAAACAATTTGTTCTTAAAATATGGAAATCCTATATCTTAAGAATATATCGGTATTTTTGTCCAGGTAATTTTTTTTCATATACTCTGTTCTTTTTTCTTTTCATTTTTAGGAAACTTATTGTTTGTTTGTTTTTATGTTTTTTAGAATTATTCTGGGTTCTCTTTTTTTTTTGTCTTTTCCATTTCTTTTTGTTTATGTTAAATTTTTTTTTTTCATTTTTTAAGAATTCATTTGTTTTTTCATCTTATTCGTTTTTTAAGGATAAATTTTTTTTTCTTTAGTCTTTCCATCTTTTTCATTTTTTAAGAAAAAAAACATTCTTTCTTTTTTAGGTTTTCTTGGGTTCTTTAAATTTTTTTATCCTTTTTTAGTTTTTTCGAGTAATATTTATATATATTCATCAAACATAAAGTATAATTTTTCAAAATATTTAATTTTTGAAAATATAGAATTTCACACTAAGTTCTAACTATAATTGTTCCAAAGAACAATTACTTTCTCAATTTTAAGGTGGAACATACGAAAATAGGTCATTCCACTTAAGAATATATCTAATGTTAGAACAAGCCTTTGCAAACACAATATTTATCTTTCAAACTTTATAGTAAATGTTAAAGCTTTAATTTTCTGCAATTGTCATGCAAATAAATGCTTTGTGTTGGCAAACTATTTGATTTGCCTAAGCTCATATATGACCTATGTTACTTTTCTTTTAGAGGATTGTAAATTGAGATGCAATAATACGGAAATGTTATTCTTTCCTCAGCAGGGACGGAGTCAGAACCCGTGATGGACTGGAGCTGAACATCTAAACAAATTAAAAAATAATAATAATCACATCATAAAAGTCATAACATAATCAAATTTAGTGATGTTCTTTCAAGAGAAGTTTCAGAATTGATCCAAAATACATAAACCATAACCAATATATATATATATATATATATATATATATATATATATATATATCTACTATATAATGCCAAAACTAGGCTTCACCGTGAAAAATTTTCGTTCCAAAATTACCCTTCAACATATTATCTCTACTATATAATGCCAAAACTAGGCTTCACCGTGAAAAATTTTCGTTCCAAAAATACCCTTCAACATATTTAGTAATTAAAAAGAATACCTACAATAAATTTCACTGACAACCATTTAAGAGATGCAATAATGACAACCATTTACGAAAATCAAAGGGTTAATGCTACTTGCTAAGTCTTTTAAATTGTTACCAAAGAATTCGAAGGTTGAACCATTAACCTATATAATTAAAAGCAGTAGAAATAAACTAACTCATCAACATCATTCACTCCAATATACGTGCAAAGCACGTGCATATATACTAGTATATATATATATATGAACACATAATCAGACTAAAAGGCAGCTAATTAGCCTATAGAGTCTGATCAGTTTGATTAAAGGAGAGAGAGGATTATAAGGGAGAGTTAGTTCCAGTAACTACCTGACTTAGATAACCTTAGCAGCAGGAACTAACCCATGCAGGAAGGCACTACTTAGCACTAGCAACAGCAGAACACGACCGTCAACTCAAAGAGCAACAGGAGCTGGAGCTGTAGTAGCTTCTTGGTGTGGGAGTTGCTGGTATATATATATATATATATATAACATCTCCTCTTTCACAGTCGTTGGATTTTGTTTAAGTCATCTAATCTTAACCGTTCATTTTTAAATGATTAAGATTATTTGGGGGATAAAAAATGGAAGGATGTGGATCCCCCCCCCCCCCCCCCCCCCCCTCTCTCTCTCTCTCTCTCTCTCTCTCTCTATATATATATATATATATATATATATATATATATATATATATATATATATATATATATATTAAGAACCTAAATTTAAACCTTTGTGGTGGGGTAAGATGCAGGTCCAGTCGAAGCCACCGAAACCCCAACAGCCCCTGCCAAGACCATCGAAGCGCCAACAATGCCTACAAAAGCCTAAGGCTTGATTATTGTTTGTTACATATATAATTTGTTGTTCTTTACTCGTCCCTTTTCTCTCTCTTGGGCACTTTAGTTGAACTTTGTGTGTAGCGAGAATATATGAATATGCATACTACTATAATTATTGGTTATCAATTTTTTATACGTAACTATCTGTGAAGCAAAATTAATAAAGAAAGCTTTGTCTTCTCTCTATTGATATATGTAATATTGGTTGCAATATTGATATTGTATATAAATTTTGTGAAAGCCCATAAGCCCAACGTTGGGCCCAACGCATTAGCAAAAAAGGGTCCAACCGTAGAAACTGAATAAACCGAACAAATATTTCGATTCGGTTTATATATGTTTTCACTAATTTAGTTTTTTTTTTGTTTGATTTTTTTATAAATTCGGTTTGGTTGAAACCGTAGAAATCAAATATTTCGATTCGGTTAATATATGTTTTCACTAATTTCGGCTTTTTGGTTTGATTGTATATAAATTCGATTTGGATGAAACCGAACCACATGCTCATCTCTAGGGGCCTAGGGGATGTGTACCGGGCCTGGATCGGCTGGGCCGTTCCACCGAATTTTATGAAAGAAATCTGACTCCACTTATTTGGACGACCGGCTGAACTGGACTCGAGTTGGGAGGCAAACCCAGCCAGACCTGAAAATGGTGGGCCATGTCGGTCATAGAGTTTGATCTAATTGGGCCGGGTCGACCTAGCTCGAGTTTGTCCCAACTGGGCCAACACGCGCTTGGGACAACCTGGTCCAACATTTCGCACCATGAAAATTTCAACAAACTTCATGAAGAAAGCCGCTTCCAAGAACTACTACTTGGACATGTTCTAGTTTTTAAGGCCCATGGACCAGGCCCACAAAACCAAATCCAACTCACAGAACTATAAGAAAACCCCTAAACCCAATCCCTGCACCGTCACCTCCCCGCCCCCATTTCCCGCTGCAACCAAACAAACAGCAATGCACTCCTCGGCGTACGCTCACCGCCTCCACCACCTCACCTCCCCCTCCCCCTCCCCCTCCCAGACCCGGATCCGGACCCGCAATCCGACCCGCATCCGCATGACCCTCCGTGACGACGGCCCTTCCGTCGCCATCGTCGGCGCCACCGGGGCCGTCGGCCAGGAGTTCCTCAGCGTCCTCTCCGACCGCGACTTCCCCTACCGATCCATCAAGCTCCTCGCCTCCCGCCGCTCCGCCGGAAAGGTGCAGTCTTTTGAGGACCGGAGCTACAAAATCGAAGAACTGACCGCCGAGAGCTTCGGCGGAGTCGACATAGCTCTGTTCAGCGCCGGCGGGTCGATCAGCAGGGAGTTCGGTCCGATCGCGGCGGAGAAGGGGTCGGTGGTCGTGGACAACAGCTCGGCGTTCCGGATGGACCCGGCGGTGCCGCTGGTGATCCCGGAGGTGAACCCGGAGGCGATGTCGCATATCGGGCTGGGGAAGGGGAAGGGGAAGGGGGCGCTCATAGCGAACCCTAATTGCTCGACCATTATTTGTCTCATGGCTGCTACTCCTCTCCATCGCTATGCCAAGGTGATGAATTTTTTGGTTGTTTTTTTTATGTTTATTGTATGAAAGTCGCGATTTTTATTGGCGAGAAAATGTGCATTATTAATTATGAAGTATGAAAAAGTTTTGATTTTTATTGGTGATTATACGTGTATTGAGTAATTTTAAGTATATTATTTCTCTAAATGTCAAGGCAATAAATTGCGAACCCTAATTGGCACTCTAAATCTACATGCCAAGGTGATGAAAGTTTGACTGTTTTTATGTATTTTGTCTGCGAAAGTTAAGATTGTTTTACTAGTGATATAATGCACGATGCATTCTTGATTTTAAGTAGCTTATTGAGCTAAAAGCTCAAAGATGATGAAATTTGATTTATGAAAATTTGGATTTTTATTAATTTTGAGTAGCTTATTGAGCTAAAGTGCCAAGACGATGATTTACGATCCCTTATTGCCACTCCTCTACACCGGCGTGCCAAGGTGATAAAAGTTTGTCTGCTTTAATGTATTTTATATATAAGGTTTGTATTTGTACTGATAACAGAATGCTCGTTGAATAATTCAAAGGCATTTTTTGATGAACTTTTCTTCTTCTTTAAAGTAATCCTATAAAACACGGTACTTCTTAAAGTAATGCTCGTTGATAAAAAAAACTGCAAATGTGAACAATGCAGTGTGGACTCGAAACCAAGTTTTGGAAACTTATTTCACTAATGAGGTTGTGTTTTGGGAACATGATTCAAAAAAGAAGGCAAATTCTATAGGCACTACATAAATTGCTTAGGGAAGCCCAATTTTTTTTCCAGTTTATTTACAAGTTTACCATCAATTTTTTTTACTCGAGGGCAGCCCAAATCCTCGTATAAAAGCTAATGACTTCTATTTTTCAGCAAAAATTTATTTTTTCAGGACTGTAACAATGTTGACAGTCCTAAATAATTAGGACTGTAAAAAAAAATTGACTGTCCTGCCAATTGGAACGACTGTCAACATTGTTACAGTCCTAATTATTAAGGACTGTAACAATGTTGACAGTCCTTCCAATTGAAAGGACTGTCAACATTGTGACAGTCCTTCCAATTGGAAGAAATGTCAAGGGAAAAGAAGAAGAAGCAGCAGCCGTCCCGCGCCACCGGCGCCGTCCGTCCCGCAGCCCAGCAGCCGCCGTCGGCCCCAAGCCGTCCCTGCTCGCCGCAGCCCCGCGCCATCCCCGCCCCGCTCGTCGTGTCAAGGAAAAAGAAGAAGAAGAAGCAACAACAGTCCCGCGCCGCCGTCCGCCCCGCACCTCCGTCCTACGCCGCCCCCTCCTTCTCCATTCTCCTCCTTCCTCCTCCATGGCAGCGGACACACGAGGTGCGGGGGCAGAGGCGGAGGCGGAACTCCTCCTTCTCCATTCTCCTCCCTCCTCCTCCATTCTCCTCCTCCTCCTCCTCCATTCCTCCATTCTCCTCTATTCTTCCTCCTCCGCCCTCCTCCATTCTTCCTCCTCCATCTCCTCCATAGCGAGGGCGGACCGGCACTCCTCCTCCTCCATTCTTCTCCTTCCTCTTCCATTCTCCTCCATGGCAGCGGACACACGAGCACGACGGCGCTGTGGTCAGCCAACCTCATCGGAGCGTGGCGAAGGTCGGCGGTGGAGAAGGAGTTAGAAGAAGGATGGGAGGTGGAGGAGTTGACTGTGATCCAAAAATCGACGCTCTGACGAAATCGAAAGAGTTGCAGGTCACCTCCTCCTCCGGCGGTTGAGGTTGGGGTTAGGGTTTGGGGGTTTAAAAATTTGAAGAGAGAGAAAGAGAGTAGAAATTTAGAATGAAGGATTTTAGAAAGGTTTTTTGGGGGGGGGGGGTGTTGGGCTGTCCTGAGTAAATTTTGGGATGTCCTAAGTAAAAATTACAAAAATCTGGACTGTCCTGAAGTAATGAGCTGTCCTAAGCAAACTATGAAGTGCCTATAGAATTTGCCAAAAAGAACTGGTAGTTTGCCTAAAAGTTTCAGAATCACAGTTTGTGCTTTTTGTTTGTTTGAAAAAGACACCATTTAACCGGTCGACTAATTATAAGTAAATTATTTTTATAAGTGCGAAAGTGTTGAATTGTGAACCTTAATTTATAGTCATTTCCATTAGCGCCAACATGATGGTTTTTGATCAAAGTTTCAATTTTATACCAATTCCTATGTAAAGTCATAATTTGGATGTTAATTAATAATGATTGGGTGAGTGAAATGTGTACAAATTATAAACAAATCATTGTCAAGTAATTTTAGGAGATCAATTATTGCTTGGAGAGTGGAGTAGAAATACGACTTTGATAACGCTTGAAATTACCATACTAGGAGCTTTTATTATTTCAGGTTTTTGTTTACTGAAATTCTAAATTAGTTTCTACTTCCTGGAGAGATTTAAACCATTAAGGAATTAAAACATTCTCTTTTGAGAAATAAAACTCTAGGTGAAAACATTTGGTAGGTAGTTGCAATTGTTTGTAAGTTCTAGGTATTTGTTGTTTTGTCATTTCAATAAAACCACTTAATACAAGGCAATTTTGGTTTCTAATATAATCTTTCTAAAGGACTAATTGAAACATGATGATACTTCTTGTTTTCATTACGTATTATACACTTGTACTTCGTATGTGCTGTTAAATTGATTTCCAGAATGTTTTCATAACTTATTTTATTCTTCATCCTATTAATTGCCTATGTGATGTGGGGGAATTTATTTGTTTGACTGCACTTGAAGTTGAGTTATACCCTGTATTCACAACAATACAATTGAAGCTATTGCTAACATAAATCAAAGTTCCGTTATTGCTGAATATGCAGCTGGCATCCCTCTGCATACTAGTGCCTTGTCTCTCTTTATTTTCATGAGTTTGGGCTATACTTTTATTACCTTTTGGACTATGAAAATTAATACATCTTTCATCAAACGTATGCCATCTTCTATTATCTATACATACTGGTCTTTATCATTAGGAAAAGTTTGAAGAATCTGTCTCAAAATAATCATCTTATTTGCTTTTTTGATGCATTTGACATTCAAAGTATATTTGCTTTTACCTTTTCTTTGTTTGGTTTTAGTGTACCCTTTCACTCCCCTTTCAAGCTTACCTACAGTCATCAATTGTGCATCTTTTGCCTTAGTGTAACAGTTTACATATTGTATTCGATTTTCATAAACTTGTAACGTAAGCTTCGTACGATTTCTTGAAGTAGAACCTATTTCCATTTAGAACAGACACAAAGAACTTTGGAATTCTTGGCCCTATTATATTATGCATGCTCAATCCCAACCTTTCAGCACCTACTTTTGTGTGTCAAATCATTTTGTCAACTATTAATTTTCTGTACCCCCTGTTCGTAATAGTCCATGACAATGTTAGTTGTCTCCCTCACTATTTTGCTGCTTTTTGTCATACTTCCCAGAATCTATAAGTAAATGACTTTATTTGGATCCTTTCAGCACCAGTTCTGTGAACGCTAGTTATAGTAAACCTGAATATAAGTGAGTTTTTTCAAAAAGATTCATAGTTCTGGAACAAACTTTAAATGATTACCAGGTCATATATGTAATTGTTCAAGTTTTGATTAATACAATTTCCCAAAAATTTGCAGGTAATCTGATGTAATCAAAGTTAATTTGCTAATCTATAAATAAATGTGACGATGAAGATAAGGGAATCTATGCAAAAAGCTTGATTGTTGTATTTTACAGAACATGTTTCTAAATGAATAACAGGTCATTTGTAAAGGTAACGTTTTGAGTAATACAAGTTTACAAATGCTGAGGTATGTATCCTGAGTGAATCTTCTCCTGGGTTTGTGAACTATGAAGTGTTAAATAAATTCATAATTTCAATTTATTTATCTTCGGGCATTCTCTCTATACAAGAGTTGATGCTAGTATAAATCTTAGGAACAGAAGTAATCCTGAAGTATCTATTTCTTCTTTCCAATTTAGGTGCTTCGGATGATTGTTAGTACCTATCAGGCAGCCAGTGGCGCTGGTGCTGCAGCAATGGAAGAGCTCGAACTGCAGACGCGGGAGGTGTTTTACTATTTTCTTCTCAGACCATTATTGTGCTTGAGTTTCAACTTTCAACAACTTATGGTTTATCTTATATGAACTGAATTTTGTTTTTTGCATACTAGGTTTTGGATGGCAAAGAGCCCACTTGTAAAATTTTTAAGCAACAGGTTCATTCCTACTAGTTTCTAGTTGCAAAATTTGGTATGCTGTGTTAACAATGGTGTTGACTGCTTATGTCCCTGTCGTGCAGTATGCATTTAATTTATTCTCGCATAATGCACCTGTTCTATCAAATGGATATAATGAGGAAGAAATGAAATTGGTGAAGGAAACTAGAAAAATCTGGGTAATATATTACACAAATAATTGTTTTTAATAATTACATTGTATTTGTCTCCTTTCCTTGTTTTTACTCTGATTTGTTTTATCTTATTACAGAACGACAAGGATGTCAAAGTGACTGCTACATGCATCAGGGTCCCTGTGATGCGTGCACATGCTGAAAGTGTTAATCTGCAATTTGAAAAGCCACTAGATGAGGTGGGGAGTGAAAATTTAAAAATTGTTTTGGTGTTTTATTCATAAATTTTTGCCAGGCATGGGTTTTCTTTTAAGAGTTAGTAATTTGATTAATATAATTATTAAGGAAACATAAACGTATAACCATGACTTAAAGGTTCTAAATTTTGTTCATATATGAGGTCTACATCTAAATTTTTGTTCAGATATTGTGATATGTTGTCTGCATGAATTTTTCTAAGGTTTGTAGTGTCTTGCTATATATATAAAGTTTTAATTTTGATGGCTTTTTCACCTTTTTTTCTACTTCTGTTGATTCTGTTTTGGTGGCATAACATCCCATTTTTATGAAATGTTTTGTTTCAGAACGGCTGTGCGGTATATAGTATTGCAAATTTACTTCATTGTCAAACTTTATGTCCTTGTTTGTTTGCTTTTCAACAAAGTTACAATTATGTGGTTGTGGGGGTGGGGGGTTGGAAAGAATTACAACTTGATCCTACAACTACAGCAACGAAGCTTTTGTTCCAATTCATACAATGATCCTACGCATGCTTCCCTCAGTCCATATTCATTTAGATATTCACTTGGTCCTAGGGTATGTTGCACGGACAGAAAAATGGTGTCTATATCCATGTCGTGTCCTTGTTCCTGCAACTTAGGTGACTACCTATGTTGCACATACACGGCAAAATGATATCCTATTGTGTTCGCACCTCTGTTATATCAAACCTTTGTACCTATTTGGAAATGTTCCTATCCTGTATCCGTATTTGAGCTCGTATTCGTGCAACATAGCCGACACGGTATGGACAGCATGGATTTTGGAGTATCTGTGCTTCTTTGATGACTACTTATTGCGCCTACCTGAAAATGTCTGTATGTCCGTATTCATGCAACGTAGGTCCTAGGAGCTTTACGTCTGTATTTCGCATAACCACCATCAAGTGGCCTGTCTTGCACTTGTCCAAGCATCTCGATTAATTGCTACTACATACTTATGAAGAATGCACTTCTTTATTTTCTTTTTTGCATAGTCTCTTATCCATCTCACATTCTCATTTCAGCTATGGTGCATGGATACTGGTACGACACAACACATTTTGGACACATTACACTGGTTTGGCACCTATTTTAGTATGTCCTAGTTGTATTTTGGACTGTATGTGGTGTGTCCAAAACGTGAAATGTTTGATTTCAACAATGCTCAATTTCGTGGATTATGCTTTTAGTTACCAACATTTAGATCCATAAAATTAACGGTCTTATAGCTGTCAAATAGGATATCCCCCTCAATTTGAAAGGTATTCTGCAGTCTTATAATGATCCAGAAGCACTCTGCTGTTGCAACCATATTCTTTTAATTTATACGAGCAAAATATCTTTCTGTTCCCCTATAATGATGAATGATTGATCCTTAGTAACCAGAAGATTACTTGGGTATTTTTCATCACCATGTGGACCCCTCATTCCTTCATAGAGTTGTGCTAAAGTTATGTTTCATATATTCCATTTTTGAGCTAGATTATAAAGCTCTCCCCACTTTTCTACCTTATAAATTAACTCTGATTTGGGCTCATTAATTACCAAAATTATCTGTAGACAACATAGAATTTGTTGAAGCTCTCTATGTATTATGACTGATAAGTTCATCTGTAACTAACACAAAGAGGTAAGAACTTAATGTCAAGTCTTGGGATTCTATGGTGAAGGACTTTATCTTCTCCAATCATTCTCACACTTGTCACTATTCTACAAGCATGTCTTGTTACATCAATATACCCACTACATGCCTTTATCACATAAAGTATACACGCTGTCATTTTGTTTTCTTTGTCACACCATTATACCTTTACATTTTTCGAACTAAAGATCATCTCATATCATGTAAATGAAAGGCTCTTAGGAGGTTTAAGATGAATCTTTCATTAGGTAGATTTTGAAGAGAGAAAGACAATACAAGCACAACTGCAAGAAGTGAAATATGTGATCGGGCATTTGAAATATAATTCTCTCTTTTGAAATATCCATTCAGAATTTATTTGTGTTGTATTAATAGTCGTGGCCAAATATCATGTTTTCATAAGACATGAGGTAACTGATCTAGCTGGGAAATATAGGACTCTTACCAGCTCCGTAACCTAGGAAGTAGGGACACTCCAAAAATATGCACCATGCCCATGTTTCATCATGTCATTCACGTATTAGACATGAAAGACTTTCGAAAATACACCAAGGACACGGCGAATAAGTGTCGGTGTCCGTACTTTGTCTGGATCGTCTCGTATTTATTTCTGTGCAAGATAGACAGTAACACATTATTTTCTTATGGGTGTAGGAATTCACTATAAGATGCATGCATGTTTGCGTATCTTATAAAAGTAATAATCAAACATTGATGCACCCTTGCTCCATGGTTAATGATATTTTATACTTGTTCTTAAGGCCATAAACTTTGACTAGGCCTAACAAAGCTTTCACAGTATTCTAATATCAGTCTGCCTGTTGATCATACAGGATACTGCAAGGCAAATCCTTAGTGGAGCTGCTGGGGTGGTGGTTATTGATGACCGGTCATCCAATTCCTTCCCTACACCATTGCAGGTTATTGTCGTTCTCTTTGTTGGAAATAAATGTAGAGGATAAAGGAATACCATAGATCACCATGTTTGGTGAAGGGAACTACGAATTCTTGTAATGTGCATTTTATCTACCATAGGTATCAAACAAAGATGATGTTGCAGTGGGTCGGATTCGACAGGATTTATCTCAAGAAGGCAATTATGGGTAAATATAACCTTGTGCCATTACTTTAGACTTGGAAATTGGATTCTTTAAGAAAAATGTTCTTTTCAGTTTGGTTTGTAGGAAAACACAATAACATGATTTTTGTTGTTGTTGTTGCTATTTACCGTTTCTTTTTGAATTTAAGGCATTGGAGACGAAATGTCTAATTCTCAGGCTGTTGCTGTGCAATATTTCTTTGTTAATTTCAAATAAATCTGGATAAGAAGATTTTCCATTTTTTTTCCACATCAACCCTTTAAAGCTAAACAGAGCCTAATAGGTTACTTTGCAACAGGTTGGACATATTTGTCTGCGGGGATCAGATACGCAAGGGAGCTGCATTGAATGCTGTACAGATTGCAGAAAAGTTGCTGTAGTCCATGCAAATGTTTCTGTAAGCAGCACTTTTGGTCTATAAAGATGGATGAGAGGGTTTTTATAGAAAATTGTTGTCATTTTTTGCTTTGTAGGAAGAAGCAATTTTGGGTGCTAATTTATTACTTGTCTCAACTAATAAGATACATGCCTGTAGAGTTTAGTTTCTATTGGTTAGTATTGTGAATTGTTTGCCTAAAAAAGTAGAATGTACAAGGTTCTAAGAGTAATACTGATTGGTTTGGAGGGTGCTGATATTTTTAGAAAGTCTCTAGTAAGATACATGTCTGTAGAGTTATCGAGGTTATAAGATTCTGTAGAGTTTAGTTTCTATTGGCTAGTATTGTGAATTGTTTACCTGAAAAAAGTAGAATGTAGTTGTTATCAAGGTTCTAAGAATAACTGATTGGTTTGGAGGGTGCTGATATTTTTAGAAAGACTCAAGAGGAAAAATGAAATTGATACTACCTATGGTAGTATAGCATATTGTATGTAACATGTATCGTTTGCATAAGATACTAAAAACATACATTATTATTATTGTTGTTGTTGCTGCTGCTGCCGCTGCTTAAATGAGCTTCATAGATCATATTGCTTTTGGTGATCCAGACTTTGCTAGTTTCAGAAATCATTATCAGGCTACCCACAAAATGTGCAAAGATGCATCTAAGAGTCATTATTTCATACTTAACTGTTATGCTGGTTAAATTGAGGTCGTTGGTTGAATTGTTATGTGGTAGTACTGCTCTTGGATTTTCAAGTCATTGTGGAATTCCCACAAATTGAAAGGAATGTTCTGTAAGATGGCTGTAAGACTACCCTTATGGTTGAAATTTTTGGGCAATCAAGACAGGAAATGAACACTGCTTAACTTGAAATGTGGAGATAGATGAGAACACCACAACTCACATATGAAATTAAAAACAAATTGTGCATTTGTGTGGATTTGGATTTGGAAGAGGTGTACATTAATTAGGACTAGTCATTCATTTGTTACAATGGTGAAATTGATCAAGTTTTTGTTCATGGAGTCGCAGAAGAATGCTTGTGTAGTGTTATATGAATGTAGAGTTCCCTTCCAACTGAAAGGTCAAATATAGATTGGCTATAAGGATATGGATAAAATGTTTTTGAGATGTTTCCGAACATCAATACATGCACTGATCATGACTTGATAATACATGCACTGATCATGACTTGATAGGATTGTTTACGGAGTTGCTGCAGCCAGGGGCAACCCTTAAGAAAGGATACTGCAGCTACTATGTTAAAAAGGGAGCTGTCCGAAATTTTTCCTTTTTTCTTTTTTTTTCTTTTGTGTGTCTGTGTGTGTGTGTGTGTGTGTGTGTGTGTGTGTGAGAGAGAGAGAGAGAGAGAGAGATAAGAGCATCTCCAACCCCGTTGTCTTGTAATGTGTTGTGATTTCTGTGGCACGAGATATAAGCCAATGTCTTTTTTAGGTGACAAGTCAATATTTAGAGTATCTCCAACCTTGTTGTGAGTTTGGAAAAAATGGTTGTCACATGAATCACAACGTATTTCAAAAATCCTTTTCAATACTTTTACATTGGATAACACTTTTTTCTATCTCATTGCCTTGTGTGAATATAATTTTGTCACATAGGAAATATATTATCTTGTGTCTCATGTCACAGTAGGGTTGGAGATGCTCTTACAAAAGATAATGAAGTGGAAAATTAGATATTTACTTTATTCCAACTTTCAAGACAACTTTTTAGTTTTTTTTTTTTTTTTCTAAATATTTTTTATTTATTTATAATTGATGACATGTAGGTGAATAAAGTCTGGATGGAGATTTGTTGTCCCAAATATCTTGTCCCTATTTCTCTCTTCTCTCACATATAAGTGTGGGTCCCACTGTATGTAAAATATTTTCCACACTTGTATTTGAGAGAGAACATAAATAGAGACAGCATATTCTATTTTCAACCATTGTCTAGAATTAGACAACCAACTTCTTAATATCACCTATTTGGAGAATAATTTTTAAATAAAATTTTGTCTTTTCCTATCTGGCACAGTGGCAACAACTTTTTTTTTTTTTTTTTTTCATAGTCACAGTAGGCTTGGAGATGCTCTATGAGATAAGTAGGGGATAGTGCAAGAAGTTTACTAATTTAGTATTACTCATTTTTCTTATGGATACCTTCCTTACTAAAATAGGGTAGCAAGTTATAAATTAAATAAAGTTTATTATATTCAGGCCAGTCCTAGTCCAAGGCAACAAGAACGACCGTCTAGGGCCAACGGAACAAAAGAGCCCAATTTTTTTTATCTATTATAGTAGCTTTGAAAAACAATATTATATGCATGCTGCTATTAATGCTATGATTTGAACTTTGAAAAAATTTAAATACTATATGCATGTTATTATAAATACTATTATAGTAGTCTTGAAAAAAAAATTAAATACTATTTATTAATATTATATGTATGCTGCTATTATAGTAGCTTTGAAAAATCAATACTAAGCTACTATATGCATGCTTTATTTTCCAAAGCTAACTTAATAATCACTGTCATGTTCTTTGGTGTTTGCCATAGATTAACTCTAGGTAGGTGGATCCATCGTATTCTTTTCATGTTATCAGCTTTTTTCTTCTTCCTTATTTCCTATAATTTGTGACAAAAAATCATATAATACTTTATATGTGAATTGAGGACACATTTTTGATTCGTGTCCTGAGCGTTCAAATATTTTGGACCGGCCATGATTATATTAAATTGCAGATTAGCCTTATTCTTGTTGTACAGGGATGTCTCAGTAATCTCTCATATCTCGAGGTGTCTCTGTGTTGTTTTCAATCACGAGGAGTTGCAATAGATTGTAGAAAACAAAATACACACTACATTTTGTTGCAGCTCTCTGAAATTTGTTCAAACATTTTGCCACTCAGTGAGTAATGAAATATCACATATTCCAAGCTGGATAGTCCAGAGACCTTACTGAACCAGTTGGGGCCCTTGCTGCTCTTTCAGATGACCACCCAGTCCTCTTTATTACGAGAACCAATGACCCCCAGTCAAGTTATGGCAGCATTAATCGGAAGGCAATGAAAAACAATATATAGGACAGATCACAATTAAGCGAACAATTTCTTTGAGAACTTTGAAATACTTGTTGGTAAGCTCTCACCGATGTTTCTAGAGGGTGGGTTTTGTATTGTTGAAGTTTATCAAAACTTAATACAATTCACCAACAGTGTTTTTGAAATATTTCAAGATTGTACTATCTCATTTTTGTGCTATTTTTCTAGTTCTATAGTAGGTAGGCCGGGTTTGGCATGGCAATAATGCTTGCTATTTATATCTTGGAGAATGCAAATTTGAGTTGTGGAAATAACTTCTCCCTCGATACCATAGTTTGCAGTAGCGGCCGATATCGATACGGTTTGTCATTGTCCCGATTCGATACCGATCGATATCCGAAACCGACATTGATGGTCTTTTTTTCGATCAATTTGGCAAAGAAAATTGAACGAACAAGACCAATCAGCAAGGATGTAATGTTGTAAAAATATGTAAAAAAGAAAACGTATCTATCGCATGT